>OZ012736.1:337735902-338185902 GCA_963859935.3 Lathyrus sativus | reverse complement strand
CAAATCCCTATTTGTAATGCTAATGATTAACCGCTAATAACTTCCTAGTATCTCCTCGATCTAACAAGTGTCAATTGCATGTAACTTCCTGCTCTAGAACTCGCCACGTGTCTTATGAACACAACCGCTCCCTGCAAATTTTGAATTTCAAAACGACGTAGTAATCCTCCTGCAGAATTTCGGTCGAACTACCTCTGACACGGTCGAAATGCTCATAACTTTAGGTTTCTTAATTTTCTAAGTTATTTCAACCGTTTAGCTTAGAAGATTCCTTAGAGGCTGTCGAAACCTCTTTGCTTCACTTTACTTAGACATTAATTATGTCTTAATGTTTAGCAACCCAAGGCAGTGTCGAATTTGGAAGCTAACAAATTGCCCCCAAAGAATGTTCTTTTCGACCTTATTGTAGGAAAAGGACATTTTTTGATAGTATCCCATTCGACACCATCTTTTCGATACTATTATACCCTTTGGTTTGCCTCTTATCCTTTGGAAGATAAAACAGAATAAAGAGAAATGTTTATATTAAAAACCACGCCACTTTGCATGCTTCTGACATCATCATCATCATGGCAGGTTTCTTGGAACTCACAAAAATTCAGAAAACATCATCACCCTTTTAGCGCCTAGGGGTATAGGTTACAACCGCCCCTTACTTCTTCCACTAGGTCGCACACGTAAGAATTCAACCACTAACTTCAACCACGTAAGAATTCTTAATTTTCTTAATTCTTATATAAATCACCAAGAGTTTTTTCATAAAGACTTTCTACTCTTTACCAACCTTTACTCTAACAATTTTATTGATGTTTCAAGTTTTTCACGCTTGATTGACCAGGCTTTTATTGATGTGCAGGAAAAGGTCAAGAAAGGTATGTCTACTCATATCAAATAGATACAAGCTTTCCAGAAGTACTTCGAAACTGCCTATCGACCAAATGATGTTAGTCGAACCATCCGCGAGGCTGCTGTCACTTTAAAAGAAAAGTTTTCTAAACGAATGGAGAATCTGAAAATCCCCTCATCTATCCCTTACGATAGACGATATGAGGTTGCTTTTAAACTCTTTCCCCCAAAGACCCCTCGATTACCAACCGCTGATTTTGGCGTGGCTCTTGCCCCTCCGTTTCCAAACTGGTTTATCTGTGAGGATAGTATAAAAATACTTTGACAGCAGTCGAAGCCTAAGGCGCAGCGGGTGGTTCCGACTAAACATACACTTGATACCTTTAGAGGGAACCTTCATGTCAGTATCGAAGATGTTCACATCGAGACCGAAATCCTTGAAGGTCATCTCCCTTCGATTTGGCTTCCTCTCACGGAGCTTCAACGTTACTAACCTATATCTTCTATATTTATTTATTCGCAGCTGCTCCCAAAAGAAACGCTCCGACCAATAAAACAGAAGGAAAGAACGAAAGTTCAAAGGTAAATTATTACATGCTCTTATTCACCTGAAGCTTTTCTTTCCTTTGCTGATCACTTCGATCTTCCCAGGTTAGCCGCAAACCTCCAACCCCTTAAAAAAGAAGAAAAGTTGCAGCCCACGTCATCATAGACTCCGACGACGATGAATCCCCTCGTGAAGATATTCCCCTAAAAAGAAAACGAAGAGTAACTCATGGGCTAGAGAGCGTCGAATCTCCTCCATCTCCCGCCAAGACACAAAAACAAAAAACGCCTCCTGAATCTTCTGTCAAAGCTCTCACAACAAATGATCCAAATCCTTCTGCCGTTCCCACAGAGAGTGATAACTCTAGTCCGGCTGAGGAAGCCACGAAGGTATTGTGAAAGAATCTCTGACCTTTCTATATCAAGCTCTTGTCTCTTTCATCTCGTGTCTCATGAGGTTTATTTTCCCAACTGCAGACAACTACCAAGGCCTCCAAGCCTTCGATGCAACTGTCTCCCTTGCCTATTTATCCATTGAACAGCCAAGGTGAACCCACTTATATCCCTACATCTGATTTGGGTTCTGGTGTGAGTTCTCTTGGTGAAATTATAAACCTGATTTTTATGCAGCCCCTTCGCCCCTAAAAACTACTACCCAACAATCACAAACTGATGGGTCTGACCACGAGGAAGAGGAAGCTGCTGAGATAATAGTCGTGGCAGATGAAGACGAAAACCCCAAACCTGAGGACACCAACCTTGCCACCACAACAAGTTCCCCTCTTGATCAAACAAAACCCGCTAATGAGGACGTTGATGCGAATGAAGCCAACGCATGTGAGGAAGAAGCCATGCACCAGTCTGAGCTAGGTGAGTCAGATGGTGAGGAAAAAGAAGCTACCTTGGCTCAAGATTCCACAAAAACTGCCCCTGTAGAAGGGGAAATAATTACAAAGGGAAAATCTGATGATCCTGCTTGTATTGATGCTACCAAAGTTACTCTCGTCGAGGTGCCACAGGCAATGACTCTTTAAAGCGAAACGGTCCTCTCTAAGGAAGAAATGGCTGCGCTAAAAGAAAGCGATCCTTGTCAATACGTTCAATTACTGCTGCGCAGTCGAGGCAGCTCTTCTGGCAAAACTCGGAGTGCTTCAACTTCTGAGGGCCAGGTCTCTAGCAAACCTTCAGATGACATTTTGGCGAAGATCAAAGCCAAAATCTTTAAAGGAGACCTTTTCATGTTGCTGAAGATGGATTTCGTCACCCATCTATCTTTGAAAAGGCTTCTTCAACAAGTGAGACTTGATTCCATATCCCCTGAAGCTACTAACGTCATTTGAGAGGTGGGAATTTTGATAGATCAAGTCTACAAAGACCTTACGTTGCTGCCCCGCCTCGAAGGTGACATTTCGACGAAATCTGGTTGTGAAGCAGCTACATGAACAAGTGCAGCAGAATCAGAATGAAAGATCGAAGAGCTAGAGGAAGAGAAAAAGAGAGACCAACTAGAGATTGCTTCCAGTAAGGAAAACATCGTCTGTTGGAAACGCAAGATCAAGAAACTTCAAGGCAAGATCAAGAAAGAAGAAAAGAAGATTTCTCAACTGTCTTCCAAAGACGATTCGACCCTTGCTGCTGAACTCGAACATGCTATCACTTTTGCAGAAGAGGCTCGAAGCTTAGAAGAAGAAGTTGCTAGATTAATTGACGAAAGGGCCTCGTGCCAACAACGTATTGAATCTCAGAAGGCGAACTACCTTAAAATGAAGGCCAATCTTCCTTTCTAATTTACTGACATATTGTAACAGACAATATTTTGCTGGCCTTTGAAGCCATCTTTGTTATTGTAACTTATCGCGCCATTTTGGCAAATATTAATACCATTGTGGCTTTGCTTTATACTTTCTGTTACTCTGTTGTTATCTTAACTTCTTGCAGCATAGGCCTGTACTTTTTCAAGTACTTACCATTTACTTTTAATATCCTCTTATCTTCGCCCAATTCTTCCACTTCATAGGCTCCATTAAAGAAAACCCTCGACACTTGGAAGGGTCCCTCCCACTTTGGGGACCATTTACCCAGCGTTTTAGCCTTTCGATCCATAGGCAGAATGACTTTCCAAACTAAGTCTCCAACTAAAAAGGTTCTCGCTTTAACCTTCTTATTGTATGACTTTTCCACTCTCTTTTTCTGCCTTCTCAGGAATTCTAGAGCTTTCAATCTTTCTTCGTCTAAGTTTATGACCTCATCGAGCATCATATCTCAATAGACTTCTCTAGGAATTTTGTGTTGCCTTTGAACCCTAATCGATTGTATGTGGATTTCGACTGGTAACACTGCATCGTGACCAAAGGTCAAACGATATGGGGTGGTGTTGGTTGCCTCTTTGGGTGACGTTCGACATGCCCATAGAACCTGATCCAACACTTTGTGCCAATTCTTTGGCTTGGTTCCTACTTGCTTCTTTATCATGCCAATGATCACTTTATTTGCTGCCTCGACTTGCCCGTTACCTTGTGCGTAATAAGGGGTCGAAGTTAAGAGTTTGAACCCCATCTCTCTGGCGAAATCCTGCATCTTTCTACCCGTGAAGATCGACCCTTGATCCGTTGTTATTGTCTCTGGCAGTCCAAACCTAAAGATGATATTTTTCTGAATGAATTCAATCACATCTTCCTGGTCCACTTTAGGTAAAGGCACTGCTTCGACCCACTTGGTAAAGTAATCTATCCCCACTAAGATATACTTTTGGTTTTTTGAGGATGCTGGTCCAATTTCTCCAATCAGGTCCAAAGCCCAACCTCTAAACGGCCATGGTTTAATTATGGAATGCAATTCGCTTGTTGGGACATGTTGTATGCCCGCATGAACTTGACACTCCTGGCACCCCTTGGCAAACTCGATGCAATCCTTTAGCATCGTAGGCCAGTACAAACCTTGTCGAAATAACAACCATTTCATTTTATGGCCAACTTGGTGTGCACCACATGCCCCACTGTGGACTGTTGACAAAGCCAAGTATGCCTCTGATTCACTCAAGCATTTCAGCAAAACTGCTTCAGGGGTCTTTTTGAACAATTCGTTGCCCATCAAGACGTAGCTCAGTGCTTGATATTTTATCTTTCGATCTGAGGCTATTGACGGATTCTGGAGATATTCGACTAAAGGCTTTCTCCAGTCATTGTCCAACAATTCTCCGATGGTAAAGACTTCGAAAGTCTCTTCATCCATATATCCAAACTTTGTAGCCTCTAAGTCTGATGGCTTCAACCCAACCGACACTACCTTGCCTCTAGCTTCGATTACTTCCTGCAAGTCTTCCTTCGAGACCCTATATCCCGAGGAAATATGTGCTAGATTGTTGGCCACTTGGTTCTGTATTCTCGGTATATGTCGAATAGTTGACGCTTTGAATTTTTTAAGCAGCCTATTGGCCACTACGAAGTACATGATGAGATTTTCTTTAACACATTTGTACTCTTTTGTCAACTGTTTTATCACTAATTCCGAATCGCCCATTATTTTGACCTGGGTTGCCCCCAATTCTAACAAAATTTCAAGTCCAGCTATTAAAGCTTCATATTCAGCCTCGTTGTTGGAACACAACCCCTCGACTTTATACTTGAATTTTGTTGGAATTTTATCTGGAGAAATAATCAACAGACCAATACCCGTGCCATGTTTGTGGCTAGAGCCATCGAAGTATAATTTCCATGGTTCCACTTCAACTATATTCAGGGCATTCTCGTTTATAGAGTGGTCGACGATAAAGTCTGCCACTATTTGCCCTTTGACTGCTTTTAGCGGTCTATAAGTCAAAGAATATTCTGTTAATGCCAGTGCCCATTTTCCAATTCGACTGTGCAAAATAGGTTTTGATAACATGTGTTTAATAACATCAAATTGCGAAGACACACAAACATCTACTGGTTTAATATATTGCTTTAACTTTGTACATGAGAAATATAAACATAGACATAGCTTTTCGATTTCACTATATCTAGTTTCTGCGTCATTTAAAACTCTACTGAGGTAGTAAATAGCCCTTTCGACGCCATTCTCATCCTCCTGAGCCAACATGCTCCCTAAAGTTCTATCTGACGCTACTATGTACAATCACATACTCTTGCTTCGACACGGAGGAGAAAGGACTGGGGGGTGAGCCAAGTATTCTTTGATTTTGTCGAAGGCTTCCTGCTGCTCTTTGCCCCACTCGAATCTGTCCCTAGTAATTCGAAGCAAAGGTGAGAAGGCTTGCATCTTGCCGCTTAAGTTGGAGATGAACCTCCATAGGAAGTTAATTTTCCCCAGCAGCGATTGCAAATCTTTTTTGTTTGACGGCGCTTTTGTTTCTAAGATAGCCTTCGTCTTATTCTGGTTGATTTCGATTCCCTTCTTATGGACAACGAAACCCAAGAAGTCTCCCGCCTGTACACAAAACACGCACTTCAACAGATTTATTTTGAGGCCGAACCTCCTCATTCTGGCGAACAATTGTCGCAGATGATCCAGATGGCTTTTTCCTGAAACAGATTTCACCACAATATCGTCAATGTATATTTGCATAAAAGATTCAATGAAATCATGGAATATAGAATTCATCGCTCGCTGATACGTTGCCTCAACGTTCTATAGGCCAAATGGCATTACTACCCATTCGTAAGTGCCTAAGCCCCCTGGACAACGAAACGCTGTTTTGGGAACGTCATCTTCCGTGATAAAAATCTGGTTATATCCAGAATAACCATCCGACATACTAAGGTACTCATGGCCAGCGGCTGAATCAACTAACATTTCCGCCACTGGCATCGAATATTCGTCCTTGGGAGTGGCTGAATTCAAATCTCTGAAATCAATGCACACTCTTAGGGACCCGTTCTTCTTGATGACTGGGACAATGTTGGCCAGCCATTCGACATACCTCGCTGTGCGAATGAATCTGCAACGAAGGAGCCTTTCGATTTCCTCCTTGATCTTCGACATGATCTTTGGAGCAAAACGCCTTGGGCCCTGTTTGACTGGCTTCTTTCCAGGTTTTATTGGTAGTTTATGTTCCACCAAATCCCTTTGCAACCCAGGCATTTCGTCATAGTCCCAGGCGAAACAATCTTTATACTCCCAGAGCAACTGGACGACTTCGATCTTTAGTTGAGGGTCGAGGTTAGCACTAATGTACGTTGGCCTCCTGGTTGGACCCTCTCCTAAATCAATTTCCTCCAATGGATCCTGTGCGAGCATTTTGATGTCGTTCTCCAAAGGATCTCTTTCGAACCCCAGAGGTTCGTCATCATAGATGGCGTCGAGCCTCTAGCTCTCCCGCTGCATTTTGGTGGCTTCTTCAGCCATTTTGTCATGGGCGGCCATTACGGCCGTTTGTAATTTAGTTTCAGCCACATAGGCCGAAATTCTTTGCAGCACCGCTGCTTCAGTCATCAAACTCACTGCCCCACCCAGTGGTGGTCAACTGGGGCTGCCCCCAGGTATGGGAGTCTCTCCCCAGGTATTTCCCTATCCCAACGAAATCCGTCGACAGGGTGGAGGTATAGTGAGTAATACACCTCGTCATTTGGTGCGAACTCAAAGTCCGCTGGAGCACAAGGGCCTATGCTGGCCAAGTGCTTGTCGAATTGGAACTGATCTATTTGCCTTCTTGGCACCCTGAAGTATCCTTGATCAGCTTCAATATTTTCAACTATGCCATCTGGCCTCCAGATGGCAATCCTTTGATGCATCGATGATGGCACTGCTCCAATGCCATGTATCCATTCTCGACCAAGCAATAAATTGTAGTTGGCCGTGGTTTCGACCACCATGAATACCGTTGGTCTTGTAATTGTTCCGACGGTTACGTCCGCTTGAATCACACCCCTGGTGGTTCCTACTTTTCCTTCATAATTCGACAAAACCATATTGTGTGGCTTTGTATCAGCGTCATGCTTTCTTATTTTGGTCAGCAAAGAATGTGGCATCAGGTTTACCGTAGCACCACAATCCACCAGTATTTTGTTGATGGGGATGTTCTCCACTTTTGCTGTAATATACAACGGTTTCAGGTGGGTCCTCATTTCTTCAGTGGGCCGTTCGAAGAAAGCGTTTTGCTCTTCGACACAGCCGTTGTTCATCACGTAATAGCATACAGGTTTATGTGCTTCCATTTCCCATTCAGCGTCTGCGCCTGGTTCTTCGACCTCTGAAACCCTATCGAACTTCCGGGGCATCACCGACACCACGTTGACCACCAGGTTCAAAGAGTCATCGGAGTCAAAGTTATATGTCATGTCTTCGTCCCCTTCCGTTGGTCTGTCTTGTTTAGGCGAAAACAGCCTTCGCCCAACTGGTAACTTTTCAGCTATCTTCGACGCCTGTCCTTCTTTTCCGGGGGGTTTGAACTATACTTTGACTGAGTTTTCTCCATCTCTTCTCTGAGAGCCTTTCTTCTTCTTTGCTCTCTCCTCCATTGAGATCTAGTCATAGGATTCTTACCTTTATAGTTTTCAGATATGTGCGATGTTTTTGAGGATTGATACTCCTTGCTGTAGGAGACCGAAGATCCTCGATTCACTTCTAAGTTCTTCCACCTTTGCTACCCTTGCGGCCTCTCTTCATTAGGCTTCCTCCACTTTCCATCAGCGGAATCGACAACAGGTTTGAAACTGGCGGGCCTAGCACTTGGTGGCCTGATTCGAGGTTCAGACCGTTTGTCTTCTGTCCTCCTGTGGTAGCTCTTTCGTTGATCAAAACCATGGCCACCTCTGTACAGTCGACGTCGACGTTCTCCCTCTAACTTCTCTGCTGCTTTTCTATCGAAAATGACGCTGCACCTGGGGCACAACATCACGCTCGTTCCATTGTCTTTGCACCGATGTAAAAAACCAACGATTGACTCTTCTGTCTCTGGGTATGCTAACCTGCTACATCCCTCATGGTGTTTTGATTCTTTCTCTTCCATGGTCTCTGATGGGTTAATGTCGACCATATTAACTTCGACCGTCCATCTAGCTCCATTCTTTCCAAGCCCTCAGTGGCCTGGTCCATTCTGACGAAATGGTCAGCTGTTTCCTTGGTTACCATGGCGTAACTTGGATGACTTTGAACCCCTAGACTTGAATCATTATCGTTTTGACCAGTATTCTCCTCGACTGTGACTGTCGCATCGTCCAAAACGAAACCCATGACGAATTTCGCCATCACTGGTGCTGAAATGAGGTCCTCATCGACCTCCATCATGTTAACAGAAAACTCGATGCCCTCAGTAGCATCTATCATGTTTGCTTCCATAGGTTCAGCATAAAGAGCATCAGCCAATTGCAGCGGATCAACATCCACCTTCATCTGGCCCTTCGCCTTATCTCCAAACTTCAAGCGTCCCTCCTGTATCGCATTCCGGACGAGATCCCTGAAAAGAAAACATTGAGATGTTTTATGACCCAGAAAATTAGGGTACTTACAAAAACCTCTCTTTTTCCGCTGCTCTAAGGGCGGTGTTTTAGCACCAGGCGGCACTATCATCTGCCCATCTTTTACTAGTAAATCGAAGATTTCATCACATTTCGTGATGTCAAAGGTGTAAGTTTTCTTAGGGAACCTGTCATTTTTTTCTGATTCGACAAAGCCCTTTCCTTGAGGAGGGGCCAATACTCGACAAGAATATGGGGGACCCTGTTTTAATTCAGCAAGATCGACTTCGTTCTCCTCGAAGTAGGGGGACTCTTCGCAAGCCCCTTCGCTACTTTCGTTGAGTTCGACAAAAGCTACTTTCTTGCCTTTGTTAAATCTCTCCTTTTCGTCTTTCAGCCTTTCTAGCTGTCGGACTCTGTCGGCCAATTGGGCCATATCTCTCAGATACTGCGTATCTAATTTCTTCCTAATAGAGTAATCTAAACCTCCTGCTGCCATTTCGACCAACTCATGTTCAGGAACCTGTGTAAAACACCTTGCCTTAAGTAGTCGAAACCTATTGAGGTATTCTTCGATTGGCTCTGAGAACTTACGCTTTACACTGGCCAACTCTTTCAAACTAATCTTCTTCTGGCCCATGTAAAACTGTTCATGGAAGAGTCGTTCTAACTGCGTCCAGTTACATATTGTACTTGGTGGTAAAGTGGTAAACCACGTGAAGGCGTTCTTTGTAAGAGAACTTGGGAAGTATTTTATCCTAAGGCTTTCGTCATTGGCTATCTCCCCAGCCTCAATTATGTAGCGTGCTACGTGTTTGACGGTGTACTCCGTCGTGTCCCCTGAAAACTTAGTGAACTTAGGCACCTTGGTCCTAGGGGGTAATTCCGCTCGAAGGATGTAGTCGACTATTGGTGAAGTATAATTTGGCCTAGTAAACCCAGTGTTTAGGCCATTTCGAGTCATGATTCTTTCTACCATCGTAGCCAAGTTGTTTTCGACTGTGAGGTTGTTGCGTCGTACTTGTTGGACCACATTGTCTGCATCCTGGTTTCGATTCACCATAACTATTTCTGGGTTTCTCTCGACTTGAACTCTGGGAGTTTTGACAACATAAGGGTCTATTCCTCCTTGGTTCTCTAAATTGGCTTCTGGCGCCACTCTTGGAATTTGTTGTGGAGTATTCTCCACAGGGGCTTGGTTCCTTTCTAATGGAGGTACCCCTATAAATTCAGTCAAGCATGTTAATTGTGTCGTCAGTTGTTGGTTAGCGTGAGTTGTGTCTCGAATTAATGGCTGAAAGATCTCACCCATAGTCTGGGAGAGGGTTTGAACCATCTGTATGTTACTCTCATCCATCTACTGCCTCAAACAGGCAACAGACGTATTGGTTAGATTGGGACCTTGAGTCGAATATCCTAGACTTAAACTCTGAGGGTTTCGACCAATGTTTGAACCGGGTCCTGATCCTTGCAAAGGTGACGCCATTGTGTTTTCAGAAAATATTGGGGGCGCATTTTGCAGCCCCTGCATTACAGTCGTTGACATCCCATACGGGGGATTCCTTGGCAACTACGAAAGACCAAGAGGGGCAAACTGCCTTGACACTGATGGTCCTGCTATTGGAGTTTGGGGATTCGACACTGGTGGCCCAATATACTCCAATACGGGTTGTGTGTAAGGCCTAGCTATCGTTGTCCCAGATCCTACTGGGGCGAAGGTTTGTTCTGACCTTATGGGAGGCGCTACTTGCTCTCCTGTCGATGGTATAGGCGGTGGGACCGTGTTGTTATTGGTTCCTTCGCCAGAACCTCCGACTTGTGGGTTAGGATTGTTTGGCTGGTTCATTTCTGTCGCCATATTCCTAAGGATTGTTCGTCTTTCTTCATTAGCAGCGGTAATTCTACCACTTCTTAGTAACATATAATGTACTTTCTACGAAGATTATTAAGACTTGTAAATGATAATCTTTTAATTCTAAATCGCGGGGATATTTAGCACTGTCCCACTGGGAGTGCCATTTTGTTTCCCTTGAAAATCGGAAAACAACCGATGATCTTCCAAATTTGACTTTGGTGACTCACAGGATCGATCAGATTGATCCTAGGACATGTGCTAAAGTATTCTTACGTTTAGAATTAGATTTAAAGTACTTGTAATAACGAATTGGTAAATGTGCTTGTAATGAAAAAGACTTTGACTGGGTATTTTAAAGTGCATAAACTTAAAGAAACGCTGTAAAAGATTTGTAAAAGGCTGATCGAAGAAGGTAAAAAGTTTAAAGGAAAAGAGGAATTGGAGTAAAGGATGCAAAAAAGGTAAAGGCAAAAAAGGTAACACTTGCACAAGTGGTTTGACAAAGGAAATGTAAATGTTGCTGAAATTGTAAAAGACTTTATTAAAAAGTTGGTGATTTTACATAACGTACATTCTCCGTGAAAATACTCTTTTCTCACACTCGGGTACTTTGAGTAAATTTGATTGGAGTTACTTTGTACAAATGGTAAAACACACAGAAATCTGTCTAACAAATCCCTATTTGTAATGCTAATAATTAACTGCTAATAACTTCCTAGTATCTCCTCGATCTAACAAGTGTCAATTGCATGTAACTTCCTGCTCAAGAACTCGCCACGTGTCTTATGAACAGAACCGCTCCCTCCAAATTTTGAATTTCAAAACGACGTAGTAATCCTCCTGCAGAATTTCGGTCGAACTACCTCTGACACGGTCGAAATGCTCATAACTTTAGGTTTCTTAATTTTCTAAGTTATTTCAACCGTTTAACTTAGAAGATTCCTTATAGGCTGTCGAAACCTCTTTGCTTCACTTTACTTAGACATTAATTATGTCTTAATGTTTAGCAACCCAAGGCTGTGTCGAATTTGGGAGCTAACAGACTCACGCATCTTACTCTCCAATTCCCAAGTCATACTGCCTTCCGCAGCACCTCCCCACGCCACCTTCACAAGTGCGATATCCTTGCCTCTGAACCTCTTAACTTCACGGTCCAAAATCCTAACCAGTAAAACCTCAACTGTAAGATTATCCCTCACTTCCACATCATCCATCAGAATCACATGTGACAGATCCGAGACATACTTCCGAAGTTGTGAAACATGAAACACATCGTGAAAATTCGAAAGGTTCGGAGGCAACGCCACACGATAAGCCACAGTACCAACTCGTGCAGTAATCTGATACGGACCAATGAAACGAGAAGTCAACTTCTTCGACTTCAAAGCACGACCTGTTAGAACACAGATTGGTTCTTAATAATAACTCTTTGTTTTGATGATAATTGTTAGGAAATTTTATATTTAAGAATTATACACTTTAAAATTTGTTTGAGAGTTTTACTGCAGATTGAAATGAAATTAACTCTCTAGAAGCAAATATGTATTGTATACAAGAAGTTATCCTGACTCTGAAGCGCCAGATGCATCTTACAGAAGATTCTGATTGCTGTTTACAGAAGATCCTGAGCGTAGTCTCCAGAAGGATCTGAAGCAAGAAGCTCCAGAACATTCTGAGTCAGAAGCATCTGAAGCTAATCAGAAGCATCTGAAGCAAAGAAGAATATTGTTTGAAGAGTTTCTCAAAGCATAATTCTACAGAAGTTTCTGAAACTACCAACGCTGCCAAGTACTGAAGTTCTGTGTCAAATATGCTCTGATGATCAACATGCTGAAAGCACACATGCTGCAGAAGACTCTAATATAGCAAAGTTCTGAATATCATAAGAAGACTCTGATCCATTCAGACTCTGAAGAACTTGCTGAAAATTGAAGAAGAAATATTCAAGAATATATCCGTTGGAGTAAATCAACGTCTCTTTCCTCATTTGTGCTAGACACAATTACACAGACAAAAAGGATTTTTCTGTGTTATCTACTTCAAGGAAAGGTCACTTGATGTGAAGACAAAAAGGCTCAGACCTTTTTGGGACTCTCTTTTCAACGCTCAACATCCTTGGATCAGCTGCCTATAAAAGGAGAACTCCACCACATTCTTCAGTTACACAATTTGCTGAAAAGAAATCATATTATTCTAAGCTCTCATTCTTTCATATTCTTCTTAGAATTTCTTGTACTTAAACTTAAGAGAAAAATCACTCTTGTGATAAAAGCTTTATAGAAGCATTAATACTCTTGTATTTAATTTACATTGATTGTAAAGGTTTTTCCTTAAAAGGATTCAGTTGGAATCAGTAGCTCTTGAGAAGACTAAGAACAATTGTTCTTAGGTGTTACTATTGTAATCAGTTTGATTTAATAGTGGATTAAGTCCTTGTTGAGAATGGCAAATCACTCTAGGAAGGATGGACTGGAGTAGTTGTTTAAACGAACCAGGATAAAAATAATTGTGTGATTATTTTTTAAGTCATAATCTTTCATACTTATTTAACCCCCCTTCTAAGTATTATCTCACCTTCACGACCCACACCCGTAACCAGTGTAACCCTCAAAAACACATGGTCGCCTTCTTGAAACTCAAGATCCTTTCTTCTCTTATCATGATAACTCTTTTGCCTACTCTGAGAAACCCTCATCCTTTCCCGAATAAACTTCACTTTCTCCGTCGTTTGTTGTACCATCTCCGGTCCAACTACCGACTTCTCTCTGATTTCATGCCAACACAAACGTGTTCGACATCTCCGACCATACAAAGCCTCAAATGGTGCCATACCAATACTTGAGTGAAAACTATTATTGTAGGTGAACTCAACCAATGCCAAATAACCATCCCAAGCACCACCTTGCTCGAGCACACAAGCACGCAACAAATCTTCCAATGATTGAATCATCCTTCGGTTTGACCATTCGTCTGCGGATGATAAGACGAACTCAATCTCACCTTAGAACCCAAAGCCTTTTGTATACTTTCCCAAAATCTCGAGGTAAATCTAGGATCCCTATCCGACACAATACTCTTAGGAACCCCATGTAACCTCACAATCATACCAACATAAATCTTGGCTAACTTCTCCAAAGGATAACTAATATCAATCAGAATAAAGTGAGCAGATTTAGTAAGCCTATCAACAATCACCCAAATAGCATTGTGACCTCTTTGTGTATTAGGCAATCCCGTAACAAAATCCATCGATATACTATCCCATTTCCACTCTGGAATGTCCAACGGTTGCATCAAACCACTAGGCTTCTGATGTTCCACTTTAGACTTCTGACAAGTCAAGCACGAATACACAAACCGAGCTACATCCCTCTTTAATCCGGACCACCAAAATATTTTCTTCAAATCTTGATACATCTTATTCGCTCCCAGATGAATACTTAAGTTACACCGGTGTCCTTCCTCCAATATCATATTTTTCAACTCTACATCATCGGGAATACAAATACGACCACGAAATCTCAAAACTCCAAAATTATCAACCTTGAAGTCCTCATTCTCATTCATCATCAAATCAAAAAACTTCAAATCCAACTTTTGCTTTTCGCACACGGTAGCAAGAAAATCGTTCGTAACATACAACATACCAAGTTTCACACTACTCGGCGTTATCTCACAAACCAAACTCAAATCTCTAAAACTCTCCAAAAATTCCCATTCTCTTACCATCAATGTTGACATATGAACTAACTTTCGACTTAAAGCATCGGCTACTACGTTTACCTTACCCAGATGGTAATTCATACCAAAATCATAATCCTTCAAAAACTCTAACCATCTTCTCTGCCTCATGTTCAATTCCTTCTGATCAAACAAATATTTCAAACTCTTGTGATCACTAAAAACTTCAAATCTCGCACCATACAGATAATGTCTCCAAATTTTCAAAACAAACACCACGATCGCTAACTCCAAATCATGCGTAGGGTAGTTCTTCTCATGCACTCTCAATTGTCTCGAAGCATAAGCCACATCTTTCCCATCTTGCATTAAAACACCACCTAAACCGGACAAAGAAGCATCACAATAAACCACAAACGACTCCGTCGGATTCAGCAAAATCAAAACTGACGCCGTTGTCAACCTTCTCTTAAGCTCAACAAAACTCTTCTCACACTCAATATCCCAAACAAAGGCCTTTCCCTTACAAGTCAATTGAGTCAACGGAAGTGCTAACTTCGAAAACCATTCAATAAACCTCCTATAATAACCGGATAATCCCAAAAACCTTCGAATCTCTGTAACTGACTTAGGAGCTTCCCATTGCATTACCGCAATAATCTTGGACGGATCAACACTAATACCATTACCAGAAATAACATGCCCAAGAAAACTCACTTCCGATAACCAAAACTCACACTTCGACAACTTAGCATATAATTGATTCTCTTTCAGAGTCTGCAACACAACTCTTAAATGCTCTACATGCTCTTCTTGGGACTTAGAGTAAATCAAAATGTCGTCGATGAACACAACCACAAAACGATCCAACTAATCATGAAAAATACGATTCATGTATTCCATAAATACACCTAGCGCATTAGAAACTCCGAATGGCATCACTGAAAATTCATAATGACCATACCGTATTTTAAAAGCTGTCTTTTGAATATCTTCCTCTTTAACACGAATCTAGTGATAACCCGACCTCAAATCAATCTTACTAAAAACATGGGCACCAACCAATTGTTCCATCAAATCATATATTCTAGGAAGCGGATACTTGTTCTTAATAGTTACCTTGTTCAACTTCTGATAGTCAATACACAACCGCATACTCCCATCTTTCTTCTTAACCAACAATACTGGTGCACCCCAAGGAGAAACACTCGGCCTAACAAACCTCTTTTCCAACAAATCATTCAACTGTTTCTTCAACTCTACCAACTCCGATGCCGACATACGATATGGTGCCATCGAAATCGATCTAGTACCCGGAACTAGGTCAATCGAAAACTTGACTTCTCTTTCCGGCGGTACGTCCGCAATGTCCTCCAAAAATACTTCTGGAAAGTCGCACACCACTAGAACCATATCCAGTTCAACCTTACTCTCTACCGACAACGACGCAAATAAACAGAACACTTGAGCCTCATCCGCCAAAAGTTTCTTCAACTCCTTAGTAGATAGAAAACTCTCTTCCTCATCCTCCTCCAACGAAGGAAACCTTACCAACTTGTGATAACAATCAATACAGACTCTATTATACTGCAACCAATGCATACCCAAGATCACATCTAATCCTTCTAACGGCAAACACATCAAGTCCATAATGAAGTCTTTACCATGTATGGTCAAAGGACAACTTAAACATACCAAAGATGTAGTTACCGACCCCGAAGCGGGTGTCTCAATAACCATATCACCACCACAAGAAGACAAACACAAATCCAAACGCTTAGCGCACTCAAAAGAAATGAACGAATGAGTCGCTCCGGTATCAATAATAGCAACTAAAGGCATATTATTAATAAAGCATGTACCTTTAATCAACCAATCCGCATTAGTAGTGTCTGCACCGGCTAATGCATATACCTTCCCACTTGTTGGAGCTTGCTTTGGCTTAGTACACTTTGTACTAATATGACCAACTTCCCCATAGTTGTAACACTTTACCACGTTCCTTCTACAATCAGTTGTAGCATGGTCGATACTTCCACAGTTAGCACACTTCGCTCCATCCTTCTTACACTCAAAATATTTGTGCCCCACTTCACCGCACCTATAGCACTTAATGGGACCAGAACTTCCACCTCCGGACCTCTTAACAAAGTTTTCCCTATGCTTGCCTTTATAAGTAGGCGTCACATAAGGTCCACTCCTTACCGGTTGCTTCCCTCTCTTCTCATTCAAACTCTTATAGTGAGTAGATCGAGCTTTACTATCTTTTTCAAAGATTCTACAGCATTCAGTCAAGTCTGAAAATCTCCTAATCCTCTGATAACCCACCGCTTGCTTGATCTCAAGGCGCAAGCCGTTCTCATACTTAACACACTTGGAAAATTCCGCCGTCACCGCATCATAGTGAGGATGAAACTTCACTAACTCTGTGAACTTAGCCGTGTAGTCTATCATAGACATATTGCCTTGTTTCAATTCCAGGAACTCCATCTCCTTCCTTCCCTTCACAGTCTCAGGATAATACTTTCTCAAAAATTCGGTGCAAAATAAATTCCAAGTGATTTCCTCATCGTCTACTTCAAGAACTTGTCTCATACCGACCCACTAGTCGTCGGCTTCCTCTCTCAGCATGTGAGTCCCAAGTCTCACCTTGTTGCCTTCAGCACAATTCATAACTCTAAAGATCCTCTCAATCTCCTTTAACCAAATCTGAGCACCGTCCGGATCAAACCTTCCATTGAATACCGGCGGTTGATTATTTCCAAACTCATCATTAGCGTTCACATTCGGCGCACCCTGCACCGCCCTAGCCATTGCCTCCAATGCAGCAGCCATCGCATTTTCATTAGGACCAGCCATATTCTGATTATTCCCAAAAATAACAACAAGGTTAAACAACCGTTCAACCAACAAAACGACGAGACAGACACAACTGACTCAACACTGGCTCTGATACCATTTAATGTAACACCCCCTCTCTATACCCCCAAATAATACAAATAATCATTTAGGCATAAATTCATAATTTCATCAGAGTACATTTATATCACGGCATAAAAGGGGCATATCACATTATACCAAAAATTCAACATATACAACACCTGCTCAACAGATATGCAACAACGGGGCAACACCCACAAGGAGAATATTTAGAACATGGGCGGAAACATCTAAATATTTCATAGCTTCCAAAACATGTAATCACATACATGTACATCATTCAAGTTGATTTACAACATCATCAATATAAACAATATTCAACCGGCATGTTTACATAAACATTCATCAGCAGATACAAACATAGATGTATCACAAAAGAATCAAAATAATCCCTAGCTACCCGGTGCTACATATCAGAGCCGACCGACTCAAAATGAATGAAGCCACGCTTCACAAAGACTCCAGCAATCTAATCTGCAATGCCTCATAGAGCATTATAAAATAGCAGAAGGGTGAGAAACAATATCATAATACATAATGCACATAAACATATATATATATATATATATATATATATATATATATATATATATATATATATATATATATATATATATATATATATATATATATATATATATATATATATAGACACACACACACACACATAACGTCCCAAAAACGTCTTCCGCATTCTCACCGCAACTCATCTCACTACACTGTACATCGCAATGTATTCACAATAACTATTTGCAAATAGAGCACCAAGAATATACAATATGCATCAACAATGTTTATATCAATTCATAAACATGCACACATATACATATATATTCACACATACATGTATCTTCAAGCCTTCCATTCATGCCAATTATCAACAATCTACATAAACATCTACATTCATGTTTATTCACCATACATCATGCACAAATGTCTACATGCAACTCATAGAGACCGACACACGACTCTATGCAGATGAAAATGCGGTACCGACTCATTTCAGCAGGTTCAATTGAAGAACCAAAATAACCATCGATCACACCTCACATGGGCACACGATGTTCTGCAGATTCACCGAGGAATCAAATATAACCATCACAACATACGAGGTTCTGCAAATCCACCGAGGGATCAATAAATAACCATCGCTCACACCCCACAAGAGCCCACGAGGTTCTGCAGATTCACCGAGGAATCATTATATAACCATCGCTCACACCCCACAAGGGCACACGAGGTTCTGCAGATTCACCGAGGAATCAATCAACACAAGAATGCATACCATGATGCTTCACATGCAACATAACTCATGACACTCTTGAAATGCATACATGTTTACAAACATACTCATGCATTCATCACATTCGTCGCATACATTCATTATGCATTCATTCAAACCAATTTGCATACATGGTTCACATTCACAATCAATCTCGCCATCCATTTCTATTTAATTCAAATAAATACACAAAAGTGCCAAACAGCCACATTTCACACCTCACAAATCACAAACTAGGATTCACGCCATATGGCTACCCGCAACACACATAACATCATATAATTAGTCATCTCAGAAAAGTAATGATCGCAACCAAACCACACAACCAATCCACGAATGGAAAACACAAGAAAAGAAATATGCTGCTGTGTTCGCTAACCTTCGCCTGGCGAAGCCTCTGGCAAACCTTTGCTACTTCGTTCGCCTGGAGAACTTGCCAGCGAAGACCACTAGGAGTTATTCTGGAATTACTCGCTAGCACACTCGCCTGGCGAACCTTTGCCACACTCATTTTCCTGGCGAACTTGCCAGCAAAGACAGGATGTTTGCTACTGACTTGGTTCGCTGCTGCTCGTTGGGCTTCGCCTGGCGAACCTACGAACTCAGAACTCCCATGCTTGTCCAAAAGCCCAAACCTCACAAACCAACTGATTCAATCCAAATCAGTTCCAGTAGCACAGCCCACTCATCACCCGACTATACTACGCCGTCTATTCTAAACTCTAACCGATAAAACTCAGTTTCTACCGATTAAATCAACTTCCGACCTAGAAATGGAAATATAGAAAACAATCCAACAAATCCAATCTAGCACATACATGATTATATACATTATTAAGATGATAAAACTTCTCACCCTTACCTGATTAATCGCAAGCTAAGGTTGATTCTTGATGATTCTAGGTTTTGTTCCACTTTCTC
Source organism: Lathyrus sativus (assembly GCA_963859935.3). Lineage (NCBI taxonomy): Eukaryota > Viridiplantae > Streptophyta > Magnoliopsida > Fabales > Fabaceae > Lathyrus > Lathyrus sativus. The sequence goes on along the minus strand of OZ012736.1, from coordinate 338,166,434 downwards.
TTCTTTTCTCTCCTCCTCTTTTCTTTCTCTTGTTTTTCTTCTTAATGTTTCTATCTTTCTCTTTTCTCTCTATATCACATATTCTATTTTCTTTCCTCCCAAATTCTTTACACACACTTATCAATTAATTCTCACAAAAAATCCACTTGATATTATCACTAATGCCCAAAATACCCTCCAACCTATTTTTACCCGAAACTCTCAAAGTCGCAAAAATAGCTCAATATGTAAACATAACATATTATCACACAAATTCCACATAAATAAAATAATCACTTAAATAAATCAAATAAAGACTAAATAAAAATGGGAATTCAGAATCGGGGCGTTACAGATAATAGCACGACTTCCCGACTTTGCTTGTATAGCTCTAGAATAGCTCTGATGACACGGAGAGGAACAATTCCTTCACTTCCAACTTTGCTCCAGCCTGTGGGATCTCTATGGGGATGTTCCTCGAAAGGAAATCTGAAATCTCAGTACCCTGACAGTTTGATATGAACTGCCTCAGTATTCCAAACCTCAGAGAGGTGCTTCATCAGTTTCCCCTTGGACAAGAAATGACTTCTGCACTCTTAGGATGGCCTGCCCCAGCCTGCAATGGCTTTTCCCCTGAATGGCGACTTCACTAGGGATGATACCTATAGCTGCGAGATATCCACCGGATCTCAACCTGATTTCCCCTATTAACACTCTTTTGGCTAGCTGGCTCCCATGCTGTGATCATTTGATATATTGCCCCGGTTCGACGGAGTATTCAGGCATTTTGCATCCTATCATGATCATACTTTCCACTGTGGAAACTTTCCTGCTGTCAAACGCTTACTCGTAAGTAAAACGAATTGTTATGGGTTTAACTTCTGAGAATATTATATGGTTCAACAGAGACCTTTTGGGTGTGGAGTTTGTCTACATATGTGGTAGTTTCCCCAATGTTCCTTTGATTGGGAGAAAGGGGGGCATTAATTATAACCCTACTCTCACAGTCAGGTAGTTTGGTTACACTCTAAGACAACCTCCGAAGGAAGAAGAAATACAGGAATCTCTGTATTTCACCGGTTCAATTGATGTTGAGACCTTAATCAAATTGGAAAAGGCTTGGGGTAAAATTCACCATGAAGGAAACTCTTCTTTAGGCAAGAGCAATTACAGAGCCTATGGACCATATATGGAATGGATGCAAGAGAGAGTTGAGAGACTGTTGCTACACTTTCTATTCAGAGAACCTTTATACCCCTTGGTAGTTGAAGAACCAACGATAGTTGACGTACAACAATACAATCAACTATGGGCTGAAAAAGAAGAACTACGCAAGGAGAACGAATAGTTGGAAGAGCAAACCAGTTAGCTTAGAAGGGAAAAGAATCAGACCACCCACTCATTCAAGAATCAGACAGAGATAGTGAACAAGATGGGTAGGGAATTAACATAAGAGATTCGCGCACGAGAGCGAGTAGGTCGAGACTTGAAAAATGCCAGTGATATTCTCAAAGATAAGAAGAAAGGGCTAGAAAGAACACATTTAGAGATATCAAAATTCAACGCCCAATGGAACGCTATCCTGACTAACAACAAAGAAAGAGAAGATGGATTTCTTCAACAGATTGTCAAGTTGAAGACTCAACTCCGTGTAAAAGATGAGAAAGATCCAGGTGATTCTTCTCGTCATTATGAATGCGACCGCAAGCTACGTGAAGCTCTTGCAGCATTGGAGGAGTATAAGTTGAGAGCAGATCTGAAGAGGCCTATACTTGAAGATGCATTTGGGGAAGGCGCCTGAGAAGATTATGCTCAAGGCTTACAGACCACCATCAGCAGGAGGGAGTTTCTTATCCAAGGATTGATTGCTAGGCCTGATTACCCTGATACGAAGAAGTTATTGGAGGAGTTTCAGACTCGCCGTCGTACTTGATGTATTTTCGCTTTTGTATTTTATTGTTTTGTGCTTCGATCATCACCAGGATTGTTGGATGAGGTTGTATTGACTCAGTTGTATTTTCCATGGTGATGTATTGTGTGTTGATACTCTGTTCCTTATCCTATTTTATGAGAGAGGGTTTATGTGGCTCCATCTGTTGGCTCTTCATTCTCCTATTGTTCCTGTGGAACTAGAATCAAGGGGAAGATCTCCCAGAACCATATTTACATGTCTGAATTTTGCATCATTTTTCATATTGCATTGCAGGTGTTTTGGTTCCGTTGACCTTATTCCTTTTTGTGGTTTTCTCAGCACTGTTTCAGGATTGAAGACCGCACCATCCACCGCTACTCAACAAGGGGGAATCAGCAAAAAGCCATGGACCAAATTCAACTTGAGCTGCAGGAGTTCCGTGATCGTATGGCACAATTTATGGACTTGATGCAGAGGGTCGCTAATGGCCAGAAACAGCTAAGAACACTCGTTCAACCTCTGATTTCTAGGGTTGACGGAAGTGGGGTTCTGCATGGAGGGACTACTGTTGTTCCTCCTACAGCTGACAATGGCACTCCTCATGCCACTGCCATTCCAACAGTTGTTATCCCTCCTGGCGGAGGTAATCAGAATGGAGTCCATATTCTCGCACCAACATGTGTTGTACATGGAAACGCTGGCCCTCATGGGATGAAGATAAGCAGGATGATATTTTCTCCATGGGAGATTTGGAAGCAGGACTGCAGCCGAATGCAGACAGGACGTTTAAGCTGATAGAAGAAAAGATGAGGAACCTTGAAAACCAGAACTCCCTTGGTTTGGACATGTCAAACTTGGGGTTGATCCCAGGTTTAAGGATCCCACCAAAGTTCAAAGTCCCAGACTTTGACAAATACAAGGGGACAACCTGTCCCAGGGTGCATCTTCGTTCGTATTACAGAAAAATGTCTGCATACTCTGATGACGAGAAGTTGTTGATGCACTTCTTCCAAGATAGCCTATCTGGTCCGTCCTTGGAATGGTATATGGGTTTAGAGCCCATGAACATCAGAAGTTGGAGAGATTTGGCAAAAGCTTTCTTCAGACACTATCAGTATAATAGTGATATGGCGCCTAATCAGGTGCAGCTGCAGAATTTGTCGCAGCAAAATAATGAAGGGTTTAAGGAGTACGCCCAGAGGTGGCGCGAACTTGCTGCAAAGGTTCAACCTCCTATGGTGGAGAGAGAACTTATTGATCTATTTGTAGCTACAGTGCCTGGTGTGTACTACGCAAAATTGGTGGGCAATATGTCTGGTAGCTTTTCAGACCTAATCATTACAGGTGAACGAGTGGAAAATGGGATTAAGTTGGGAAAGATCCAAGCCGGAGAGGGGTCCTCAACTGGAGGAGGTAGGAAGAACTTTGGTAACAAGAAAAGAGAAGGGGAGACGAACACAGTCTCAGGATACAGAGGTAACAACAGAAACAGATACAGAAATCAATATCATTAACAACAACCTTATATTGCAAGCATTGCTATTCAGGCAGTACAACCACAACAGCAACAACAACGTCCACAACAGCAACAACAACAAAATTACGCTCCGCGACAGTTCCAAGATCGTAGGAGGACGATGAACTGACATTTTGATGCACCACCAATGCGATACTCACAATTGTTACAACATTTGATATAGCTGTAGTTAGTTCAGAAGAGAACGCTGGCACCCCTGACTGGCGCACCTCCCCCAAGGTATGATGCAAATGCCAGATGTGACTTTCACTCAGGTGCTCCCAACCATCACATAGAAAATTGTAAAGCCTTCAAGCATAAGGTTCAAGACCTTATAGATAGCAAGGAGATCAACTTTACGAATGATGCGCCCAATGTTGTGCAAAATCCTATCCCTAACCATGGAGCATCAGGAGTAAATGCTATTGTGGAGGGAGAGAGTTTGAATTTGGTGAGTAGTGTTGAAGAGCTGAAAAATTCTTTGAGTGTTGTTAAAAGTAGGTTGTTGAAGGGGGGAGTGTTTCCAGGCTGTTTGGAAAGCTGTGAAGGTTGTTTGGCGTGTCCTGAGGGATGTGAGGACTTGAAAAACCATGTGTAGAGATTAATGGATAAAGGTATACTACAATTTGACAGAATTGGTGTAAAAAAAAGTTGAAAGGGTGATTGGTCAAGAGCAGAATGAGGTTGCCACAATCTCAATTCTAATCAGAACCATTAATATATCTGCGCCATCGAGGCCAACTACCGTCATAATCACCAAGGCAGGGCTTGTACCTTATGAAAGCACTAAGGCGATCTCGTGGAATTATGGCGCTGAAGTCTTTTGTAACGGTAAAAAACAAGAGCTGGAATGAATGACGTGTGATTCGGTGGATAATTTGGTAGGAACAGGCAGAATGACGAGAAGTGGGAGAGTGTTTGCACCTCCAGAGGCTAATGCTGAAAGACAAGATAAGGGAAAGGGGAAAGCTATTGTTGAAGAAAGTTCTCAAGGGGCTGAAAAGAACGCTTTGTTGAAAGACGCTGAGGAATTCATGCTTCTAATTAGAAAAAGCGATTACAAGATTGTGGACCATCTACAACAAACCCCGTCAAAAATATCAATCTTATCATTACTATTGTGCTCTGAGGCACATCGGAATGCCCTCTTGAGGATTCTGAACACTGCATATGTGCCACAGGAGATACATGTGAACCAATTGGAAGGGGTGGTGGCGCATGTGAATGCTGGAAATGGATTAGGATTTACTAATTTGGATCTGACCCCTAAAGGGAGAAACCACAATCATGCCCTGCATATTTCCATTGAGTGTAGAGGGGCTGTTTTATCTCACGTGCTGATGGATATGGGTCTTCACTTAATATGTTGCCCAAAAAGGCTTTGATGAAGCTTGACACCCAGGGAGTAATATGCACGCCTAACAATTTGATTGTGCGAGCATTTGATGGGACAAGGAGGTCCGTGTTTGGAGAAGTAACTCTTCATATCCAAGTTGGTCCGGAATTTTTTAATGTCGTCTTCTACATAATGGATATCCAACCAGTATAGAGTTGCTTGTTAGGTCGACCCTGGATTCACCCCGCAGGGGCAGTGACGTCGACCTTGCATCAGAAACTAAAGTATATGGTGGGGGGTAACATTGTCACCGTCTATGGTGAGGAGGACATTATGATTAGCCATTTATCCCCGTTCAAGTATGTGGAGGTTGATGGGAAGATACACGAGACCTTGTGTCAGGAATTTGAGACAGTGCAGATCAGAGAGAAGGCGCCAGTTGTGGGCAGGATTCTTGAGGTTGCTATATCATCATTCAAAGAAGCGCAAGCTGTGGTAAAGTCTGGATCATCTCAAGGTTGGGGGAAGGTATTGAACATCCCTAATAGGCAAGATAAGTTTGGACAGGGGTACAGCCAGTCGTCGTCTTCTTCACAGAGCGCGCCACGCTACAAAGGGCCAGTCCAGTTTACAAGTGGTGGGGTGGTATTTGATCGAATCAATGTTGTGTCCGAGGATGAAGGTGACAGTGACTGCGATATGGATGCATGGATCCAGCCATGTATTCTCGGCCGAAGCCTGAACAACTAGACTATCAAAGAAATTATCCAAGTGACGCATGAAGAGTAATTATCTTGTTTTTGATTATGTGAGACCCTATGTTCTACCCGGAGCATAACGGTCTTTGTCTGTAGGGCCTTATTTTTTTTTATGTTCGAACAATTATTTTATCATTAAAATGGGAATGTGGTTTGTGTTGTTTGCATATCATTTTAAGCATCAAATCATCATCATTGCAGGTTTCATATAGCAGATGCCACCGATTTAGACTCGTCTATGACTCGGTATGACTTTGATAATCCAATCTTTCAAGCTGAAGAAGAGATTGAAGAAGATGAAGACCTGCTTGAAGAGCTCGCCAGGTTGCTGAGACAAGAAGACAAGGTTATTCTGCCTTATCAGGAAGAAATCGAAGTCGTCAACCTAGGCACAGAAGAAGATAGAAAGAAAGTCAGAATAGGGGCTGCTTTAAACGACGATGTCAAGCCAAGACTGATATAAATGCTTCGAGAGTATAAAGATGTCTTTGCTTGGTCATACGAAGATATGCCCGAACTTGATATGGATATTGTGGTTCATCGCTTGCCTCTTCGAGAAGAGTGCCCACCTGTGAAACAGAAGCTAAGAAGAACCATACCGAACATGGCAGTGAAGATCAAAGAAGAGGTCCAGCAGCAGTTGGACGTCGGGTTTCTTACCGTGACGAACTACCCTCCGTGGGTTGCTAACATTGTACCCGTACCAAAGAAAGATGGTAAGGTCAGAATGTGTGTAGATTACCGTGATCTAAACATAGCGAGCCCAAAAGACGATTTCCCGCTCCCCCACATTGATGTGCTTGTTGATAATACTGCTCAGTATTCAGTTTTTTCCTTCATGGACGGTTTCTTCGAATATAACAAGATCAAGATGGCCCAAGAGGACATGGAGAAAACAACCTTTATCACGCCGTGGGGGACTTTTTGTTACAAGGTAATGCCCTTTGGATTGAAGAATGTAGGGGAAACCTATCAGCGGGCGATGGTGACTTTGTTTCATGATATGATTCATCATGAGATTAAAGTCTATGTTGATTACATGATCGCAAAGTTGCAAACGGAGGAAGAGCACTTGGTGAATCTGTTGAAGCTCTTTGAGAGGTTAAGGAAGTTCAAACTAAGCTTGAATCCGAACAAATGCACTTTTGGTGTACGGTCATGAAAGCTATTGGGGTTCATAGTCAGTGAAAAAGGAATTGAGGTTGATCCTGCAAAAATAAAAGCTATACAGGAAATACAGGAAAAGCTATAAAGGAATTGGTTCGTGGTTTTCTAGGTAGATTGAACTATATTGCAAGGTTCATATCTCACCTCACAGACACATGTGAACCAATGTTCAAATTGTTAAAGAAAGATCAAGCGGTGGTCTGGAATGAAAATTTCCAAAGGGCATTTGAAAGAATAAAAGAATATTTGCAGGAGCCTCTGATACTGATGCCTCCAGTGGCTGGAAGACCATTGATAATGTACTTGACGGTTCTTGAGAACTCCATGGGATGCGTTCTCGGTCAACACGACGAGACAGGAAGAAAAGAGCATGACATCTATTACTTGAGTAAAAAGTTCACAGATTGTGAGTCTAGGTACTCAATGTTAGAGAAGACGTGTTGTGCACTTGCTTGGGCCGCCAAACGCCTAAGGCAATATATGTTGAATCACACAACCATGTTGATTTCAAAGATGGATCTGATTAAGTACGTGTTCGAGAAGCAAGCCCTTTCGGGAAGGATTGCTAAATGGCAGATGGTTTTACAGAATGCGATATTCAATGCGTCTCCCAAAAGGCTATTAAGGGGAGTGTTCTGCCAGAATATCTCGTAGAGCAACCAATCGATGACTATCAGCCAATGAAGTTTGAATTTCCTGATGAGGATATTATTTCTTGAAGATGAAAGATTACGATGAGCCGCTACCTGATGAAGGTCCTGAACTGGGTTCCCAATGGCAAATTATTTTTTATGGTGTTGTTAACTCTTATGGCAACGGAATTGGGGAAATCACTACGACTCCCCATGGTTCGCATATACCATTTATTGCCAGGTTAACATTTCCCTGCACCAATAACGAAGTTGAATATGAGGCATGTATCATGGGTATTGAAGAAGCGATTGATTTGAGAATCAAGAACCTTGATATTTATGGTTATTCAGCTTTGGTGGTAAATCAACTCAAGGAGAATGGGAGCTTGTCAGCCTAACCTGATTCCTTACATGAACTATGCAAGGAGGTTGCTACCTTTCTTCAATAGGGTAGAGTTTCATCATGTGCCAAGAGCGGAGAATTAGATGGCGGATGCTTTGGCTACCTTATCCTCGATGTACAAGGTGAATTATTGGAACGACGCTTTGATAATTGTCATCTCACGCCTTGATAGGCCAGCGTTCATATTTGCAATAGAGGCGGCTTCGGATGGGAAGCCATGGTATTATGATATCCGAAACTTTCTCAAGAATCAGGAGTATCCACCTAAGGCATCGAGCCGGGATAAGAAGACCTTGAGAAGACTGTTTGGAAACTTCTATCTGAACAAAGATGATGTACTCTACCGAAGAAACTTTGATCTGGTTCTGTTGAGATGCGTGGACGAAAAGAAGCAGGTTTGCTTATGGAAGAGGTCCACGAGGGTGCCTTTAGAACGCATGCAGGCGGACATGCAATGTCTCGAAAACTGTTAAGGGCAGGTTACTATTGGTTGACTATGGAGTCTGGTTGTTTCAAATATGCCAAGAAATGCCATAAATGCCAGATTTTTGCTGATAGAATTCATGTGCCGCCAAGTCCTCTGAATGTCATGGCGTCTCCCTGGCCCTTTTTTATGTGGGGCATTGATATGATCGAAAAGATAGAGCCGACCAGATCCAATGGACATCGCTTCATATTAGTGGCAATTGACTATTTCACTAAGTGGGTTGAAGCAGCTTCTTTCGCCAACGTCAACAGACAGGTCGTGGCTCGATTCATTAAGAAGGACATCATTTGTCGCTACAGAGTGCCCGAGAGAATCATTACTGATAATGGTTCAAATTTGAATAACAAGATGATGAAGGAACTGTGCCAGAGTTTCAAATTTGAGCATCACAATTCTTTTCCTTATCGTCCAAAGATGAATGGCACCGTCGAGGCGGCCAATAAGAATATAAATAAGATTATGCAGAAGATGGTTGTAACCTATAAAAATTGGCACGAGATGTTGCCCTTTGCATTACACGGATATTGTACCTCGGTAAGTACTTCAACTGAGGAAACTCCTTTCTCGCTAGTGTATGGTATGGAAGTTGTCCTACCATTGGAAGTTGAGATTCCTTCTTTGAGAGTTTTGGTTGACGTCTAGCTTGATGAGGCAGAATGGGCGAGGAATAGATTGAATCAACTCAGCCTGATGGACGAGAGAATATTGGCAGCCATTACGTATGGTCGTTTGTATCAAAGCAGGATGAAGAAAGCTTTTAATCAAAAGGTGCACCCTTGGAGCTTTCAGGCAGGTGACTTAGTGTTGAAGTGGATCCTCCCTCCATAGACAGATCGCAGGGGCAAATGGACTCCCATATACGAAGGTCCATACGTTGTAAGGAAGGTCTTCTCAGGAGGAGCCTTACTTTTGTCAACATGGATTTCGAAGATTTCACATCCCCTGTGAATGCAGACGCAATTAAAAAATACTTTGCTTAAAATAGACCCGCTGGAAAGAAAAAGAAAGTCCAGCCAAAAATGGGGCATCCCGGCGAACCATAAAAAGAATGGATTCGAGCAAAAATTAGGGATAAAAAGAAAAGATGTAAACCTGCAAAATTGAAAACTCGAAAAGGAGACTTTGGCAAAAATGGTATCCCGGTGAATCGAAAACCCGCAAGGTCGATTCAGGAAAAAGTTAGGGGTTTGAAAAGCAAATGACTACGGTCTGTGTATTGATCTTCCGAGCACAGTGGATTCTGGGAGGACCCGAGGGTCAATCAATCAAATTAGTCTTTTCAGAGGATGAAGCGTTGGAAAAGCATCAAAGTCATGCGAGTCATATATGAATCGACACATGGTGGTTGTCTGTACCATATTGCCGACATTTTGTATATCTGTTGTATCTCTATACTATTTGCGCAACTTTCTCTTTTCAGGAGTTGCATCTATTATAAATTTGCCTATTTACAGGACATTTATCAATGAAGTATATATATTATTCAGAAAGCTTTCGTGCTTGTTTTAGCTTTTACTATTTTGTTTGCAAAAAACGCCTGATGTTTTTGACAAAACTTTGCATACATAAACTTGTGGGCTCTGGTAATCAGGATTAAAACTTTGATTTGCTTGAACGATATCATGGACAATAACCGAGAAATCTCATGTTGTATATAGGATAATTTTCTTGTATTTGTTGCAGGGCTCTCATTCTTAAGATTATTCCAGAAAATTATTCCCAACGGATTATGATTAGTTTCTCCTCAGCAGGTTGAGTTCTTGTTTATCCCCAGCAGGTATTTGGGATTATTCTCCCAGCAGGGAGACGAGTGCATTGTCGTTACCCCCGCGAAGTCTAGATCTTGGACTCATTTCCCCTCAGAGTTCAATTCAGGACTCAATTCCCTAAGCAGAGGTTGATATTGTTGAGTTTATTGCTCATTTCCCCGAGCAGAGGTGGATGTTGTTTCCCTCATTAGGTGAACCCCAACGGAGTTGTTGTCCATAGCAGAATCCAGTTGGTCATTGGTATTCCTCAGAGTGAGTTTCCTTCGGGATATTTCCCCAATTAATTTTCATCCCCTGCAGGTCCCTAGAGGAGTCAGCGAAATGTTTTTTTACCCCACATAATGGGATCGACCCGGAGGATTGTTATTCTTCATCCTCAGCAGAAAAAGTTTGGGATATCTTCCCAGTAAATCTTATTCATTATCCCTAGCAGAGTGGATTCAAATTGCTAGCAAAGTGGAGTAAGTCCCCGCAGTTTGCTTTACTTCCCCAGTAGAGTCGTATTCTGAAAGGCCATCCAGGGCTGATTTCCCCCCAGTAGAGTGGATTCGTTTCCCCAGCCAATGTGTTTGTTCCCAAAAGAGTTGTATTCTGGTAGGCCGTCTAGAGCCACTTTCCTCAGCAGAGTTGATTTTGTAATCCCTAGCGGAGTGGACTTTTATTCTCAGTAGAACAGTTTACCCTGGAGAGTTCTTTTCCAAGAATTCATCCAGGGATTGTTTCTCCCAGCATAAGTCCAATTATACTTGGCACGCCCAGTCATCCCCAGAAGAATTGGTTTCCTCTCTTCAACATTTATTTTGCTGAAGTGGTTCCTTTGCATTTGCATTGTGCATAACATTCTCCCAAACACGTAGCATTTCTATTTTGTATGGAGCATTACGCCATATTCAAACATATGCATTCAGAACATAAGCCAGGTTGTTACCTCTTATTTTCAGGTGTATCTCCAACAGGCGATGGTTCATCTTTGCCTGCGTGGTATCCAGACCCCGGCTAACAGCAGTTTTCTTCAGCCCGTGTGGTATCCAGACCCTAGCTGATACCGGTTTATTTCCTGAGCCCGTGTGGTATCCAGACCCTGGCTTCCTCCAGTTCATTCCTTTAGCCTATTCGGTATCCAGACCCCGACTCTCACCAATTTATTTCCATAGCCTGTGTGGTATCTAGACCCTGGCTTCCTCCGTTTCATTCCTTTAGACTGTGCGATATCTAGACCTCGGCTCTCACCAGTTTATTTCCATAGCTTGTGCGGTATCCAGACCCCGGCTCTCCCCCGGTTTATCTCTTTTAGCCTGTGCAGTATCCAGACCCCGGCTCTCCTCCAGTTTATCTCTTTAGCCTGTGTGGTATCCAGACCCTGGCTCTCCCCTGGTTTATCTTCTTTAGCCTGTGCGGTATCCAGACCCCGATTTTGTACCCCAAAATTTGCCCAACCTTTTTCTTTGCTTGGCTTGTGTTTCATTTCATGTTTCTAGCATTTCCATATGCATAGTAGTGTTCTTTGCAGGGGATCAAGAGAGGTGTGCATCTCAAGAGAAGAGTATCAAGGGTTCTAAGCTCAAGCAAGAGTGTTTACTCAAGTTATCAAGTGCTTATTATCACCAAGAGGTAGTCAAAGCTCTTTGAGAGAGAAGATTGACAAGTGTTGCTTACCTCCTATCTTGGAGGTCAACTAAGGATCATCAGAGGATCATAAGCTCATGGATATGGATACGAGATTCTTAAGGAACTCATGAAGTACTTTTGAAGCCATTGTGGAGCTCATCTATGTGGTTATGTCATGTGCAAGAGGTTGTAGTCAAGGATTGTACACCTATGGTTTCATCTGCTTGGTGTAAAGTCAACTGAGGACTTGAAGGAGATTAAGACTTGGTTTTAAGTCATTAGAGTCATGCACAGTTGTCTTGAGACATCTAGAATGTTATTTCAAGATCAAATCAAGGAGAATCAAGAGGTGGAGGAGTTACTAAATTAGGGTTTCAGAGGTTTGTCAGTGTAAAATCCCCTTTTTAGTGCCTCACTTCAAGATCTCATACCTCAAGATACAAGCTTAATATCACTTTTATGAAAACATGAGACTTGTAGAGCGTGTTCTTAGCTTTCTTTTGAGTCCTAGAACTCATCCATTGGGTTTGTGGAACTCAAGTTATGATGTTGGCGAGTTAGAGGTCTCAGATGAACATATTTTTCAGTCAACAAAAGTCAACCAACTTCCAAGACACTTTTGACCTAGAATCATGTTTCTCCTCAATTGTTTATGAACATTAATGTTTTTCTTTTATGATCTTATCTTTCCAAAAAGTCCTAGAAGTCCTTCAACTCATTTGTAGAACTCAAGTTATGAAGCTTGCAAGGTAGGGGTATTTTGGGAAAGTGAGATTATAGGTCATTTTTCATGATTGTAAACACTTCAAATGAAACTTTCTCCAACATGAGAGTTGCTCCAAATGACATCAAATTCGTCATGGAGCACAATATTATCATGAATTATGCAAGGATATGGAGATTGGTGAAGAAAATCAAGTGAAATTTGAACTTTAAATCATGGATTCAATTAATTTGGTTAAAGGCCATTTACATGCCATGTTTATATTCATTTTGATTCACAATTGTCCAACAAATAGAATGCATAAAGAAAATGTGAGGTATAAAGTGAAATTCACGTGCAATTCAAGGCTGATTCAAGTTTGCACTCCAAACGCCATAATTGGATTAATTTAAGTCCCAAAATCAATCTACATGACCAATTCATGTTCCCAGCCGGTAATTCAAATGAAATTCAAGGGAAATTGGAGCCAAATTCACATGTGCATGAAGTTACATGCCAAATTGGACATTCTCTTAATTCAAGCATGTTTAAAACAAATAAACCATGGATTTGGAATGTACGTGAGTTCCTCTTCAATTTGGTATGCAGTTTGCTCATTTTGGTGAAGTTTGGTGATCTGATCTCCAGCGTGTCCACCGGAGAAGACGACCGGAGCTAGGGCTCCAGCATCTGGTCTTTGAAGACCTCAGATCTGACGTGGGATGTTTGACTTGTTGACTGAGTGAGATCTATGGCTCAGATTGATCTGACCTTACTTGCGTGTGCCTTTGACTTGCCACATCATTTAGTGAAACGATGCGTTTCACGTTATAGATTCAGTCTGATTTGTTTGGGCCTCACGTGCTATTTGAACCCCTCTCCAAATGAAGCCCAATGTGTTGAACTGGTTGGCTTGCTATTTGCAGTGTGTGCACTTTTTTTTCTTATTTTATTTTATTTTGATTTTTTTTTTGATTTAATTCATTTAAAAATACCTTCAATGATGATAAAATTCCACAAAAATATTTTTAGGACACTTTGATGTGTTAAATAATTTTTGATAATTTTTATTTTTATTTTCCAATTATTTTTTCAATTAAAATGGGATTTTATATTGGGAGGTGTTTTTAAATGGATTTCTCTTGTGTTCATTTGGTTTCTTGCTTGATTCTTGTCCAATGCTTATCTCCCATGATTCAGATTTTTTCCACATTTCAATAATGAGTTTAGTGATATTATAGGATGATTTTGGCCCTGGTTTGGTTTATTTTTGTTTGACTTTTAAGTCATTTTATTTGACCCTCGATAACACTCCTTCAAAGTGGAGCACCCAAGTGAATCAATTTCTATGGTGATACTTTGAAGTGAATTTGGTTGTATGCTCTTGTCCTATGGTTGCCAACTCATTTATGTGCTTTTGAGATTTTATTTGGATTTAATTGAGCCATTTTCATATTTTTGGAGTAGCTTGCAAGTCAAGCTACCCCTAAGGGTGGTTCGCACACATACTTGACCTAGTTTGGATGGGGAATGATTTTTATGAACTTCAAATGCTCCCAACTCTTCTTGATTCACCTTCGTAACATGTTGAAGTTGTTGAATGCAAACGTTTAGGTCATAAAGTGTTTTGGTTTTGGTTTTGTGTTGCATTCTTTCTAGGCTTTCCATTTGGTTTCAAATGTTGAAGTTGTTTAGGACTTAGGTCCTTTACCATGCCTATTCTTGCAATGTACTTTGATGTGTGTTCTTTATTGCTTTGTACATCTTCTTCCCTTGCTCTTACCTTTGTCCAAGGATCTTTGGGTCTCATTTGAGATGGTTTGGTCCCTCCTTTGGAGGTACCGTGAACATATCATGAATGATGATTCTTTGAGGACTCTTGTGTGCTTTCTTGCATGATTATGGTGTTGCTCATGGTTGAGTTGCTTATTTGATTTCCTTGCTGTCCTCACATTGCCTTCCATTCTCCCATTTAATCATGGCTTCTTCCCTTTCTCTTTTGTTTGCCTTTGGGCATGGTGATTGATACATAAGTGATTGTAAGGATTCTATTCTTCTCACTTTATCTCACTTTGTTTTGAATTTGGGTGAGTGCTTTTGTGTGCATTTTATTTTGGTTCTTGCATCTCTCATTTGCATGCTTGAGGTTGAGATGTGCTTGTGGAGGCTACTTCCCCACACTTTGTTCCTCCCTCTTTTCTTCATTCTAGTTGTGCATTGCATGTTTGCATCTTTACTTTCTTTTATCTTATGCTTCCTTCTTCTTTCTTCTTTGCCATGTTCCGTTAGGACCTCTAATCTCTCTGGTTCAACATTGATTATGATAGACCTCGGGTTTGAACCCATGCATGATAACATTAGGTAGCATTCCCTTTTCATCCCAATCATAGGTACACTTTGTATGAGAACATTAGGTTGAGTCTTAGTCTCCCTTTAGAGTGTGTCTCTCTCTTCTCATCTTCAAACTTCTTGAAAACACTTAATAATGTATAATGAATGTTGTATGCTACGAGCTTTAAGTACTTTGGGAATGATGATTGGGGGGCCTCCTCTCAATTGTCTAGAGTGTTTAGCGTATGTCCTTTGGACGATATGCGACACATTCGCTCCTAGGTCATAGTTTTTAGTGCAACATGAGTTTCAAATCATAACTTAATTCACTTCTTTGTCTAAAAAAACACCAAAACAAACTTCAAATCTTTTTATCCTTAGGGAATCTTAATTTGGAAAACCTTTTTCATAAGGAGAGTTTGGTTAACTCTTGGTTCTACCGCAAACAGGTAACGCCTAAGTCTCCAATGGTCAAGCTGCATACACCTAACTGCTAGAACTAAGTTTTAACCCTACTCGGGTAAAAAACTTGAACCAACCTATGGTCTTGTTATCCCGAACTACGTTTGCTCTGATTTCTCGTACCAGACGAGGATACGTAGGCACAAGACGGTGATGTCTTGGTGAGAAACCTTTCCCACCTTCACCCGTAGTTTTCTGAACTACGTTGACTCTGACTTTCTCATTGCACGAGGGAGTACGTAGGCATAGAGCGGCGATGCTCTATCGAGTCTCTTTTCTTTTCTTTTGTCCCTGTGACCTGTAGTTAGATAGATAAACACCCTTTTTAGATAGATAACAAGCGTGGATCCCATTGAGTACAACAGACGTGAGGGGTGCTAATACCTTCCCCTTGCGTAACCGACTCCCGAACCCAAGATTTGGTTGCGATGACCTGTCTTCTCCCGTTTTCGTTAGGTTTTCTCTGATCATTTTTCCTTTCCCTCTTTTGGGATAAATAACAAACGGTGGCAACTCTTTTTCCTTGCCTGCTCCCCTTTGCAGCGATGCGACAACTGGCAACTCTGCTGGGGACATTTTCCCATCCCCTATGCGAGTCAATCATAGCGCTTGTTTGTTTATCTTCTGGGTGTGTATATATGTGTTGTACTTTATTGCATTCGCATTTTATTTTCAGCATTGTATATATCAGTTTTACTGTGCTGTTGGGTGGGAATGTTGCATTGAGTGAGAAGTCAAACCCAGGCTTGTGTACAACCCTAGCATTAGAAGTGGAAAGTAGTGCTGGACCTGTATGCTTAGCATGCACTAGTTTCCATGAAATTCATGCTCAAACAAGATTCTCTTTGATGATTTCCTTTCTATTCTGTAGGACCGTTGAGAGGATTTTTGATCTGAGGATTGTCGACTCTAGGGACCGATCATTTGGAAGTCAACTAAGTGAGGCCGCTTTGTTAGAATATAATGCAAAACCAGAAACGGTGAACATATCATCGTTTTTCGAAAGTCTGTGATGCTGACAACCGCATAGGATGCAAGACCTTGCCAGTGATAGGTTCATACCTGTGTGTGGGAGGGTTATGCATATAACTTTGACCTTCAACCTACCTAGTTTTCTTGTCAGAATGAACCTTTGAACTTGATACAATGGGTCCTTATGATGGTGCTATGTTATTGCTAATGCGGAGCGCTGGTTATTCTCAGTCAACGACATAACAATCTTGATCCCCTGTTGCATTTGCATTTGCATTTTCATTGACATGTGTTTATGCTGCAGGTATACTTTTTTCCCTCGATTCTAGTAATCTTACATCTCCTCTGATATGGAATCCAGCCTGAAGAAGACAGCGACATTCAAGTTCCCTACTCCAGACATTGGATCTTTATTGAGTTTGATTTATGTGGCTGACAGGAAGGTGATGGTTGATTTTAAGCAATCTTATGGGAAGCTCCTGAGTGTTGTCTGCAAGCCATCAACATATGAGTTGAGTGGTCTCTACACTTTGTTGCAGTTTTATAATTCATAGCTGAGGTGTTTCATCTTTCCGGATTATGATCTGGCACCTACCTTAGAGGAGTTCTCCATGTTGTTAGGGGTCCCTATCTTAGATAAGATGCCATTCTATCACATTAATGTTGAGCCTAATCTGGCTAAGCTTGTTGCTGCCCTCCATAATGATGTTTTTGAGATTTCAGGGAAGGTGGTTAAGAGGAGTGGGATGCCTGGATTTCCATTGCCTTTTCTGGTTGACAAAGCTCAGCAGTTTGCCAAAAATGGTTGTTGGGTTGTGTTTAATGCTATTTTAGCACTGTGTATCTATGGTATCATGTTGTTTCCTAACCTTCCAGATTTTGTAGACTTGGATGCATTCCACATATTTGCCTTAGGGAATCCTGTACCTACGCTTCTAGACGACGTTTATCATTCTGTGCACTACAAGAATGAGAACCGGAGAGGGAAGAACGTGTCTTTTTGTGTGCCTTTGTTCTACAGGTGGTTTGTGAGTCACCTTCCTAAATCAGGGCCATTTATAGATACTGTAGGTACCTTAGAGTGGTCTGAGAGGTTGATGGGATTGATGTCTGAGAACATTGTCTGATTTGATAGAGACATGCTGGGTACTGATATCATTTATAGTTGCGGTGGATTTCCTAACGTCCCATTGGTCGAAAGTAAAGGATGCATCAACTATAACCCATCCTTAGTAGTCAGACAGTTTGGGTACACTTTGAGAAATCCTATTAAGGAAGAGGAGATACAGGAATCACTGTATCTCACTGGCTTGTTGGAGAATGATACCTTGGTTAGAGTTTGTTGCACCCCAAAATTTTCCCAACATTTCTTTACCTAGCTTGTGTTTCATTTCATTCACATTAGCATTATCATTTGCATTTCATTGACATGTATGCAGGAGATCAAGAGGTATGATTACCAATTAAGAGCTACACAAGAATTTGAAGCTATATAGGAAGGTTATTCAAGTGTTCAAGGGTTGATGTCCTTGTCAGAGAAGTTGAAAGATCCTCAGAGAGAGTGGTTGAAACCAAGTATGTGGGTCTCCTAACTTGAGAGTTGTGGGAAGTCATCAGATGATTCTGAAGCCATGAAGTTAGACTTGATGTCTTGATAGAGCTCATGAGAAGTATTGAAGATCACTGTGAGGCCTAGACAGGTCATTGTGCAAGATTAAGAAGGCTCAGCCATGAGTGGTGCAACTAGGGTTTGACTAGGTCAACCCTAAGTCAACTGAGGATTTGAAGGAGGTTGAGACCTAATCCAAGAGCCATGTGATCATGGATTGATACATTGAGATGTTATAAGGATGATTCCAAGGTCAACTCATCATGATTGAAGAGTTTGAGAAGTTTCAGGCTAGGGTTTCTAAGACTTGACAGTGTAAAATCCCCTAGCTTGACCCCTAACTTCCTGGCCATTTAACTCAAGATATGATCTTCATATCATCTTGACCCCAACATGATTGTTGTAGAGCATGATCTTAACTTTAATTTGAGTACTATAAGTCCTTGATAGGGTTTATAGAACTCAAGTTATGGCTTTGACAAGTTACAGGTCATCAGAGGAATGTGAATTTGGAGCTTGAAAGTTACCCAACTTGCATGAAACGTTTGCCCAAGAAGGATGCGTCCTATGAACTTTTGGTCAACATGAATGTTGTTCCTTATTCTCTTAGCTTTCTAGATAGTACTAGAAGTCCTTGATAGGATTTGTAGAACTCAAGTTATGGCTTTGACAAGTCAAGGGTATTTTGGGAATTTGTGATTATGAGTCATTTTTGGTTATAGGTCATTTTCACCAACTTAGACACCTCAAATGAAATTTTTTTCAACTTGAAAGTTTCTCAAAATGGGGTTTTAACCTTGACCATGTATCAAGGAGACATTGGAATGGCTCAAGGAAGGACTTGGTTCAAGGAGTTGTGAAAATGGAAAGATTAAAGGCATTTAATGACCAAAAAATTGAAATTAATTGGTTTGTGTCCAAACCACTCTGTTTGGCAATGTTATAATTTTGGTTTGAGTCCATTTTTATGCATTTTTACTTTGTTTCTTCATGATGAAGTAACATAATCAATATGAACCATTGGATTGCAAACAAGGAAATAATCATAACAAATCAGTTCAATATCTCATGAGATGAAGATT
This sequence comes from Lathyrus sativus, assembly GCA_963859935.3. NCBI lineage: Eukaryota > Viridiplantae > Streptophyta > Magnoliopsida > Fabales > Fabaceae > Lathyrus > Lathyrus sativus. Next base: position 338,147,708 of record OZ012736.1, on the reverse strand, counting down.
CCAAGGTTTTTCATGCCCAAATAGAGTGCAAATCATGATTGTGCATATGAGAGTTTGAAAGAGAAATTGAAATTGCAAAATCTCATTTGGAAGCTTACATAACTTTCTAGACATTTCCATTGAGTTCTATATAAGATTTGGAGTGTATTCAGCCAGTTTTTTGGAAGCATTTGAAGTTGGTAGCAGAGAGAGCATTGGATTTTGCAGAGCTGCAACTCAAGATCGGATTCTGAGATTGAAGATAAATCAAGCCAAATTGAGGTGTGCATTAGATTCAGAGGAATATTTGGAGTGAATCTGGATCATATTGGAAGAAGAATCGAGCAAGGATTGTACCTGTTCTTCATCTGAAACCAGGTTTGTACCAATCCAAATTTTGCTTAATTTATGGAGAGATAGCTAGAAATATTTAGGTGGTTAGGTTCATAGCATGATGTAGATGGATTTTGGTACAAGAAATTGAGGAATAAAGACACTTTAGGTCATGGATCATTTTCTGTTGAGGCTGATATCTCAATATTCTTGAAGGAATAATCATGTTTGGATAGTGGAAATTGATTAGTGAGAAGTGTAGATTGCATTAGGATCATTATTTTTTAGAATTGTGATGATCAAGAATTGGTGTGTTTCTGAAAATCCTATCGTGTTTGAAGTTAGAGCAAGAGTTAGTGAATTTGGAGATTGGATTCATGTTCAGGAGAGAAAATTGAGTGAGATTGTGTATTGGTTTGTTATTTTTGATGACCTGTGACGAGCACTTCACTGGAGAAGACGGTGGCGCTGCAACTCAGGCCACCGTCTGGAGAGTTCCCTCCATCTGATTTGAATTTGGGGACGATGCATGGGAGCCATTGGATGGGTGTTTGACCTTTGATTCAGGCAAGGAATGGATGGCCACGATTTGTTTTAAACTCTGAAGAGAGATTGATGAATGAAACACACCGTTTCATTTTATTGTTGGTTTGGGCTTAATGCACGGTTTGATAACCACACCCCCAATTGGCCCAGTCTGGAAAATGAATTGGAAATAATTGCTATTCAGCACGCTGATCTTGTTATTTTCTTTTGTTTTTCTTTATTTTTCACATTTCATGTAGTTTAGGATTTAATTCTAGGACTTATTGGATGATTTGATCTCTGGAATTAACATGATAGAGTCGTGAGTGACTTAGGTTCCCATAGTTATTTTTATAGGATTTTACAATTGGTTTTAGTATTTTAGTTGGAATTAACTTTAGTACTAGGTTTTAGGTGATCCTAACTTGCTAACTCAACTAGAATGACTTCTTTAGTTCCCTTAGATTAGGGTTTTGCTTCTCTTGCTCTTGGATGATGATGAAGGCTTGTGTGGGATGCTGTGGAATGCATGAGGGAGCTTGGACTTGAAGATTTCTCTCCCTTTGGTGTAGTTTGTTTAGGGTTAAGGATTAGGGTTTCTTAGGGAGATCTCTTAGAATAGATTTTCTTCCTTCAGGAAACATGGAAGGTGTTGATCACTTCCATTCCTCCCTATGATATAAGGTCCCATTTTGAAGGCCTCATCCCTCCTTTGGTAGGATGATTGGCTCCTCACAAATTGGTAGAACCTTTGAGGGTGACTTTCCTTGACGGTGGAGTGCTTAGAGGTGACCTTTGGTCTTCACTTTGCTCACCACTATCCACACCTTGCTCTTGTTAGATGAATCTTTCTCCCTTGCTAGAGGATGGAGTTCCTTGCCAGAAGATTGAAGATGCTAGAGGTTGCATTTCCCCTTTGTTTGAAAATTGCCTTTGGAGCTGAAGCTTGAAAACCCAGGAGAACAAGTTGACACTTGTGAAGAAGATCAAATTGAGAATGAAGAAAGAGCTGAAGCTTGGACAAGAAGAAGAACAAGTTGATACTTGTGATTGGTTCATTGGAAGCTTGAAGAAGCAAGTTGATACTTGCTATTGAAGATGAAAGTCTTGAAGAACTGTTTCAGACTGAGGACTGAGTGCTGTCAGAAGATTGCTTTGCTGTGAAGCTGTGGAAGCTGTTGATTTGCTTTCTTTCTTGTCTGTTTGCTTTCTGTGCAAATGTATTGATATGACCTGTTTGATTTGCTTGATGCATTAGAATAAGTTCATGTTTAGATTCTTTTAAGCTAGGAGCATGATTGTACTAGGGGTTGAGTTGCTCCCTCTGCTTGTATTTTTACTGTATGGCTTTGCTTACGGGTATTCGGTAGAGCCCAGCTCCCTTGCCTATGTGGTTTGTGATTTGCTTGATGGCATTCTATTTTTATTCTTGTATGATTGCAGTTATTCATATCTGGCTTGAGGTCGAGACGAGCTTGTGGAGGCTGATGCCCCACACACATTTCCTCCCTCACTTGCATTGCATGCATTTTACAGTCGTTTACTGTTTACTGTTTAAGCTGATGCTTTATCTGTTTCTGTTTATCATTGACATGATCCCTTAGGAATCTCACTTCCTTTGATAAGGAAGTGATGATTAGAACTTTAGGTTGAAACCTATGCATGATAACTTCTAGGAGATCCCTGTTTCAAACTTCAACCATAGGATGAATCCTTGGCATGGCAACATTAGGACTTGATAGTCTCCCTGTAGTTGTCCCTCTCTCTTCTCATCTTGAAACAACAGTAAAAAACGTAATAAAGGCAAGTTAGTATAAGCGCGTTACGAGCCTTAAGCTACTTGGGTAATGATAATTGAGAGACCTCCTCTCAATCGTCTAGAATGTTTAGTATACGTCCTTTAGATGATATGCGATGCATTCGTTCCCAGGTCATAGTCTCTAGTGTTGTACGAACTACAGACAACTAAAAAACAGTTCTTCCGTAAAAGACAGAAAACAAACTTCAAACCTTTTTGCCTCGTGGGCCCATAATTCAAAGGAAGCTTTTCTGAAGAAAAGAGTGTCGTTAACTCCCAGTTCTACCGCAAACGGTAACGCATAAGTCTCGAAGGGTCGAGCTGCGTACACCAAACTGCTGGAACTGTTTGTTAACCCTACTCGATAAAACAGATGAATCTGAATTCCTGTAATCCGTATTATCCCGAACTACGTAAGCTCTGGTCTCTCATATCTGTTGAGAGTACGTAGGCACAATACTGATGTATTGGCGAGCCACCTTCCTCGTACCCCGTAGTTAGTCGAACTACGTAGACTCTGATTTCTCATTCTCTGATGAGAATACGTAGGCATAAAGTGAGACGCTTTGCCGAGTCATTTTCTTTTCTTAGACCAGCCTTGATAGGTAGATAGATAAAACCAACCCGTCCAGTAAACACAACAAGCATGGATCCCATCGAGTACGATGGATGTGAGGGGTGCTAATACCTTCCCCTTGTGTAACCGACTCCCGAACCCAGACAATGGTTGCGATGACCTTGTCTTATACCTTTTTGTCAGGTTTTTCCGATCGTTTCCTTTCCTGTTCCGAGGGATAAATAACGAAAGGTGGCGACTCTTCTATTTTGCCGGCACCTTATTTTCGTGGAAGCGACAGAGTTGAGAAGGCCTGGAACAATATCCACCGAAAAGGGAAAGCTTCTTTAGGGAAGAGTAACAGTTGAGCTTATGACCCTTATGTCACCTAGATCCAAGAGAGAGCAGAGAGAGTATTGATGCCTTTTCCATCTCGTGGGCCTTTGTATCCTCTGATGATTGAGGAGCCTACAACCGTTGACCTCCAGAGGTACAATCAATTGTGGTTTGAGAAAGAAGAGTTGCGCAAGGCTAATGAAGACTTGGAGAAAGAGATTACTCAGCTCCGGAGTGAGAAGAATGATGCTACTTATGCAGCTAAGAAGCAAACTGAGCTGGTGAACAAGTTGGGTACATATTTGACCAAAGTGATTCGCGCTCGAGAAAGTTTGGGTTTAGATCTGAAGGTTGTCAGTGACGTTCTTACCTCTAAGAAGAAGGAGTTGGATAGAGCTTATCTGGAGATATCCAAGTTCAATGCATAGTGGAATGCTACTCTTACCAAAAACAAGGAGCATAAGGATGGATTGAAGTCACAGATTGCTAAGTTGAAGACTCAACTTACTTTGAAGGATGAGAAGATTGTACCAGAAGCCTCATTTTGACGTGACAGTGATTGTAGACTGAATGAAGCTATTGCAACCTTAGAGGATTACATGGCTAGAGCTGATACAAAAAGGTTTAAGCTTGAAGAGGTCTTTGGCGAGGGAGCCTGGGAGGATTAGGATCAGGGTTTACAGGCTATGATTAGCCAGCGAGACTTACTCATACAGGGGTTGCTCGTCCGTCCAGATCATCCGGAGACGAAGGAACTGTTAGAGGATTTCAGAGCTCGTCATCATACTTGATGCTTTTCATTCTCTTTGTAGTCTGTTGCTATATTGTTGTATGTTGACCATCACCAGACCTGTTGGTTGAGGTCACTATTGATTCTATTGTACTCAGTGTTGTACTTGTATGTTGCCTGTTGGGCCATTGTTTATGTAGGAGGAGTTTTGCTCTATGTTTGTTTATGGGTTCTCCAGTGTTGTGTTATTATCTCAGAACTAGAAACGAGGGGGAAATCTTCCTAATGCATATATACATCTCTGCATTTTTGCATCATTCTGCATTTTTGCATAACAGGTGCATCGGAATCGTTAACCTTATTTCCTGTGGTTTGTTAGTTTGTTTCAGGATAGACAATCAGACAGTTCACCGTTACGGTACCAGAGGGAATCAACACAAGGTCATGGAACAGATGCAGGCTGAGATGCAGGATCTTAGGGACAGGATGGCCCAATTCATGGACTTAATGCAGGGTGTGGCAAATGGCCAAGAGCAACTGAGGACCTTGGTGTAGCCATTGATTGACAGAGTTGACAATAATGGTGTGCTTCACGAAGGAACTACTGCTAATCCTCCTCGTGGTGATGGTACGCCACATGCTCATGCTATTCCTAAAAAAGTTATCCCTCCGAGCGGAGGTAATGTAGGTGGAATCCCTAAGGTGGTGTGTGCTATGCATGGCAACAATGTTCCTCAGTGGAAGGAAGATCAGCAGGAAGATGCATCCTCTCTGCGCGATGTTGGTTCTGGGTTGCCGTATGAGGCTGATAAGAGGTTTAAGCTGATTGAAGAGAAGATGAAATCTTTTGAAAATCAGAACTCCATGGGACTAGAGATGGCTAATCTGGGGTTGATCCCAGACTTGAAGGTACCGCTGAAGTTCAAAGTTCCCGACTTCGATAAATACAAAGGCCCTACTTTAGAATATTTTTGCATCTTTGCTTTTATTTTGTTTTTGCATTATTTGTTTAATTTCTAGTTATTTGGACACATGTCCGCTTGCAATTGAGTGCTTTCCAAATACTTTTTCATTTTTGTCCAATAAAAGTGTGACACGTGGCCTAAAATTATTTTTTTGTTGCTATTGTGTTTTCATAATATTTTTCCTTTTTAAATTTTGATAATTAATATTTTTAGACTACATTAAGTATATAGTTTTATAACATTAATAATAGTATTTTATTTTATTTTATTTTAATAGGTTTGAAAAATAAGAGTTTTATTATTTTGTTAATAATATTATTATTTAGGATTTAAGAAATTTTTTATTAATTGTTAATATTTATTTAATGATTATTGTTAATATTTATGTATTAAATAGTTGTTATCATGTTAATTTAGTTTTAGTTGTTATATCTTGTTAACATTTAGTTCGTAATAGTTGTTAATATTAATTTAGCTTGTAATTATTATATTGGTCAATATTAGTAATAGATGTTAACAAATAATAGAAAGAAAATAATTTTAAAAAAAAGAATCAGAAGTGGAATTGGACGAGGCCCATTGGGCCTATGCTGAGAAATTGCTCTGATTTTTTCTGTTATAAGAAAAGGAAAAATTGATCAAAAATAAAAATCATTGTTCACCCTAACCCTAAACAGCCGCCCCAATTCAACCTCAAAACCCTAATTTTAGCACTGTTCATCTTTCTCCTAAGAAATCGCGGCGCCGCTCCCATGTCATATTCTTCCTCACCACCGCCATCAAAACCCTCATTTTCTCCCTCTCACCACAAATCCTTTCATCTTCATCACCGAATAACCCACTGTTTCCGTCTCCCTTTGACACAACCTTCACTCACCACTCACCGCCCTTCGTCACCTCATCAACTCCTCAAAATCTCAGCCATCACACCTTCATCTTCCCCTCAGACCTTTAATGTCATATTTGATACTGGTAGTTCAAACCTTTGGGTTCCATTGTCCAAGTGCTATTTTTCTCTTGCCTGTTTGACCCATCGTTCGTGCAAATCAAAGAAATCCAAAGCGTATATCAAAAATGGAACATCATGTAAAATACGTTATGGATCTGGAGCAATATCTGGTTTTTTTTTTTGTCAAGATAATGTTAGACTTGGTGATATTATTATCAAGGATGTCGATTTCATTGAGGCTACCCGTGAAGGAAGTATTTCATTTGTGCTAGCAAAGTTTGATGGATTATTTGGGCTTGGCTTTCAGGAGATCTCTGTTGAAAACGTTGTCCCAGTATGGTATAAAATGGTGCAACAAAATCTTGTAAGTGAGAAGGTGTTCTCTTTTTGGCTCAATGGAAATCCAAAAGCTAAAAAGGGCGGTGAGCTAATTTTGGGGGGTGCTGATCCCAATCACTACAAAGGAAAACAATCATATATTCCTGTCACTCAAAAAGGTTATTGGCAGATTGAAATAGGAGATTTTTTCATCGGAGGTCTCTCAACAGACTGTTGTGACTGAAATCAACCATGCTATTGGAGCTGAAGGAGTTTTGAATGTAGAATGCAAGGAAACTGTTACTGAATATGGAGAAATGATTTGGGATCTCTTGGTAACAGGGGTACGACCTGGTGATGTATGTTCACAAGTTGGTTTATGTGTTGCAAAAAAAAAAATCAAAGAGCATGGGAATTGAGATGGTGACCGAAAAGGAAGAGGGAGAGTTATCTGCTAAAGATACTGCTTTGTGCTCTTCCTGTCAGATGCTTGTGATTTGGATCCAAAATCAACTAAAATGAAAGACAACCAAAGATAGAATATTCAACTACGTAAATCAACTATGCGTGAGCTACAACTAAGTTCAACCGCACCAACCTCGTACACTCTCGTATCTGCTCCTAGCTAGGATGCGACATCCTCAGCTCGCGCGAATTCTGTTAGTGGCATAACAACAACTTTCAGAAGTAGCAGCAATAACACCTCAGGACGCAACAAACAATCCGTGAACTGATGCGCAATTGTATCCTGTTTTGATTTTAAAGTAAAATGGCAAGCCTAGAGTCGGTGATGTTCAAAATCTGCAACACGTTGCTATTCATCGGGCAACAGCGAGCGAGCGGTAACGGCAGCAAACTACAGCTCGATTGCGAGCATACTGTGAATGACAACATGTTTTTTGCAGCTCTCACACCTTGTTCTGCGGTGTGCCGTCACGCATCCACAACTTACGTTTCATTCACAAAACTCAACAACGTTCTGCAGAGTGTCCTGAAGAAGTGTGTAGCAGGGTCGGATGTGCATGGATAAAGCATCAAAGATGTGTCGGTAATCATTGATATGCTCAATTCAACAGTGCGACAGGTTTTGGGTGAAATATTGTGTCTGAATTCTGCTAATCACCAAGGCATGAGCTGATCTGGTACAGGCTGCGTAGTCCGCTTTTAATCTTCGGTTGGTTTTGCTTTTATTTATGCCCCTGTTTGAATGCTATTGCTGATGCTTTTATGTATTTGATTACGATGTCGGTAATGATTATTTATGCTGGTTGTTTCGATATTATGGCATAGTTTCTTGTATATTTGTGAAGTACACATTGCGGTAATGTTAACTGTTAATTTAAGCTTGATTCTTGCTGTTTGTTAGTTCTTCTTGTTGGTGATTTGGATTGTGAGTAATGACATCTCACCTCCGATTCTGAGATGATTTTGGCAGAACGATACTACTTGTTTTAGAATGTATTCTTGTGAGATCCTGTGGTAATTAGTTTAGAATTTTCGATTGGATTTTGACTACTGGGCTGTAGGTTGTAGTGAAACATATGTTGTTGTTCTGTTCTTCCACATAGTTTTTTTTCCTTTTCTCTTCTCTCAATCTTTCAGCTTATTCTATTGTGTGCTTGATGTTCACGTGTATTGCGTATTCGACCTGTTTCAATTTTTATCGTAACCAACTAATTATGTTAGTAGTCTTTTGTGCTCTACTTTGTGTTGTGTTTCAATCATACTTGAGCTTCTTATTTTCTGCTAAAATTGTTTGTAACCAAGATTTTCAATCTCGACTTGTTGTTTGTTATTAATTAAAGTCATGATACCGTGATGAACCGATGTCGTGGATGTTGTTACTGTCTAATATGGTATATTGTCGTGGATGTTGTTACTGTCTAATATGGATCCATGATTTGTGTTGTGAATTTACATTGGTGCTTTTATAACATATTGGCCTTATGATGATATTGCTCGCAGGATGGTTCTTCACTCGGTTACTTCTTAGACCCTGTAACTAACAAGCTTAACAAAGTGTCACAATGGTTTCATTAGGATTAGTTTTGTTTATTATAATTTAACCAAACAACTTAAAGTAATTATTTTCAAAAGCTAAGATTTTGGTTAAAAAGCCAAATAACGTTTTGATTTGATTAAATTATTTTCCTAATTAATTTATCAAAAGTAGTGGGCTCTTGGTGTCTAGCATCCCTTGAGTCCTTGAACAACCGCTCTCAAGGCGCACGCCCTTGAGTTGTGGTTGTTCCGTCTTTCGGTTTTCAAAACCGTTTTCACTCAATTCAATTAAAGCTTCTAAAAGATATTTTTAAATCAATTTTTATTAATTGGCTATTTTTATAAATAAGTTCCAATTATTATTCTTTTAAAAGATATATATTTCAAAATTATTATCAAATAATATTTTGAGTATTAGAAAATTATATTTTATTAATTAAGTTAAAATCTATTTTAAGATATTAAACTTTTCTCAAAACAATTAGTTATTATTAGCTTTTCTCAAAATTTTTTTATAAGCAATTGATTAATTAATTTTATATAAAAATTAAAACTATTTTTCTTAATTAAATTAAAATATTTTTCTTAATCAAATTTCAAAACAATTAAATTCTTGGATCTCGCCTTCCTTGGATTTTTAAGCGACCGCTCTCGAGGTGCACACCTTGAGTTGTGATCCTTCCGATCTTACCTTCTAGAATACCTAGCGCGCCTAGTCCGAGTATGCTAATATTTTCAAATTGTTTTCATAATTAGATCACGAAATAATCGAGTTCTTGGAGTCGCGCATTCCTCGAATTCGAGAATGACTACTATTGAGGCGTACGCCTTGAATGATGTGTCGTTCGAACTTTCGTTTCTAAAATACCTCCTTTAAATATCTGGACAAGTATTCACTGTCCAACAAATATATTTCGTAATTAATGGTATGAAAAAGATGTCGTTGGGATCTAACATTCCAACGATATCCCGACTAATTGGTTACGAGGTCGACGCCTCGCTTATCGAACAGTCGTCATTCCTCCTAAATTTCCAACTCGTCTAACCTCGTTCCTTACCTCCGTGCGATCGAGTCTAAACCCTAGTATGTTTCTAAACCATACGTCAAATCCAAACTATTTTCTTAAGTAAATTGCGAAAGAACTGAGTTCTTGGAGTCTCGCACTCCTTGAATTCTTGAGTAACCGCTCTTGGGGCGTACGTTTTAGGTTGTGGGTTGCTCAACCTTTCGTTTATAAAACATGTGCCCTAACTATTTGGACAAATATCGCCATTGTTCATTCAAATACAATTTCATAATTAATTGAATGAAAAAAGGTGTTGTTGGGATCTAGCATTCCAATAATATCCCGATTAATTGATTGCGAGTCCGACGTCTCGTTTATCGAGTAGTCGTCATTCTCCCTTAAAATATTCAATCCAACTCTCTTCTCTCGCCCTCGTGCGATTGAAACTTTCTCAAACATATTCCGTAATTATTTGAATGAAAAAGGTGTTGTTGGAATCTAGCATTCCAATAATATCTCGATTAATTGATTGCGAGGTCGACGTCTCGTTTATCGAATAGTCGTCATTCTCCATCAAATTACCTAACCAAACTCCTCTTTCTTGCCCCCGTGCAATCAAAACCTTAAACCTATTCAAATATATCCTCTAACAAAAACATCCAATACGATAAACCTAATTCCTCGCCCTCGTGCGATTTCCAGCTCAAACAACTCTTCCCAAAAAACATTGTTTAGTCCTTTCTTCCGCGCATAACAAACTCGAGCTTCAGCCTCCCCTAGCGAGCAGACAAGCCAATGTTTAGCAGTTAGAATGTGACCTAAACACTCATTCGTTTACCAACCTTTTACCGTAGTTAGCCAAACTACGGCTGCTCTGATTTCTCACATCTGTTGAGAATACGTAGGCATAGGATTGCGATGATCCTAGCGAGCACTTTTCCACTTTTCTTTCTTTCCCATACCTTTTACCAAAGAACATTGTTTATTCCTTTCTTCCGCGCATATGCACTCGTGCTTCAGCCTCCCCTAGCGAGCAGACAAGCCAATGTTTAGCAGTTAGAATGCGACCTAAACTCTCGTTCAATTCATACACCTTTGACCAATAACATTGTTTAGTCATTTTCTTCCGCGCATATGAACTCGTGCTTCAGCCTCCCCTAGCTAGCAGACAAGCCAATGTTTAGCAGTTAGAATGCGACCTAAACTCTCGTTCAATTCATACACCTTTGAACAATAACATTGTTTAGTCCTTTTCTTCCGCGCATATGAACTCGTGCTTCAGCCTCCCCTAGCGAGCAGACAAGCCAATGTTTAGCAGTTAGAATGCGACCTAAACTCTCGTTCATTCCAAACACAAACCTTTTACCGTAGTTAGCCGAACTACGGCTGCTCTGATTTCTCATTTATCAATGAGAATACGTAGGCACAAGATTGCTATGATCTTGGCGAGCACAATCCACTCTTTTTCCCGTAGTCCCACGAACTACGAATGCTCTGATTTTCCACTTCTTATAAGTATAGATACGTAGACACAAGGGCCCCAATCCTTGGCGAGCACCCTATCTTAAAACCACGCATTCCCCCTATAGGAGAAACCTTAGAAGAAAACAAACAAGCGTAACTAACTTTACTCTCGAATCGAATCAAGAGGTTCCCGTTGAGTACAACGGACGTAGAGAGTGTTAATACCTTCCCTCTGTGTAACCGACTCCCGAACCTAGAATATTGGTTGCGATGACCATGTTCTTATCTCCTTAAAGGTTTTATCGATATTTTCCTATTCCATCCCTGGAATGAATAAAGTTCGGTGGCGACTCTATTCGAACGTATTTTCCGCGTCCATCGCGAGGATCGTATTTTTCGAGGTACGACAGATGGCGACTCTGCTAGGGATACGCATTGCCCTATGCAAGAAAGAGTCAAGCCTAACTTGACTCAATTCGAGAGTGCTAATTATGTTTAATTGTTTTCTTATATTTATTTTCTTCTATTGTTTATTTATTGTTTTCTCTTTCTATTATATGCTCTGTATTATATTTTCTTGTTGGATTTTGGGAAAATATCACAAGTAAAGTTCTACACCCGAGCTTTAGAAAAATAAGAGAGAAAACATAGTTTAGAATTGGTAGTAATTAGTGTTAGTCCCCAAGGACTCGCTCCTTGTGTGCCTAGCATGAAAGCTCTTCCAGAATAGACCTTTTCGTAGATCCTTTCGTAACGCAGCTAGCCTGTTGCACGATTTGATTCATGAAGGGTCCATGACTCTAGGAACCACTCTTAGAACCAATTTCTATATTGGTAGTCGTGTAATGTTAGTCTCCGAGGACCCGCTCCTCGTGTGCCTAGCATGAGGACTCCGCTCAGGAAAGACCCTATCGTACTCTTGTTATAATACAGCTAGTCTGTTGCATAATGTTGATGCGATCGGTGTCCGTGATCCTGGGAACCTTATCCATCAACATAGAAGCTATCCCGTGAGTGGGTCTGTGGGTACAGAATCTAGAACTTGCCTTGTATAGTCTACCGGTTAGGGCGCTTTGACCTGCTTATGTTTTCCTAGATCTTGTTTGTGCCTGCATTGCATCCGCATATCATTGCATCTGCATTTCATTTGCATTGCATATCGTCTTCCAAAACCAAAAAGCTCATCCATCCTTTGTCCATAATCCGCAGTTGATTTCCCGACACCCGTATCGGACTTGAAGCAGCTTTTGGAAGAATCATGAGTTCAGAAGAGCAGAACCAGTTTGCATCAAGAGCAGATGTTGACTTAATGAAGAACCAGTTGGACCAGCTTGTGGAAGTTATGCTAGCCTTGTCAAGGAGAGAAAACAAATCTCAACAGCCTATAGTCTCCGAGAACGCCATTCCATCTCAAGTGAACAATCTTGTGCAACCTCAGCTTGTGCGGATTCCTGTTGAGAACCATATTATACAAGAGCGTCACATTATTCAAGATGAATATGCCTCGTCTCATGATGTTGTTGAATACCATAGCTTTGCATTCACTGCGCCGAATTCCCAAGGGGAAAGCCTGGTGGTGAATAATGAACGACCTCAGGATGTTGAGTTTGCTTAAAGATGTTGTGTGTTGGAAGAGAAAATTGAGGCCATGAAGAGGCGTGATACTTCTGAGCTGAATGCCTTGGACCTGTGTTTGGTACCCAGACTTGTAATACCTCCAAAGTTCAAAATGCCAAATTTTGAGAAGTACAAAGGAGATAGTTGTCCGAAGCAACATTTGGTAATGTTTTGCAGAAAGATGACCTCATATGCTCACAACGATAAACTTATGATTCACTGTTTCCAAGACAGTTTGAATGGGGCATCGCTATGTTGGTACATGCAGCTAGAGAGTAGCCATATCCAATCATGGTCGGACTTAGCCAATGCCTTTGTGAAACAATACCAATACAATCTTGATGTGGCTCCCAACCGCATACAGTTGCAAAGCTTATCTCAAGAGGAAAACGAATCCTTCAGAGGGTATGCTCAGAGATGGAGATAGATAGCTGCTTGCGTTCAACCACCGCTCTTAGACAGGGAATTGGTTGACATGTTCATAAAGTCTTTACAAGAACCATACTTGGAAAAGATGATGGCCAATGGGACATCCAACTTCTCTGATTTGGTATCAGTAGGAGAACGCATTGAGAGCCATCTCAAGAGTGGAAAGACCCAAGATACCTCGAACATCCTAGCCAGTGAAAGTGAATCAGTTGTTAGCTCCCGAGAGGAAGAAGAGGACGAAATTAGTACGATCAGGGACACTCCCCAGCCTCCATCCTCGGTACCTTACCTTCAGTACCCAAGCATCTCAACTGTTAAAAGTCAGCAATCCTATGGGTCTACCTGTAGGACTCTGGTCTCTTCACATGGTCAATATCCTCCTATCAATAGAGGTCCCCATTATCAACAGCAGGTTGCACATCAACATGCTCCACAACAACGACATTACTGTAATCAAAGACCAAAGAGACACTTTGATCCATTACCAATGCCATACAATCATGTGCTACCACGTTTGATTAGTAGTGGACTGATAGTGCCAAAGAGCTTAGATCCTGTGATCCCACCATATCCACCAGGCTTTGACACCAATGCACGATGTGGCTACCATGTTGGCGCAATGGGGCATTCAACAGACGATTGCAAACAGCTCAAAAATAAGGTTCAAGATCTGATCGAGTCCAAGCTAATCTCTTTCACACCTCAAGGACTTCATATCAACATCAAAACTTCATCTGGTCAAGTGAGTTCATCAGTCCATGACATGGAAGAAGCTGCAGAGAGTAGATATGAAGAAGGTTATCATACTGGTCTCGATGAGCAAGAAGGGTAGCTCAACTGTGATGCAAGAGAGAAAAGCCCAGTTCCTCAATACTGGCAATTTCCATATTGTTTTTACGCATTTGTAGTTTCTTTTCTGTTATAATGCTACTTGCTTTTAGACATTGTTTCTTATTAATGGTATTGTTAATGTGATAATTATGCATGTTTTTGATCAAATCCATTCGTATTCACTCACATTTTCTCACTTATTGCAAAAAATCACAAAAAAAAAATTTTCACTCCACTTCTTTTATCGGACTGCTGTTTAGCAAAGATTTGAGGGAGGATGATGAAACCAAAATACCCATAATTGTTGATTGTATGCTTTTGGATAAAATTCAGCTGATGATGTACAGCCATTGTTTCAAATCCCGAAACACTGGAGAGATAAGGACTTAATCCCTAGTCAACCACTTCGGGCCTAGAGGTAGAAGTTTCCTTTGGATTTCTAAACCCTTACGCTTAACCTGGGGCAGGCTAGTGTTCAGTTAATTGGATTACGCACTTGAATCACGAGACAAAATCCAAAAGAGATGACGGTTGTTTGTCAATGACCAATGACTTGGCAGTCACAAGCCTTTAAAAAAAAAAGCCTGCTAAGTTGAACACCTCAAAAGGGGATTTAGGCAAAAATCAAGGCAATCCCGATGGACTCGAAAAGCCAGATCAGTCCATGCAAAAGTTAGGGATCAAAAGAAAAAAATGAAAGAGGTCCTCAAACCCTCAGCAAAAACAAAATAAGATGCAGTGGTCATCCAATTGAGAGGGTCACTGACATCCATCAAAACAAGGTGACTGCCACGCCGAGCAAACCTTGAATCATCAAGCTTACACCGTCAAAACAAGTGTAGCATTAACCGAATGTAGGACTGGAGTTCATTACGAAGAATGGGTGGGTTAAAATTAATTTTTGAGCCTTATATCCTTGTTTCATAACCGTGAACCAGGCCACATTACAACCCTCTAAAGACCTAATTGAGGCGGGGTTTATTCTGAAAGCATACTACAACAAGGTTGCGTAAACTGACTCCTACATATTTTCTAATCTTCTGTATTGGTGCTATATCTTTAGCACCAACTAAATCAGCACCGTGTTTGGACTAATGGTCCACTCGTCACACACTTTCATATCATTATGATAAATAAATGCTTTTTCAAAACTTGCATGAATGTTGCATTAAAATTACCATTTTTTTTAAATGAACAAGTTTAACTGCAAATCAGTACTTGACATTATGGAAATTCCAACAAAAGAACAATCAAAGAGGAACTCGATCACTATTGGTGTTGACCTGAATCAAGAATTTCTCATAACCCTGCAGACTGGGGCAAGTTCTTCCGAGTTTCAAACAGGGGCATATTGTTGCAAAATCCAGACACTGGGGCAATCATCGTAGACCATGTCATGGTATAAATCTTTAAGAAAAATCTTCAAATACCTGGCAGACTGGGGCAGACTAGTTGAACAGGAGCAGTTTCCCTCCTTGTTTTCAAAGATGGTTAAGCAGACTGTGCCAGACGCTAGTAACTATTGAGTTCACAACAAGCGTCAAAAGCCTTGGGGCAGAGCAAAAGCACGATCAACAAGCATTGGTTAAGTCGCTACGCTCGCGCAGTCAACATGCTTTGGATAACTCGCTACGCTCAATGTTTGTAAGCCGTCATGACATATCAGCTAGAAGCTAGGTTCTTACCAGAACGAGTATACCACTTCTACAAAGGATCCAACTTGGGGCATCCATAAGCATCCATATCTGTCTTCTGATCATAGCTTCATCAGATACCGAGTGTCGAGAAGTCAAATTCTTTCACCAAATAAAGTCCACTTCTGTGGACATCCCATAAAACCTAAAAGTCCAATTCATATTGGCAACTACCAAATAAAGTCCACTTCTGTTGGCATCCCTTAAAACTCAAAAAGTCCATTTGTATTGGCAACCCTTAAAAGTCCAACCCCGCTTGGCATCTCCTAAAGTCCAATTTGTATTGGCAACTATTAAAAGTCCAACCCTGCTTGGCATCTCTTAAAGTCCAATCCTTTATTGGCAACTACCAAAGTCCACCCTTGTTGGCACCTTCATAAAACCAATCTCCTGCTTGCATTCACATATGCATCATATAATTGACATGTATCATATGCATACATAGCACGACCATTTCCTCTTTCAACCCCCGAGTTGATATGTTTTTATTTTCTCGACCCCCACGTCGATATTTACCTTTTTTTTCAACCCCCGCGTTGATATGCCTTTATTTTCTCCGACCCCCGAGTCGATATTTTCCTTTACCTTCGACCCCCGAGTCGATATTTACCTTTCTTCAACTCCCAAGTTGATATTGTTCTTTATGTTCTCAACCCCCGCGTTGATATTTTGTTTTTCTCGACCCCCGAGTTGATATTTTCCTTTACCTTCGACCCCCGAGTCGATATTTACCTTTCTTTAACCCCTGCGTTGATATTTTATTTTCTCGACCCTCGAGTCGATATTTACTTTTTTTTTCGACCCCCGAGTCGATGTTGCCTTTATTTTTTCTCTACCCCGAGTCGATATTTGTTATTTTTCTTCAACCCTCAAGCTGACTTGTTGTTCTGATTTATCCTCGACCCCCGAGTCGATGGTATATTTTCTTTTTTTCAACCCCCGAGTTGATGTGCCAGTATACCCCGTAAATCTTTTCACCTTGTTGCATCTAGTCTTGAACTAGAAATAAAGCCTTACCAAAGTCCGTTACCCGGTTGTTTTCTCATGCGCATTGCATTTCAATCATTTGGATTCTCATATACATCTTGCATTCCATGGTAGTTGCATTTTAGTTGCATATTCGTGTATCACATAAACGCATAACATTGCTGTCCCCAGCGACATGGCATAGCAGGATTCAGGATCAGTTTGCAAGCATCTTGTTCGCTCCTCTACTAAAGTCGGCATTATTTCCAAAGTTGATGCGCCGCACGTGCTTGTGGAATTTATCCCCAGCAAGTCATTCTTCAACCATACAGTTGATAATGACGGTTCCCAGCAGTCGTTGCTCTTATTGCTCCCCAAGCAGAGGTTATCCTTAAAAGAGTTTCTTGAAGGCTTTTTCCCTGCAGAGTTTGGACAACGCTTTTCCTCTGACAAAAATTCTACTCAACTGTTCCCCAACAACTTTATCATCTGAGATACTGTTTCGGTATCGCGAAGAACCTTAACGGATAAGGGACTGCTTCGACCACCCGAAGAAATCTCGTTTGTGTTCAGAGATACAACTTTGGTATCGCGAGGAACCTTATTGGATAAGGGACTGCTTTGACCACCCAGAGAATGTCTGGTTATCTCGTTCAGCTATTTTGTATCTTGCCATCCCGTTCTGGTATACCTAATCTCTGTACTTTACTTGGCGGACAAATTTCAGGGTCTTCTTTGTATCTAATTGACTTCCACCCTAAAAATGAACGCCATGCAGTTGTTCATTCTCTCAGGTTCAAGGCAATTAGATAGGGGCATCTGTCATACCCTAAATTTGTCCCACCCATTTTAGAATATTTTTGCATCTTTGCTTTTATTTCGTTTTTGCATTATTTGTTTAATTTCTAGTTATTTGGACACGTGTCCGCTTGCAATTGAGTGTTTTCCAAATGCTTTTTCATTTTTGTCCAATAAAAGTGTGACACGTGGCCTAAAATTATTTTTTTGTTGCTATTGTGTTTTCATAATATTTTTCCTTTTTTAATAATAGTATTTTATTTTATTTTATTTTAATAGGTTTGTAAAATAAGAGTTTTATTATTTTGTTAATAATATTATTTTTTAGGATTTAAGAAAATTTTTATTAATTGTTAATATTTATTTAATGATTATTGTTAATATTTATGTATTAAATAGTTGTTATCATGTTAATTTAGTTTTAGTTATTATATCTTGTTAACATTTAGTTCGTAATAGTTGTTAATATTAATTTAGCTTGTAATTATTATATTGGTCAATATTAGTAATAGATGTTAACAAATAATAGAAAGAAAATAATTTTAAAAAAAAAATCAGAAGTGGAATTGGACGAGGCCCATCGGGCCAATGCTGAGTAATTGCTCTGATTTTTTCTGTTATAAGAAAAGGAAAAATTGATCAAAAATAAAAATCACTGTTCACCCTAACCCTAAACAGCCGCCCCAATTCAACCTCAAAACCCTAATTTTAGCACTGTTCATCTTTCTCCTCAGAAATCGCGGCGCCGCCCCATGTCATATTCTTCCTCACCACCGCCATCAAAACCCTCATTTTTCTCCCTCTCACCACAAATCCTTTCATCTTCATCACCGAATAACCCACCGTTTCCGTCTCCCTTCGACACAACCTTCACTCACCACTCACCGCCCTTCATCACCTCATCAACTCCTCAAAATCTCAGCCATCACACCTTCATCTTCCCCTCAGACCTTTAATGTCATATTTGATACTGGTAGTTCAAACCTTTGGGTTCCATTGTCCAAGTGCTATTTTTCTCTTGCCTGCTTGACCCATCGTTCGTACAAATCAAAGAAATCCAAAGCGTATATCAAAAACGGAACATCATGTAAAATACGTTATGGATCTGGAGCAATATCTGTTTTTTTTTTCAGTCAAGATAATGTTAGACTTGGTGATATTATTGTCAAGGATGTCGATTTCATTGAGGCTACCCGTGAAGGAAGTATTTCATTTGTGCTAGCAAAGTTTGATGGATTATTTGGGCTTGGCTTTCAGGAGATCTCTGTTGAAAACGTTGTCCCAGTATGGTATAAAATGGTGCAGCAAAATCTTGTAAGTGAGAAGGTGTTCTCTTTTTGGCTCAATGGAAATCCAAAAGCTAAAAAGGGCGGTGAGATAATTTTGGGGGGTGCTGATCCCAATCACTACAAAGGAAAACATACATATATTCCTGTCACTCAAAAAGGTTATTGGCAGATTGAAATAGGAGATTTTTTCATCGGAGGTCTCTCAACAGACTGTTGTGACTGAAATCAACCATGCTATTGGAGCTGAAGGAGTTTTGAGTGTAGAATGAAAGGAAACTGTTACTGAATATGGAGAAATGATTTGGGATCTCTTGGTAACAGGGGTATGACCTGGTGATGTATGTTCACAAGTTGGTTTATGTGTTGCAAAAAAAAAAAGATCAAAGAGCATGTGAATTTAGATGGTGACCGAAAAGGAAGAGGGAGAGTTATCTGCTAAAGATACTGCTTTGTGCTCTTCCTGTCAGATGCTTGTGATTTGGATCCAGAATCAACTAAAATGAAAGACAACCAAAGATAGAATATTCAACTACGTAAATCAACTATGCGTAAGCTACAACTAAGTTCAACCGCACCAACCTCGTACACTCTCGTATCTGCTCCTAGCTAGGATGCGACATCCTCAGCTCGCGCGGCTTCATTTAGTGGCATAACAACAGCTTTCAGAAGTAGCAGCAATAAGACCTCAGGACGCAACAAACAATTCGTGAACTGATGCGCAATTGTATCCTGTTTTGGTTTTAAAGTAAAATGGCAAGCCTGGAGTCGGTGATGTTCAAAATCTGCAACACGTTGCTATTCACCGGGCAACAGCGAGCGAGCGGTAACGGCAGCAAACTACAGCTCGATTGCGAGCATACTGTGAATGACAACATGTTTTCTACAGCTCTCACATCTTGTTCTGCGGTGTGCCGTCACGCATCCATAACTTACGTTTCATTCACAAAACTCAACAACGTTCTGCAGAGTGTCCTGAAGAAGTGTGTAGCAGGGTCGGATGTGCATGGATAAAGCATCGAAGATGTGTCGGTAATCATTGATATGCTCAATTCAACAGTGCGACAGGTTTTGGGTGAAATATTGTGTCTGAATTCTGCTAATCACCAAGGCATGAGCTGATCTGGTACAGGCTGCGTAGTCCGCTTTTAATCTTCGGTTGGTTTTGCTTTTATTTATGCCCCTGTTTGAATGCTATTGCTGATGCTTTTATGTATTTGATTACGATATAGTTAATGATTATTTATGCTGGTTGTTTCGATATTATGGCATAGTTTCTTGTATATTTGTGAAGTACACATTGCGGTAATGTTAACTGTTAATTTAAGCTTGATTCTTGCTGTTTGTTAGTTCTTCTTGTTGGTGATTTGGATTGTGAGTAAAGACATCTCACCTCCGATTCTGAGATGATTTTGGCAGAACGATACTACTTGTTTTAGAATGTTTTCTTGTGAGATCGTGTGGTAATTAGTTTAGAATTTTCGATCGGATTTCGACTACTGGGTTGTAGGTTGTAGTGAAACATATGTTGTTGTTCTGTTCTTCCACATAGTTTTTTTCCTTTTCTCTTCTCTCAATCTTTCAGCTTATTCTATTGCGTGCTTGATGTTCACGTGTATTGCGTATTCGACCTGTTTCAATTTTTATCGTAACCAAGTAATTATGTTAGTAGTCTTTTGTGCTCTACTCTGTGTTGTGTTTCAATCATACTTGAGCTTCTTATTTTCTGCTAAAATTGTTTGTAACCAAGATTTTCAATCTCGACTTGTTGTTTGTTATTAATTAAAGTCATGATACCGTGATGAACCGATGTCGTGAATGTTGTTACTGTCTAATATGGTATATTGTGTATGCTTGGCTTTAAATTTTATCGTGAACTATGGATCCATGATTTGTGCTGTGAATTTACATTACTGCTTTTATTACATATTGGCCTTATGATGATATTGCTCGCAGGATGGTTCTTCACTCGGTTCCTTCTTAGACCCTGTAACTAACAAGCTTAACAAAGTGTCACAATGGTTTCATTAGGATTAGTTTTGTTTATTATAATTTAACCAAACAACTTAAAGTAATTATTTTCAAAAGCTAAGATTTTGGTTAAAAAGCCAAATAACGTTTTGATTTGATTAAATTATTTTCCTAATTAATTTATCAAAAGTAGTGGGCTCTTGGTGTCTAGCATCCCTTGAGTCCTTGAACAACCGCTCTCGAGGCGCACACCCTTGAGTTGTGGTTGTTCCGTCTTTCGGTTTTCAAAACCGTTTTCACTCAATTCAATTAAAGCTTCTAAAATATATTTTTAAATCAATTTTAATTAATTGGATATTTTTATAAATAAGTTCCAATTATTATTCTTTTAAAAGATATATATTTCAAAATTATTATCAAATTATATTTTGAGTATTAGAAAATTATATTTTATTAATTAAGTTAAAATCTTTTTTAAGATATTAAACTTTTCTCAAAACAATTAGTTATTATTAGATTTTCTCAAAATATTTTTATAAGCAATTGATTAATTAATTTTATATAAAAATTAAAACTATTTTTCTTAATTAAATTAAACTATTTTTCTTAATCAAATTTCAAAACAATTAAATTCTTGGATCTCGCCTTCCTTGGATTTTTAAGCGACCGCTCTCGAGGTGCACACCTTGAGTTGTGATCCTTCCGATCTTACCTTCTAGAATACCTAGCGCGCCTAGTCCGAGTACGCTAATATTTTCAAATTGTTTTCATAATTAGATCACGAAATAATCGAGTTCTTGGAGTCGCGCATTCCTCAAATTCGAGAATGACTACTATTGAGGCGTACGCCTTGAATGATGTGTCGTTCGAACTTTCGTTTCTAAAATACCTCCTTTAAATATCTGGACAAGTATTCACTGTCCAACAAATATATTTCGTAATTAATGGGATGAAAAAGATGTCGTTGGGATCTAACATTCCAACGATATCCCGACTAATTGGTTACGAGGCCGACGCCTCGCTTATCGAACAGTCGTCATTCCTCCTAAATTTCCAACTCGTCTAACCTCGTTCCTTACCTCCATGCAATCGAGTCTAAACCCTAGTATATTTCTAAACCATACGTCAAATCCAAACTATTTTCTTAAGTAAATTGCGAAAGAACTGAGTTCTTGGAGTCTCGCACTCCTTGAATTCTTGAGTAACCGCTCTTGGGGCGTACGCTTTAGGTTGTGGGTTGCTCGACCTTTCGTTTATGAAACATGTGCCCTAACTATTTGGACAAATATCGCCATTGTCCATTCAAATACAATTTCATAATTAATTGAATGAAAAAGGTGTTGTTGGGATCTAGCATTCCAATAATATCCCGATTAATTGATTGCGAGGCCGACGTCTCGTTTATCGAGTAGTCGTAATTCTCCCTTAAAATATTCAATCCAACTCTCTTCTCTCGCCCTCGTGCGATTAAAACTTTCTCAAACATATTCCGTAATTATTTGAATGAAAAAGGTGTTGTTGGAATCTAGCATTCCAATAATATCTCGATTAATTGATTGCGAGGTCGACGTCTCGTTTATCGAATAGTCGTCATTCTCCATCAAATTACCTAACCAAACTCCTCTTTCTCGCCCCCGTGCAATCAAAACCTTAAACCTATTCAAATATATCCTCTAACAAAAACATCCAATATGATAAACCTAATTTCTCGCCCTCGTGCGATTTCCAGCTCAAACAACTCTTCCCAAAAAACATTGTTTAGTCCTTTCTTCCGCGCATAACAAACTCGAGCTTCAGCCTCCCCTAGCGAGCAGACAAGCCAATGTTTAGCAGTTAGAATGTGACCTAAACACTCATTCGTTTACCAACCTTTTACCGTAGTTAGCCGAACTACGACTGCTCTGATTTCTCACATCTGTTGAGAATACGTAGGCATAGGATTGCGATGATCCTAGTGAGCACTTTTCCACTTTTCTTTCTTTCCCATACCTTTTACCAAAGAACATTGTTTATTCCTTTCTTCCGCGCATATGAACTCGTGCTTCAGCCTCCCCTAGCGAGCAGACAAGCCAATGTTTAGCAGTTAGAATGCGACCTAAACTCTCGTTCAATTCATACACCTTTGACCAATAACATTGTTTAGTCTTTTTCTTCCGCGCATATGAACTCGTGCTTCAGCCTCCCCTAGCGAGCAGACAAGCCAATGTTTAGCAGTTAGAATGCGACCTAAACTCTCGTTCAATTCATACACCTTTGACCAATAACATTGTTTAGTCCTTTTCTTCCGCGCATATGAACTCGTGCTTTAGCCTCCCCTAGCGAGCAGACAAGCCAATGTTTAGCAGTTAGAATGCGACCTAAACTCTCGTTCATTCCAAACACAAACCTTTTACCGTAGTTAGCCAAACTACGGCTGCTCTGATTTCTCATTTATCAATGAGAATACGTAGGCACAAGATTGCAATGATCTTGGTGAGCACAATCCCCTCTTTTTCCCGTAGTCCCACGAACTTCGAATGCTCTGATTTTCCACTTCTTATAAGTGAAGATACGTAGGCACAAGGGCCCCAATCATTGGCGAGCACCCTATCTTAAAACCACCCATTCCCCCTATAGGAGAAACCTTAGAAGAAAACAAACAAGCGTAACTAACTTTACTCTCAAATCGAATCAAGAGGTTCCTGTTGAGTACAACGGACGTAGAGGGTGCTAATACCTTCCCTCTGTGTAACCGACTCCCGAACCTAGAATATTGGTTGCGATGACCATGTTCTTATCTCCTTAAAGGTTTTATCGATATTTTCCTATTCCATCCCTGGAATGAATAAAGTTCGGTGGCGACTCTGTTCGAACGTATTTTCTGCGTCCATCGCGAGGATCGTATTTTTCGAGGTACGACAAAAGGCCCTACTTGTCCTCGGGTTCATCTAAATACATGCTCGTAAATGCATGCTCATGCTTGTTGCTGCGCTCGTACTATCGCAATTGTCCGCTTACTAAGATGATGAGAAATTTCTGATGCATTTTTTTCAAGAAAGCCTTTCTGGACCTTCTCTTGAGTGGTATATGAGCCTGGAACCGGTTAATATTCGCAGTTGGAGAGACTTAGCTGAAGCCTTTGTCAAGCACTACCAGTACAATAGCGACCTTGCGCTAAACAGGGTCCAGCTGCAAAATCTTTCCCAAAAGAACAATGAGTGCTTCAAAGAGTAAGCCTAGAGGTGGCGTGAGCTAGCAGCCAGGGTGCATCCTCCCATGGTGGAGCGAGAATTGATTGATATGTTCGTTGCTACATTGTCGGGCGTATATTATGAGAAGTTGATCAGTAGTATGTTAGGTAGCTTTTCTGATCTGATTATTACTGGGGAGAGAGTGGAGAATGGAATTAAGCTAGGTAAGATTCAGGCCGGCGAAGGATCCTCAGCTGGAGGAGTAAGGAATCCGTTTGTCAATAAAAAGAAGGAAGGTGAGAATAACGCAGTGTCTAGTTCTCGGAACAAAAATAGAAATCAGCGTCCACAATACCGTCAGCAGTAGCAGGTTACAAGTATCATAATACCAGCCATGCCATAACAACAACCACAACAACAACAGAATCAGCAAAACTATGCGCCCAAACAATTTCAGGATCGTAGGAGAACCGTCAATAGGCAGTTTGACGCGCCTCCAATGCCATATTCTCAATTGCTTCAGCACTTGTTACAGTTGCAGTTGATACAGAAGAGAACCCTAGCTCCTCTGACGGGTACACCACCTCTTGGGTATGATGCCAATGCTCGTTGTGAGTTTCATTTCGGTGCACCGGGTCATAATATTGACAACTGTAAGGCGTTTAAACACAAGGTTCAAGACTTGGTGGATAGCAAAGCTATAAATTTTTCTCACGACGTGCCCAATGTCGTGTAGAACCCCATGCCCAATCATGGGGCAGCCGGAGTCAGTGCTATCATTGAAGATGAGAATTTGAATCTGGTGTCAGATGTCAATGAGTTGAAGACGCTGCTAAGCTTTTTAAAAGACAAGTTGTTGAGCGGAGATGTATTCCCGGGTTGTGATGAGACTTGTGCTGAACATTTGAGCCATCCTGAGGGATGCGAGAAGTTGAAGAACCACATTCAGAAGCTGATGAATGATGATGTTTTGCAATTTGGCAGGGTTGCTGAGAAGAAGACTGAGGAAATGATAGCTGAAGAGAGGAACGAGGTCGCGACAATCTCGATTCCATATAAGACTATTACTATTTATGCGCCGCTGAGGCCGCCAACCATCATCATTACCAAAGCTGGTCCTGTGCCATATGAGAGTACCAAAGCAATTCCGTGGAATTACGGAGCGGAGGTATATTGTAATGGGCAGAAGCAAGAGTTGAAGAATTTACCGATTGATTCTGTGGATAATCTAGTTGGAGCTGGGGTAATTACTTGAAGAGGAAGAGTGTTCTCGTCACCTAAAGTGGTCGCTGAAAGAGCTGATAAGGGGAAGAAAGTAGCGGTTGAAGAAACTTCTCGAGCTGGTGAAAAGAATTCTTTGGAGAAGGAAGCGGAGGAGTTCATGAGATTGATAAGAAAGAGTGATTACAAGATTTTTGATCACTTGCAACAAACTCCCTCCAAGATATCTATTTTGTCTCTATTATTGTGTTCGGAAGCACACCAGAATGCTTAGTTGAGAATCCCGAATACAACTTATGTACCCCAAGAGATTTCGGTGAACCAACTTGAAGGGGTTGTAGCACACGTAAATGCAGGTAATGGGCTGGGATTCACAGATTTGGACTTGACCCCGAAAGGGAGGAACCATAACTGTGCACTGCACATATCTATTGAATGCCGAGGAGCCATTCTGTCACATGTGCTGGTTGATACAGGGTCATCCTTGAATGTACTTCCGAAGAAGGCGCTGATGAAATTGGATACCCGTGGTATAACGTGTACGCCAAGTGACTTGGTAGTATGTGCTTTTGATGGGACTCGTAGGTCCGTATTTGGAGAGTTGACGTTGCCAGTTCAAGTTGGTCTGGAAGTGTTTGACGTTGTATTCTACATTATGGACATTCAGCCAGCTTATAGCTGTCTGCTTGGACGTCCCTGGATTCATGCGGTGGGCGCCGTAACATCCACGCTGCACCAGAAGTTGAAATACATGGTGGGTGGTAGCGTTGTCACTGTATGCGGACAGGAAGATATAATGATTAGTCATTTATCTTCATTCAAATACGTTGAGGTGGATGGAGAAATTCATGAGACTTTATGTCAAGCCTCCGAGACGGTACAGGTCAAGGATAACACACCGGTTGTGAGCAAGGCGCCTGAAGTAGCCATGTCGTCTTTCAAAGAAGCCTAGGAAGTGGTGCAAGCTGGGGCATCACAAGGTTGGGGTCAAGTGTTGAATATACCTAACAAGCAGGACAAATTCGGATTGGGATACAACCCATCTTCCTCCTCCCAGAGCGCACCGCGCTATAAGGGGCATGTCCAGTTTACTAGCGGCGGGGTAATCTTCGAGCAAATTAACGCCATATCAGATGAAGAAGGGGACATCGACTGTGATATGGACGCTTGGATTCAGCCATGCACTCCAGGACAAAGCCTAAACAACTGGTCTGTCGAAGAAGTCATCCAAGGGACGACAGAAGAGTAATGATTTGTTTTCCTAATTATTGTATAGCCCTATGTTCTACCCGGAGCATAGCGGTATTTGTCTTCAGGGCCTAATTGTTTATGTTTGAACAATCTTTTAATAATCAATCAAAGGGCATTTTTCTGCATTCAAATATTGTGATCCTTGTCTTTCATGTTTTATTTTTAACAATAAAACGGAAATGTGGTTTGTGCTTGTTTGCATGTCATTTTAAGCATTTAATCATCATCATTGCAGGTTTCACATTGAAGATGACATCGCTCCAGAATCGTCTATGACTCGCTTTGACTTTGATAACCCGATATTTCAAGATGAAGAAGAGATTGATGAAGATGAAGACTTACCAGAAGAGTTAGCCAGACTGTTGAAACAGGAAGAGAAAATCATTATGCCTCATCAGGAAGAAATTGAGATCATCAACTTGGGTTCTGGGGAAGTCAAGAGAAATGTCAGGATAGGGGCTGCATTGCAGAGTGATATCAAACAAAGTCTGGTTGAAATGCTCCGAGAGTATAGTGATATCTTTGTTTGGTCATACAAAGACATGCCTAGTCTTGACATAGACATCGTGGTTCATCTCTTGCCTCTGCGTGAAGAGTGTCTTCCAGTCAAGCAGAAACTCAGAAGGACAAGACCAGATATGGCTGTGAAAATCAAAGAAGAAGTCCAGAAGCAGTTGGACACAGGGTTTCTCGCCGTAATAACTTACTCTCCGTGGGTCGCTAACATTGTGCCTGTACCAAAGAAGTACGGTAAGGTACAGATGTGTGTTGATTATAAAGATTTGAATAAAGCGAGCCCGAAGGATGGTTTCCCGCTCCCTCACATTAACGTATTGGTGGATAATACCGTGTAGTATTCTGTGTTTCCCTTCATGGACGGTTTTTTCTGATATAATCAAATTAAGATGGCGCTAGAGGATATGTAGAAAACAACGTTCATTACACCGTGGGGGAAGTTTTGTTATAAGGTAATGCCTTTTGGGTTGAAAAATGCAGGGGCAACCTATCAGCGGGTGATGGTCACTTTGTTTCATGATATCATTCATCACAAGATTGAAGTATATGTTAATGACATGATAGAAAAGTCGCAAACAGAGGAGGAACATCTGGTAAACCTTCTAAAGTTGTTCGAAAGGCTAAGGAAATTCAGACTGAGGTTGAATCCAAATAAGTGCACTTTTGGTGTCAGGTCCGGAAAGTTGCTGGGGTTTATTGTCAGTGAAAAAGGAATCGAGGTCGATCCTACAAAGATAAAAGCTATTCAAGATATGCCTGCACTGAAAATAGAGAAAGAGTTTTGTGGTTTCTTGGGTATATTGAACTACATTGCTAGGTTCATATCTCATCTCACAGCCACGTGCGAACCCATGTTCAAATTGCTAAAGAAAGATCAGGCAGTTGTCTGGAACGAAAATTGCCAGAGGGCATTTGATAAAATAAAAGAATATTTGCAGGAGCCTCCGATACTGATACCTCCAGTAGCTGGTAGACCATTGATCATGTACTTAACGATTCTTGAGAACAGCATGGGTTGTGTTCTTGGTCAACAGGACGAGACAGGAAGAAAAGAGCATGTGATATACTACTTGAGTAAAAAGTTCATAGACTGTGAGTCCAGATACTCAATGTTGGAGAAAACGTGTCGCGCACTCGCTTGGGCTGCCAAATGTCTGAGACAGTATATGCTGAATCATACAACCATGCTGATTTTAAAGATGGATCTGAGTAAATACGTCTTTGAAAAACATGCACTTTCAGGGAGAATTGCCAGGTGGCAGATGGTTTTGACAGAGTATGATATTCAATACGTTTCCCAAAAAGCTATCAAGGGGAGTATTCTGTTAGAGTATCTTGTTGAACAACCGATTGATGATTATCAACCTATGAAGTTTGAATTTCTCGACGAAGACATCATGTTCTTAAAGATGAAGTATGGCGATGAGCCATTACCCGATGAAGGTCCAGAGAAGGGTTCCTAATGGCAGATGATATTTGATGGCGTTGTTAACTCATACGGTAGTGGAATTGGGGCAATTATCACGACTCCTCATGGTACTCATATCCCATTCACTGCCAGGTTAACATTTCCTTGCACCAATAATGAAGCCGAGTACGACGCGTGCATTATGGGGTTGGAAGAGGTTATTGATCTGAGGATCAAGAATCTAGATGTATATGGTGATTCAGCGCTAGTTGTCAACCAGATCAAGGGAGAATGGGAGACCCGGCAGCCTAATCTGATACCTTACATGAACTATGCAAGAAGGCTATTACCTTTCTTCGATCGAGTAGATGGCCGACGCTCTGGCAACGTTGTCCTTGATGTACAAGGTGAACTTTTGGAATGATGCTCCCAGAATAGTCATCTCTTGCCTTGATAGGCCGACATTCATATTCACAATTGAGGAAGCTTCGGACGACAAGCCATGGTATTATGATACCCAGAATTTCCTTAAGAACCAAAAGTATCCGCCAGGGGCATTGATCCAGGATAAGAAGACTCTAAGGGGGTTAGCTGGGAACTTTTATTTGAACCAGGACGGTGTACTCTACAGGAGAAATTATGACTTAGTTCTGCTAAGGTGCGTGGACGAAAAAGAATCTAGCCTACTTATGGAGGAGGTCCATGAAGGTGCCTTTGGTACACATGCCGGTGGGCATGCCATGTCTCGAAAGCTGTTGCAAGCAGGGTATTATTGGCTGACTATGGAGTCTGATTGCTTCAAGTACGCTAAGTAGTGTCATAAATGCCAGATTTATGCAGATAAGATTCATGTGCCACCGAGTTCGTTAAATGTTATGGCATCTCCTTGGCCTTTTTCCATGTGGGGCTTTGACATGATCGGCAAGATCGAGCCCACTGCATCCAATGGACATCGATTCATCTTGGTAGCCATTGATTACTTCACCAAATGGGTCGAAGCAGCTTTGTATGCCAATGTCACTAAGCAAGTGGTAGCCCGATTCATCAAAAAGGACATCATTTGTCGCTATGGAATACCTGAGAGAATCATTACTGATAATGGTTCAAACTTGAACAACAAGATGATGAAGGAACTATGCCAGAATTTCAAAATCGAGCATCACAACTCATCTCCCGATCGTCCGAAGACAAACGACGTTGTTGAAGCGTCCAACAAGAATATCAAGAAGATAGTGCAGTAGATGGTTGTAACCTATAAAGATTGGCATGAGATGTTTCCCTTTTCTTTGCACGAATATCGTACTACGGTACGCACCTTAACAGGGGCAACTCCTTTCTCGCTGGTATATGGTATGGAAGCTGTCCTACCATTGGAGGTCGAGATTCCTTCTTTGAGTGTCCTGGTCGACGTCAAGCTGGATGAGGCAGAATGGATAAGAAATAAATTGAATTAGCTCAGCTTGATGGACGAGAAAAGGCTAGCATCTATTGCATATGGTCGGTTGTATCAGAGCCGGATGAATAAAGCTTTTGACAAGAAGGTGCGCCCTCGAAGCTTTCAGATGGGCGATCTAGTGCTGAAGAAGATCCTCCCGCCACAAACAGATCACATGGGAAAATGGAATCCTAACTATGAAGGTCCATATGTCGTGCGAAAGGTTTTCTCTGGAGGAGCCTTGTTGTTATCAACCATGGATGGTGAATATTTCACATCCCCTGTGAACGCAAATGCAGTTAAAAAATACTTTGCTTAAAGAGACCCGATGGGATAAAAAAAAGAATATCCAGGCAAAAATGGGGCATCCCGACGAACCATAAAAAGACTGGGTTCGGGAAAAAAATTAGGGATATAAAAAAGAAAAGATGTAAACACGTAAAGTTGAAAACCTGAAAAGGCGACTTTGGCAAAAATGGGTATCCCGGTGAATTGAAAACCCGAAAGGGCGATTCAGGCAAAAGTTAGGGATTTGAAAAGCAAATGACTACGGTCTGCGTATTGAGATTCAGAGATTAATGGATTGAGGGAGGATCTGGGGGCCGTTTATCTAAATCAATCCCTTTAGAGGACGAAGCGACGGGGAATCATCGAATTCAGGCGAGTCATAGAGGAATCAGCTCATGGTGTTTGTCTGTGCCACATTGCCGACATTTTCTATATTTCTTTGCATTTCTGTATATTTTTTGCGCAGCTTCCTCTTTTCAGGGGTTGCATCTGTTGTAAAATCTGCCTATTTACAGGCCTTTCGTCAATAAAACATATACTATTCAGTAATTTGTTTGCATCGCTTTAATCTTTACTTTTTTATTTGAGAAAAATGCTCGATGTTTTTGATAGAACTGTGCATACATAAACTTGCAGGCCTTGGCCGATAATCAGTAAAACTTCGATTTATTTGAACAATGTCGTGGATGATGACCGAGATAGTTCCCGTTGTGTAGGATATCTTGTTGTTTGCTCATTGTTGCAGAGTCGTTATCCTTGGGGCATTTTCCAGAGATGTATACCCGGCAGGATCATCATATCCCCAGTTAAGTCGCCACAGAAAGAAGATGTGTAGTAGAGACTCATTTGTCCCCAGCAAGCGGAGTTTGTGCATCGCTACCCTCAGTAGAGTTTTGTTGCTACAAGACAGGATATGCAGGTTGAGTGAGCGGTTAAGTGTGTGCGCTTATCCCCAGTAGTTAGTCAGTACACATTTAGCTCCAGCAAATTGTCTGTGTGCACTCATTCCTCAGCAGTTTAGACCGAGCTCGCCAGCGGAGTGAAATCCTCCCTAGAAGGTCGAGATTGATATCCTCATGCAGGTCAGGTAGGTGCCCGTATCCCCAGCAGGTTGTAGGTACGTACTTCCTCCTCAGCGAGTCGAGACAGATTTTGTCTCCACGTAGCTTAATCAGGTGATGTTGTATCCCCTCAGAATTCAGATTGCTGACTTAATCCCCGTGCATAGGACGAGGTTTTTTCCCCTATTGTTTGTTTCCCAGCAAAGTCGGCGGAGTTTGACTTTTCCTCAGCAGAGTAGTGTTATTCCCTAGCATAAGAGGGTTGATTCTCTATCCCCAGCGAAGTCAGCAAAAGTGGTGGTTCCGTCCCCAAGCATCAGGCGGTTGTTGTTTCCCTCATCGCCTAATCCCCAGTGGAGTCGTGAAGGAAAGTTATCTTCCCCAGCTGAGTATCCCCAGCAGGGTGGATTTTTATCTCCAGCTGAGTGGAATACCTGGCAGGAGGTAGCTATTCCTCAGCAATAAACTCTATCTCTCCAGTAGAGTCATCTATTCCCTGGAATGTTATATTCTGGTAGGCCGTTCAGGGATGATTTCCTCAGTAGAGTACGATCAACCTTGGCATTTAGTTGTACTTTCCCCACAGATTCGTTGATTCCCGCAAGTTAGATTCGTTTCCAATGTCTGGTTGTCTTTCCTCGGCCGAGTTGTCGTTTCCTTTGAAGGAGTTGTATTCTGGTTGGCCGGTCAGGGTACTTTCTCCAGTAGATTTTGCGGTGATTCCCAGTAGGGTTGTCTA
The DNA here is from genome assembly GCA_963859935.3 of Lathyrus sativus. Lineage (NCBI taxonomy): Eukaryota > Viridiplantae > Streptophyta > Magnoliopsida > Fabales > Fabaceae > Lathyrus > Lathyrus sativus. The sequence goes on along the minus strand of OZ012736.1, from coordinate 338,116,066 downwards.
TCCCCCAGAAGGTTTGTATTCTGGAAGGATGTTCAGGGCATTTCTCTTAGCAGGTTATAATTTGAATCCCCAGCGGAGTGGATTCCCGTTCTTGTTAAGAACACTATTAATCAGGGAATTTCTTTGCAGGAAGCCATCCAGGGCTTGTTTCCCCAGCTTAAGTCCAATCGTGATTGGATGCTCTGTCTTTCCCCAGCAGGGTATTGTTGTCTCTTTAGCATTTATTTTACTGATTCAGTTCCGTTGCATCTGCATTCGTGCATAGCATCCTTCTAAATGCGTAGAATTTCCATTTCGTATGGGGCATTACGCTGTATTCAAACATATGCATGTGAAACATAGGCCAGGTTGTTACCTCTTTGCTTTCAGGTGTTTATCCAATAGGTGATTGATGTTTCGTTGCTCATATGGTGTTCAGACCGTGGCAATTCTTCATCAGCCCGCGTGGTATCCAGACCCCAACTTGCGTTATTCCCCAACGGTGTCGCCTGACTGTGGTCGGTGGTATTCTCATTAATCTGTATGGTATCCAGGCCCCGGTTAATGACGTCTCTTGAGCCCATGTGGTATCCAGACCCCGGCTTACATCGTGGTGTTCATTGGCATGTGTGGCATATAGGCCCTGGCTGATATTTGTTTCGTTAACCTGCATGGTATCCAGACCCCGGTTAATGATGTCTCTCAAGCCTGCATGGTATCCAGACCCCGACTCACACTGTTTGTTCATTGGCATGTGCGGGATCCAGGCCCTAGCTAGTGATTTTTCATTAGTATGCGTGGTATTCAGACCCTGATTAATGACGTTATCTCTTGAGCTCGTGTGGTATCCAGACCCCGACTCACACTTTTTGTTCATTGGCGTGTGCGGCATCCAGGCCCTGGCTAGTGATTGTTCATTAGTATGTGCGGTATTCAGATCCTAATTAATGACATTTCTCTGAGTCCGTGTGGTATCCAGACCCCGGCTCACACCGTGTTTTCATTGGCATTTGCGGCATCCAGGCCCTGGCTAGTGATTATTCCATTGGCATGTGTGGCATCCAGGCCCTAGCTAGTGATGGTTTCATTAACCGTGTGGTATTCAGACCCTGACTAATGATATTTTCTTGAGCCCGTGTGGTATCCAGACCCCGGCTCACACCAGATCGTTCTCATTAACCCGGGTGGTATCCAGACCCCGGTTAATGACTTTTCTTGAGCCCGTGTGGTATCCAGACTGCGGCTCACACTGTTTTGTTCATTGGCATGTGTGTCATCCAGGCCCTGCCTAGTGATTATCCCATTGGCATGTGTGGTATTCAGACCCTGGCTAGTGTTGGTTTATCGAGTCTGCGCGGTACCCAGACCCCGGCTAGACTTTTGATGAATGCGGTTATCTTATCACATTCTCCCCAACAAAGTTACTTGTTTAAGTGTCTCCTTGCTCCCCATGCAGAGCTATTTGGATGCCTGATGATGATATCAGATGATTCTTTCCGACTTAATGTTGACGTCTGTGCGTTAGCAGATGTTTCTTCTGACTGCGTGTCGAGGTTTTGGATTGATAATCAGTTAGCATGTTACTGTTGCAACTTATCATTTCAGTTATCTCCAGAGGTTTTTGTCCCTAGGAGGGTTTGCAGTTCTATTTCCGCGGTTGGCAAATTTCCAGGTTCTTTGGTATTCAACCGTCTTTTACCTTAGTTATTTGAAAGTCGTTCGCTTTTCACTTAGTCAGGTCCAAGTCGATTGAATAGGGGCAGCTGTTGTACCCCAAAATTTGCCCAACCTTTTTCTTTGCTTGGCTTGTATTTCATTTCATGTTTCTAGCATTTGCATATGCATAGCAGTGTTATTTGCAGGGGATCAAGAGACGTGTGCATCTTAAGAGAAGAGTATCAAGGTTTCTAAGCTCAAGCAAGAGTGTTTACTCAAGTTATCAAGTGCTTATTATCACCAAGATGTAGTCAAAGCTCTTTGAGAGAGAAGATTGACAAGTGTTGCTTACCTCCTATCTTGGAGGTCCATTAAGGATCATCAGAGGATCACAAGCTCATGGATATGGATATGAGGTGCTTAAGGAACTCATGGAGTGCTTTTGAAGCCATTTTGGACCTCATCTAAGTGGTTATGTCATGTGCAAGAAGTTGCAGTCAAGGATTGTACACCTAGGGTTTCATCTGCTTAGTGCAAAGTCAACTGAGGACTTGAAGGAGATTGAAAATTGGTTTTAAGTAATTAGAGTCATGGACAGTTGTGTTGAGACATCTAGAATGTTACTTCAAGATCAAATCAAGTAGAATCAAGAGGTGGAGGAGTTACTAAATTAGGGTTTCATAGGTCTGTTAGTGTAAAATCCCTTTTTTAGTGCGTCACTTCAAGACAACATACCTCAAGATACAAGCTTAATCTCACTTTGATGCAAACATGAGACTTGTAGAGCATGTTATTAGGTTTATTTGGAGTACTAGAACTCATCCATTGGGTTTGTGTAACTCAAGTAATGATGTTGGCAAGTTAGAGGTCTCAGATGAACATATTTTTCAGTCAACAAAAGTCAACCAACTTCCAAGACAACTTTGACCTAGAATCATGTTTCTCCTCAACTTTTGATGAACATGAACGTTTTTATTTATGATCTTAGCTTTCCAAAACTTCCTAAAAGTCCTTCATCGCATGTGTAGAACTCAAGTTATGAAGCTTGCAAGGCAGGGGTATCTTGGGAAAGTGAGATTATAGGTCATTTTCATTATAGGTCATTCTTCATGATTGTAAGCACTTCAAATGAAACTTTCTCCAACATGAGAGTTGCTCTAAATGACCTCAAATTCATTATGGAACACATGATTATCATGAATTATGCAAGTATATGGAGATTGGTGAAGAAAATCAAGTGAAATTTGAACTTTAAATCAGGGATTCAATTGATTTGGTTAAAGGCCATATACATGCCATGTTTATATTCATTTTGATTCACAATTGTCCAACAAATAGAATTCACAAAGAAAATTTGAGGTATGAAGTGACTCGCGTGCAATTCAAGGTTGATTCAAGAAGAAGTTTGCACTCTAAACTCCATTATTGGATTAATTCAAGGCCCAAAATCAATCTACATGACCAATTCATGTTCCCAGTTGATAATTTAAATGAAATTCAAGGGAAATTGGAGCCAAATTCACGTGTGCATAAAGTTACATGCCAAATTGGGAATTCTCTTAATTCAAGCATGTTTAAAACAAATAAACCATGGATTTGGAATGTACGTGAGTTCCTCATCAATTTGGTATGCAGTTTGCTCATTTTGGTGAAGTTTGGTAATCTGATCTCCGGCGTGTCCACCGGAGAAGACGACCGGAGCTAGGGCTCCGACGTTTGGTCTTTGAAGACCTCATATCTGACGTGGGTCGTTTGACTTGTTGACTGAGCGAGATCTGTGGCTCAGATTGATCTGACCTTGCTTGCGTGTGCCTTTGATTTGCCACATCATTTAGTGAAACGATGCGTTTCACATTGTGGATTCAGTCTGTTTTGTTTGGGCCTCACGTGCTATTTGCACCCCTCTCCCAATGAAGCCCAATGTGTTGAACTGGCTGGCGTGCTATTTGCACCGTGTGCATTTTTTTTCTTATTTTATTTTATTTTGATTTTCTGTTTTGATTTAATTCATTTAAAAATACCTCCAATGATGATAAAATTCCACAAAAATATTTTTAGGACACTTTGATGTGTTAACTAATTTTTTATTATTTTTATTTTTATTTCCAATTATTGTTTCAATTAAAATGGGATTTTATATTGGGAGGAGTTTTTAAATGGATTTCTCTTGTGTTCATTTGGTTTCTTGCTTGATTCTTGTCCAATGCTTATCTCCCATGATTGAGATTTTTTCCTTATTTCAATAATGAGTAGATTGATCTTATAGGATGTTTTGGCCCTGGTTTGGTTTATTTTTGTTTGACTTTTAAGTCATTTTATTTCAACCTTGATAACCCTCCTTTAAAGTGAAGCACCCAAGTGAATCAATTTCTATGGTGATACTTTGAAGTGACTTTGGTTGTATGCTCTTGGCCTCTGTTTTCCAACTCATTTATGTGCTTTTGAGATTTTATTTGGATTTAATTGAGCCATTTTCATATTTTTGGAGTAGCTTGCGAGTCAAGCTACCCCTAAGGGTGGTTCACACATATACTTGACCTAGTTTGGATGGGAAATGATTCTTATGAACTTCAAATGCTCCTAACTCTTCTTGATTCACCTTCATAACATGTTAAAGTTGTTGAATGCAAACTTTTAGGTCATAAAGTGTTTTGGTTTTGGTTTTGGTTTTGTGTTGCATTCTTTTTAGGCTTTCCATTTGGTTTCAAATGTTGAAGTTGTTTAGGACTTAGGTCCTTTACCATGCCTATTCTTGCAATGTACTTTGATGTGTGTTTTTTCTTGCTTTGTGAATCTTCTTCCCTTGCTCTTACCCCTGTCCAAGGATCTTTGGGTCTCATTTGAGATGGTTTGGTCCCTCCTTTGGAGGTACCTTGAACATATCATGAATGATGATTCTTTGAGGACTCTTGTGTGCTTTCTTGCATGATTATGGTGTTGCTCATGGTTGACTTGCTTATTTGATTTCCTTGTTGTCCACACATTGCCTCCCATTCTCCCATTTAATCATGGCTTCTTCCCTTTCTCTTTTGTTTGCCTTTGGGCATGGTGATTGATACATAAGTGATTGTAAGGATTCTATTCTTCTCACTTTATCTCACTTTGTTTTGAATTTGTGTGAGTGATTTTGTGTGAATTTTCTTTTGGTTCTTGCATCTCTCATTTGCATGCTTGAGGTTGAGATGTGCTTGTGGAGGCTACTTCCCCACACTTTGTTCCTCCCTCTTTTCTTCATTCTAGTTATGCATTGCATGTTTACATCTTTACTTTGTTTTATCTTATGTTTCCTTCTTCTTTCTTCTTTGTCATGTTCCCTTAGGACCTCTAATCTCTCTTGTTCACGATTGATTATGATATGCCTCGATTTGAACCCATGCATGATAACATTAGGTAGAATTCCCTTTTCATCCCAATTATAGGTACACTTTGTATGAGAACATTAGGTTGAGTCTTAGTCTCCCTTTAGAGTGTGTCTGTCTCTTCTCAACTACCAACTCGCCTAGCGAGCGAGGCAGCGAACGTAGTAGAGTTCACGAAATTGATCGTTTTACAGCAATTCCTTGATGTGTAAATTCTGGGATGTCTGGGATAGATTACCCCGAGTATGACAGTGGGTTTTGGGTGATGTGTACACGATGTGATGATAGTTCTATGATGTATTGATTGAGTTAATATGATGAAATTACCATGATTTTATAAACTATGTGATAACATGAGATATGATGCTTTTATGTGATGATGATGAGTATGAGGAATGATGATGCACCATATGATGTATTATGGGATTATTATTGTGACGTGTGCATCATGCATTCATGTGCATTCGGACTTCGATTCAGGACCTCGATTACTTTGGCTTCAATCCCATTGTGTGGATGTGAAGTATTTTGATGTGCTCCGGTTCTTTAGTAGAATCGATCCTATTGATGGGGATCTATGGAGGGTAGATGGCCCAGTGCCCATCGCGCTGTGATGATTGGTACCACATGCATGGAGTCTATGTTGCATTTGCATTTATGAGCCTTTGTGTATAAATTATGACGTTGTGGCCTTTCAGGCATAATTGAGGATATGAATGTGTTGAATATGATTATGATGCCGTTTATGCATTAATTATTATACATTGATTATTATGAATTGTTTTACTCACCCTACATGTTTGAATGTTACCTCCACGTGGGTAACATGCAGATGATCCAGTTTAGCCGTGGACGCCGGCGAGGAGTTAGTTTGAAGTTTTTGAGTATTTTAGTCTTTTGGTCAGCTTAGAGGGTCTTGCTCTGATATGTAAGATTGGGTTGGGTTCCTTAAGTTGATTTTTATTGTTGTCGTTATCTTGTTAATTTCCCTTTTTGAGGAAAACTTTGAACTATGTTTTGAATTCTGTTGTTTATGATGTTTTGATGTATTTTGGGAAAAACCCGTAGTTACGGAGTATGGATCTATTTTGATGACTTTGAGAAATTTACGCCCTTTTAGTGGCTTTTTAATGAGATTTATTTATTCACTCTGATTTCTGTGTTATTTTGCCTTGATATTTTTGGGGTAGAAAAAGGGTGTTACATTAGTGGTATCAGAGCAGGTCGGTCCGTCCGGCCAAGTGTTTATGTTGTTAATCCCCTGTCAGTCGATAGTGTGAGAATGCTATCGATGAGTTGTTTCCTTCTAACCATGTTGGTGGTTGTAGATGGCAGGAAGGAATGATCGTGCTATTGCTGACGCGCTGGAATCACTTGCCTAAGTGATGGCTCAGAATGGTGGACCTCCGAATTAGTTTCGTGCTTTGGGAAAGTTTCAGAGGAACAATCCGCCAACTTTTGTCGGTACTTATGATCTTGATGGTGCGCAGAAGTGGCTGAAAGGGATTGAGAAAATTTTCCAAGTTATGGCATGCACTGATGCGCAACAAGTACAGTTTGGTACGCATATGCTGGCAGAGGAGGCTGAGGACTGGTGGGATAACACTCGCCAAAGATTAGAAGATGAAGGCATTATAATAACTTGGACTGTGTTTAAAGAAGAGTTTCTGAGAAAGTATTTTCCTGAAGATGTTCAGGGGAAGAAAGAGGTGGAGTTCCTTGAGTTGAAACAAGGTAATATGACTGTGGCTGGGTATGCAGCAAAGTTTTAGTCTTTGGTCAAGTTTTGTCCACATTACAACTGTGCTGACGCAGAGATGTCGAAGTGTATCAAGTTTGAGAATGGTTTGAGACCAGAGATTAAGCAGGGAATTGGGTATCAGCAGATTCGTTGGTTTTCGGAACTAGTGGACAAGAGCAGAATTTATGATGAAGATAGCCGAGCTCGATCTACTCACTACAAGCAGCTGAGTGAGAAGAAAGAGAAAGGTCAGTTCAGAGGAAACCATATGTGACTTCTGGTGATAAGGGAAAGCATAAGGCTTCTGATGGGGAAAAGCCAAGTGGGGGAGCGGCTACTGCTCCAAGTAAGTGTTATAAGCGTGGCGAGCAAGGCCACCGTGCTGAGAATTGTAAAGAGCTGAGGTGTCATCGTTGTGGCAAGAGGGGTCATAAGGCTAATGACTGCAAAGACGAAGCTCCGACTTGCTTCAACTGTGGAGAGAAGGGGCATATCAGTACCCAGTGTCAGTAGTCGAAGAAGACTGCTACTGCTACTCAGACAAGTGACAGAGTGTTTGCTTTGAGTGGTGCAGAAGAAGCTAAGACGGATAACCTGATCAGAGGTACGTGTTTTATTAATGTTGTTGAATTGATTGCTATAATTGATACTGGCGCTACCCATTCATTTATTTCGCTTGAATGTGCTAAGAGGTTGAATTTGAATTTGTCTGCTATGAGTGGGAGTATGGTTATTGATACCCTGGCTAATGGTTTTGTGACTACTGCGTTAGCCTGTTAAACTGCCCTTTGACTATTTATGATAGGAACTTTGTGATGGACTTAGTCTGTCTACCTTTGAATCAAATTGATGTTATCCTTGGGATGAATTGGTTGGAGTACAACTATGTTCACATTGATTGTTATAGTAAGACTGTAAGATTTCCTGAGTTGGGAGATGTTGGAGAACTAATGTTTGTATCTGCCAAGCAAGTGGAAGAACTCTTAGAAGATGAGGCTAATATGTTTGTTGTGTTTTCTTCGCTTCAAGTGGATGGTGAAGCAGTGGGCGTGGAGCTACCAGTTGTTCGGGAATTTCCTGAGGTGTTTCCAGACGACATGAATGACCTACCTCCTGAGCATGAGGTAGATTTTACTATTGAGGTGATATCGGGCACTAGTCCTGTATCGATGGCTCCTTATCGGATGTCTGCGTCTGAGTTAGGGGAATTGAAGAAACAGTTGGAAGATTTGCTTGAGAAGAAGTTTGTTCAACCGAGTGTTTCTCCGTGGGGTGCTCCTGTGTTGTTGGTGAAGAAGAAAGATGGTGGTATGAGATTGTGCATGGATTATCGCCAGTTGAATAAAGTGACGATTAAGAATAAATATCCACTTCCGAGGATTGATGATTTAATGGATCAATTGGTGGGTGCTTGTGTGTTTAGCAAGATTGATTTGAGGTCTGGTTATCATCAGATTCATGTTAAGCCTGATGATATTCCCAAGACAACTTTCAGGACGAGATATGGATACTATGAGTATACTGTGATGTCGTTTGGAGTTTCGAATGCATCTGGCGTATTCATGGAGTATATGAACAGGATTTTCCATCCTTATTTGGATCAGTTTGTAGTGGTGTTTATTGATGATATTTTGATCTATTCTAAGTCGGAAGAAGAGCATGCGCAACATCTAAGAGTTGTATTACAGGTTTTAAAAGACAAGAAGCTTTATGCCAAGTTGTCTAAGTGTGAGTTTTGGCTGAAGGAAGTGAGTTTCCTTGGCCATGTGATTTCTAGTGGAGGGATAGTTGTTGATCCATCGAAGATTGATGCTCTGTTGCAGTGGGAAACTCCAAAGTCTGCTAATGAGATTCGAAGTTTTCTTGGGTTGGCTGGTTATTATCAAAGGTTTATTGAAGGTTTTTCTAAGTTGGCGTTGCCATTGACTCAGTTGACTCGAAAGGGTCAAGCTTATGTGTGGGATGTTGCTTGTGAGAGGAGTTTTGTAGAACTCAAGAAGAAGTTGACGACTGCTCCAGTGTTGATTTTACCAAATCCGAGTGAGTCCTTTGTAGTGTATTGTGATGCGTCGAAGATGGGCCTTGGAGGCGTATTGATGCAGAACTGTCAGGTTGTTGCTTACGCTTCCAGAAAACTGAAGGTTCATGAGAGAAATTATCCTACGCATGATTTAGAGTTGGCCGCTGTGGTATTTGTGTTAAAGATTTGGAGACATTATCTATTTGGGTCCAGATTCGAAGTGTTCAGTGATTAGAAAGAGTTGAACATGAGGCAACAAAGATGGCTTGAACTTCTAAAGGATTATGATTTTGAATTGAGTTACCATCCGGGTAAGGCTATTGTTGTGGCTGATGCGTTGAGTAGGAAGTCCTTGCATATGTCGATGCTTATGGTTCGAGATTTGTAACTAATTGAGCAATTCAGAGATATGAGTTTGATTTGTGAAGAGACTCCTAACAGTGTGAAATTGGGTATGTTGAAACTGACTAGTAGTATTCTCCAAGAGATTAGAGACGGTCAGAAATCTGATTTGAGTTTGGTAAATCGTCTCGCGTTAATTAATCAAGGTAACGGAGGTGATTTTCGGATTGATGAGAATGGTGTGATGAGGTTCCAAGATAGAGTATGTGTTCCCGATGTGCCAGAAATCAGGAAGAGCATTCTTGAAGAAGGTCATAGAAGCGGGTGGAGTATTCATCCTGGTGCCACAAAGATGTATCAAGACTTGAAGAAGTTGTTTTGGTGGCCTAGTATGAAGAAGGAAATTGCTGAATTTGTGTATGCTTGTTTGACTTGTCAGAAGTCGAAGATTGAAAATCAAAGATCGTCGGGTCTGATGCAACCGTTAAGTATTCCAGAATAGAAATGGGATAGCATTTCTATGGATTTTGTGACAAGTTTGCCGAAGACGTTGAAGGGATATGATTCGATTTGGGTAATTGTTGATAGGTTGACTAAATCGGCTCATTTTGTACCGATGAGGGTCAATTATTCGTTGCAGAAGCTTGCTGAATTATATATTGAGCAGATTGTGAAGTTGCATGGTGTTCCGTCGAGTATTGTGTCTGATAGAGATCCGAGATTTACATCGAGGTTTTGGGAGAGTTTGCAGGCAGCTTTGGGTACTAAGTTGAGGTTGAGTTCTGCCTATCATCCACAGACGGATGGACAGACAAAGAGAACTATCTAGTCTTTAGAGGATTTGTTGAGAGTCTGTGTTTTGGATCAAGGTGGATCGTGGGATAGTTATTTGTCGTTGGTTGAGTTTACCTACAATAACAGTTACCATTCTAGTATCAGAATGGCACCGTATGAGGCTTTGTATGGTAGGAGGTGTAGGACTCCATTGTGTTGGTATGAATCAGGCGAGAGTGCTGTGCTCGGAACTGAAATTGTGTAAGAGACGAATGAAAAGATCAAGATGATCCATGAAAAGAGGAAAGCATCGCAGATTCGTCAGAAGAGTTACCATGATAAGAGGAGGAAAGCGCTTGAGTTCCAAGAGGGATATCATGTGTTTCTAAGAGTTACGTCGGTAACTGGTGTTGGTCGAGCTTTGAAGTCTCGAAAGCTCACATCACATTTTTTTGGTCCGTATTAGATTTTGCAGAAGGTGGGAGAAGTAGCCTATCAGATTGCTTTACCACTGTCGCTCGCGAATTTGCATGATGTGTTTCATGTGTCTCAGTTGAGGAAGTACATTCCAGATCCGTCGCATGTGATTCAGATGGATGATGTACAGGTGCGAGATGATTTGACTGTTGAGGTGTTGCCTGTTCGAATTGACGAACGAGAAGTGAAACAAATACGAGGTAAAGAGATCTCCTTGGTGAAGGTATTGTGGGGAGGACCAGCTGGAGAAAGTTGGACTTGGGAACGTGAAGATCAGATGAAGGAGTCGTATCCGACTCTGTTTTCTGCAGGTAATTTTTTAGGACGAAAATTCTTTTATGTGGGGGAGAGTTGTAACACCCCAAATTTAATCAGAATATGTTAATTAATTATTTAATTGAGAATATTCATGTTTTGGTGAATTTCCGGTGGTTTTGTGAATATTGGAAAAATGTGCATTTTCGGGTATTTATTTGATTAATAGCATATAATATTAATTTATTAGTATTGTTATTAATTAAATGGAATATAAGTGAAATAAGGGCAATTTGGGCATTTGAGGGAGTTAGTAAGGGTAATGAGGGAAAAGCCCAATTTATGAGGCCCAAGACTAGGTTGGACAAAATAGAGTTCTGAAAGGTAATTTGAATTCATTTTGTGTTAACCATGAAAGTTTGGTAGCCAGAGCTCTGAAGGAAAGGTTGGAGGCAGAAGATCCCAAAGTTAATCGTGAAAGCTGCGAATCGACTAAGGTATGGGGAGTATCGTTGTTCATGATTTTCTATGTATGCCTTTAGATGTGTTTATGGTTGGTTTATGTGGTTTATGATTTAAGGTATCACGGGTTAGTTGTGGGAAAGTAGGGAAATTGATGATAAAGCTTTGAGGTTAGGGGTAATGGTATGTAACACTGAATATTGACATGAGAAAGGGAAACCTTAGCCTTCGTGGCCAAAATCTTGGATCGTTATATATTTGACCCTGTTGGAATAAGAATGTTCAAATGTGAATAACTCTGATGTACTCAGAGCAATTGCAGGAAAATAGTGATTTAGGCAGTGCAAATGTTGCCAGATTGGCCTAATGAACCATAGATTGGATGTTGTTATCGTCGTATGACCGTAGGGATGTTTTAAGGATGTTTTGGGGGCATTGGGTAAGTGAATCGTATGAGTATTTGGGCAAGAATCAGTTCGGGTCGTAATAGGTTTTTGCTGTCATCGCTTTGTTCGCCTAGCGAGCAAGCCAGCGAAGGTTCGCCACAGACTCGCCTAGCGATCAAGCCAGTGAAGGTTCGCTACAGACTCGCCTAGCGAGCAAGCCAGCGAAGACTCGATACCAACTCTCCTAGCGAGCGAGGCAGCGAACGTAGCAGAGTTCACGAAATTGATCGTTTTGCAGCGATGCCTTGATGTGTAAATTCTGGGATGTCTGGGATAGATTACCCCGGGTATGACAGTGGGTTTTGGGTGATGTGTACATGATGTGATAATAATTCTATGATGTATTGATTGAGTTAATATGATGAAATTACCATGATTTGATGAACTATGTGATAACATGAGATATGATGATTTTATGTGATGATGATGAGTATGAGGAATGATGATGCACCATATGATGTATTATAAGGATTATTATTGTGACGTGTGCATCATGCATTCATGTGCATCCGGGCTTCGGTTCAGGACCTCGATTACATTGGCTTCAATCCCATGGTGTGGATGTAAAGTCTTTTGATGTGCTCGGGTTCTTTAGTAGAATCGATCCTATTGATGGGGATCTATCGAGGGTTGATGGCCCAGTGTCCATTGCGCTGTGATGTTTGGTACCACATGCATTGAGTCTATGTTGTATTTGTATTTATGAGCCTTTGTGTATAAATTATGACGTTGTGGCCTTTGAGGCATAATTGAGGATATGAATGTGTTGAATATAATTATGATATCGTTTATGCATTAATTGTTATACATTGATTATTATGAATTGTTTTACTTACCCTGCCTGTTTGAATGTTACCTTCCACGTGGGTGACGTGCAGATGATCCAGTTTAGCCGTGGACGCCGGCGAGGAGTTAGTTTGAAGTTTTTGTGTGTTTTAGTCTTTTGGTCAGCTTAGAGGGTCTTGCTCTGATATGTAACATCAGGTTGGGTTCCTTGAGTTGATTTTATATTGTTGACGTTATCTTGATTAATTTCCCTTTTTGAGGAAAACTTTGAACTATGTTTTGAATTCCGCTGTTTATGATGTTTTGATGTATTTTTGGAAAAACCCGTAGTTACGGAGTATGGACCTATTTTGATGACTTTGAGAAATGTACGCCCTTTTAGTGGCTTTTTAATGAGATTTATTTATTCACTCTAATTTCTGTGTATTTTTCCTTGATATTTTTGGGGTAGAAAAAGGGTGTTACACCTAAGTCTCCAATGGTCGAGCTGTATACACCTAACTGCTAGACCTAAGTTTTAACCTTACTCGGGTAAAACACTTGAACCAACCTATGGTCTTGTTAGCCCGAACTATGTTTGCTCTGATTTCTCGTACCAGACGAGGATACGTAGGCACAAGACAACGATGTCTTGGCGAGCAACCTTTCCCACCTTCACCCGTAGTTTTCCGAACTACGTTGACTCTAACTTTCCCATTGCACGAGGGAGTACGTAGGCATAGAGCGGCGATGCTCTATCGAGTCTCTTTTCTTTTCTTTTGTCCCTGTGACATGTAATTAGATAGATAAACACCCTTTTTAGATAGATAACAAGCGTGGATCCCGTTGAGTACAACGGACGTGAAGGGTGTTAATACATTCCCCTTGCGTAACCGACTCCCGAACCCAAGATTTGGTTGCGATAACCTGTCTTCTCCCATTTTCGTTAGGTTTTCTCTGATCGTTTCCTTTCCCTCTTTTGGGATAAATAACAAACGGTGGCTACTCTTCTGTCCTTATCGGGCCCTCTTCACAGCGATGAGACACCCGGCTCTCCTCTAATTTATCTCTTTAACATGTGCGGTATCCAGACCCCGGCTCTCCCCCGGTTTATCTCCTTTACCCTGTGCGGTATCCAGACCCTAGCTCACCTACGGTTTATCTCTTTAGTCTGTGCGGTGTGTCTTCATTACATTTTAGCATTTGCATTTGCATAGCATTTTTCTTTACAAGGGATAAAGAGGTGTCTTGTTCCATTCAAGAGGAGGTTCTCTTTGGTTTCAAGCTCAAGAAGGAGGTATTTGTGCAAGCCATCAAGTGTTTCCCATCATCATGGAAGGATCAAAGCTCCTTGAAAAGAGAGATGGGTGTGTGGATGTTATCTCCTATCTCAGAGGCTCATCAGAGGATCACCAGGAGTTCAAGAGGTCATCCATTTGGAAAATACTTGGTTTTGAAATTAATTTTATACCTTGGAGAGGCTTGGTGGGGTTTTTGTAGTCATACAATTCATCTGCAAGAGCCTCAGGCAAAGAACTTGGAGTTAGGGTTCCATCTGGCCAACTCAAGGTCAACCGTGGACTTGAGAGGTTTCCAAACTGGTCTTCAAGTCACACAAGCCATGGGAATTCATTTTTAAGCATCTAAGATATCATGACAATATCAAATCAAGACGAATCAAGAGTGGAAGAAGTTACTAAATTAGGGTTTCAGATGATTTCAGTGTAAAATCCCCTTCTTTAGTGCCCAACTTCAAGGCCATTTTCACCTATGTTGCAAGCTCAATCTCATTTTCATGAAAACATGAGAGTTTTAGAGCATGTTATTTGATTTCTTTTGAGTACAAGAACTTATCCATTGGGTTTGTACATCTCATGTTATGATGCCAACAAGTTAGGGGTCTCAGATGAATAGAATTTTGGTCAACAAAGAGTCAACTTACTTCCAAGTCATTTTTGACCTAAAAGAAAGTTTCCCCTCAACTTTAAGTGAACATGAAAGTTGTTCCTCATGATCTTAGTTTTCCAAAAAGTCCTAGAAGCCCTATTTCGCATGTGGGGAACTCAAGTTATCGACCTCACAAGGCAAGGGTATTTTGGGAAAGTTTCATTATAGGTCACTTGTTTCAATGGTCAAGTTCATGAACTTATGTACCTCAAATGCATTACCAAACAACACGAAACTTGTGCCTAAGAGTCTTATTTACATCATGGAACTCAAAATTCATTTGAATTGTGGAATTACATGGCCATGTGGAAGACTTTTAAAGTGAAATTTGGACTTTTGGTTATAACATGAACTTGGTACATTATAAGTCTTATTTTGTCTCACTTTTGAACCACTTACACCAATATATGATCATAAAAGAACTTACCACAATTGGACCAACACAAAATGCCATGATATGCATCATTTTCAAATTTTCTTCCATAAAAGTTTTCACTTCAAACTTGAGATATGGATCAAATCCAAAGCCCAAATCAATTCAAATCAGAAGTACATTCCACACACTTCAAATTGATGAGCTCATGTGGTGTGAAAGAGTCAAAACGCGTGTGCATGAGTAAGGGATTCATTTTTGGGCATTCTTCAAATCTCACTAAACAGCCAACATGGCCCTGCATGGAGTGTCATTACCCATCATATATAAGTTCTTTGATATGCCCTAATGCTCAGAAGAGATGGTTTGCGTGAAAGGAGAGCAGAGAGAATTCAAAATTTCAAAACATTCTTCATCTTCGAATCTGAGTTTTCACCTCAAATCAACTAAAATTGAAGCTTGCATTCTGTTCCTGGGAGCAATTGGAGGGTGTTTGAAGCAAGAAAGTAGAGCTTGCATGCATCTGAAGAACCAACGGAGTTGCTCCGTTCAGTAAGCTTCTCATCCATTTTTCTCTCATTCTAGACACATGTTTAAGCTCATGTTGGTGTCATCTAAAGACCTATGATCCATAAGCAATGTTTGCATCATTATTGTTCTTGTTTGATCACATTTTCAGATGACACATTCAAACTTCAAGTCTTCAATTCTCTTTATTTTGGAACTATTTTAATGTTTGGATTGTGGATTTGAGATCCTTGTAGCAAGACCTTTCGATTTGAGAATCGTTGACTGAGCTCTTCCGATGTGGTCAGAGAAGACGACCGGAGCCCTAGCTCCGGCGTCTGGTTCATTCTCAGGTTAGATTTGACCTGGCTTGCTTTGACTTATTGACTTTCTTGCGTGTGTGTGTGGTATTGGTGTGACCATGTTGATGTGTGTTGTTGACCCACGTCACTTAAGTGAAACGCATCGTTTCACATAAGTCTGATCCTTGGATCAGTTGGGCCCAAAGCGCTATCCACACCTCCCTGTTTCTGCAGCCCAAGCGCATTTTCAAAGGATTCAGTTAATGGTCCTAATTGTTAATGCACCGCTGCTTGGTTCCATTTATTTTATTTTCATTTTCTTTTTCTGTTTTGATTTTCAATTATTAAAAATAGCTCCAATAGTCAAAAAATTCAATAAAAAATATTTTCAATCATTTCAAAACCTTAATTTATTTTTCATATTTTTTATTTCTGATTTTGTTTTATTTTGCAATTTTATTTTAATTTTGCAATTGGAGGTGTTTTTAATGTTGCCTTTGCTTGATAATATACATTTCAACTACCAATTCACATCAACTATGAATGAGGTTTCTTCTCCATTTAGAGGATCGATTTAGGTACCTTTGAGGCTGATTTTGGTTCATGTTTGATCATTTTATGTTTGACTTTGAGTTGACTTTTCTTGACCCTCGGTTAATACTCAAAAAGGTGGAGCACCCTTGTTAATATAATTATTTGGTGATGCCTAAGATTGAGTTTGGCTTTGAAACTTTGGCTTCTGTTTGCCACTGAGCTTGGTTACTTTGTGCATTTTATTTGGAATTTATTGAACATTTCTTCTATTTGTGATGAAGCTTGCAAGTCAAGTCATCTTAGAGGAAGTTCATACAAACTAGATTGACCTAGTTCCTTTGGGAAATGACTTTGATGGATCCCATATGCACCCTATAAGTATTGATATTAATTCTTGACATGATTAAGGTGCTGGTCTTGCATCTTTAGGTCATACACTTGTGTAACTTGTGTTGCAAGTTACTTGGAAGTTAAGGTTTTCCACTTGATTTTAAGTGTTGAACATGGAATTGAACTTTGTTTCTTCCTCTTGCCTTGACTTGGTTCTTGCTTAGGCTTTGCTTCCCATCTTGATTTGGACCTCTCTTCTTATGTTTTCACTTCTGCCCCTTGGGTTTTGAACATCATTTAATACAATTTGGTATTCATGTTCATACTTTGAGTTTGTCTTGAATGATGGATCAATATTTTGCACTTGTTTGCTCTTTGTTGCTTCATGATCAATGTGAGATATTTGGTTGAGATGTTTTATATGTTGCTTGCTTCCCAAGACTCTTTTCTCCCAATTTTTATTTGATCATGACTTTTGGTCTTGTTTTATGCTTGGTTTTTATTTTAGTGATTGATGTTTGAGTGGTTGTAGGAGTTGTAACTTCCCCCATTTCATCTCACTCTTTTGAACTTGCTTAAATCCTTTTGATCACTTGTTTTTGATGCATCCTTTGATTCTCATATCTCATCTTTGCATCTTTGCCTTTCATGTTTGCATTTTATTTTACTTGTTCAAGTCAACTTCTTTTCATCTTTCATTCTATCTGTGATTGAATTATCTTGTGTTTACTTGGTTCTTTTGCCATGATCCCTTAGGATTCCTAGTCCCTCTGTTTAAGATGGGAGTAGGAGAGACATTAGGTGTTCAATCCTTTGTATGATAACATTATGATAGATTTTCCCCTCTTAATTCCAAAATTAGAAGCATCTTGCATGACAACATTAGGGTTGATTAGTTTCCCCTTAGAGTTTGTGTCTTTCTCTTCTCATCTCATTATCTCATAAGACACCTAATAAAGGATAATAAGTGTTGTACGCTATGAGCCTTAAGTACTTGAGGAATGATATTTGGGGGGCCTCCTCTCAATCTGTCTAGAGTGTTTAGCGTATGCTCTTTGGGCGATATGCGACGCATTCGCTCTCAAGTCATAATCTTTAGTGCAACATGAGTTATAAATCTTAACTCAATTCACTTCTTCATAAAAAACACAAAACAAAACATCAAACCTTTTTATCCTTCGGGATTGTTTGGAAAATCATTTTCAGAAAGAGTGTGTTATGTCTTGGTTCTACCGCAAACAGGCATTGTCCCTAATTGCTGGAACCACCATTTAACCCTACTCAGTTAAAACACTTGAACCAACCTGTGGTCGTGTCAGCCTAAACTACGTTTGCTCTGATTTCTCATACCAGATGAGGATACATAGGCACAAGAAGGTGATGTCTTGGCGAGCAAACTTCCCCCCTTCACCCGTAGTTTTCAGAACTACGTTGACTCTGACTTTCCCATTGCACGAGGGAATACATAGGCATAGAGCGGAGATGCTCTCTCGAGTATCTTTTCTTTTCTTTTGTCCCTGTGAGCCAGCCTTTGATAGATTAACACCCTTTTAGGTAGACAACAAGCGTGGATCCCTTTAAGTACAACGGACATGAGGGGTGCTCATACCTTCCCCTGGCGTAACCGACTCCCGAACCTAAGATTTGGTTGCGATGACCTGTCTTTTCCCTTTTTCGTAGGTTTTCTCTTATTGTTTCATTTCCCTCTCTTTGGGATAAATAATGAACGGTGGCGACTCTTCTGTCTTTGTCGGTCCCTCTTTGCAGCAACGCGACATTGGTGGCTATTGATTATTTTACCAAGTGGGTCGAAGTGACATTGTATGCCAATGTGACCAAGAAAGTAGTGGTCTGGTTTATCAAGGACCAAATCATCTGTCGGTATGGTGTTCCGAGCAAGATTATCATTGATAATGGGTCAAATTTGAATAAATAGATGATGAAGGAATCATGCGATGATTTTAAGATTGAGCATCATAGTTCTTCTCTCTACAGACCAAATATGAATAGGATTGTTGAAGCTGCTAATAAGAACATTAAGAAGATCATTCAGAATATGGTTGTTACATACAAGTATTGGCATGAAATGTTCCCTTTTGCTCTGCATGGGTATCATACATCCGTCCGCACTTCAACAGGGGCAACCCCTTTCTCTCTTGTTTACGGTATGGAAGCAGTACTCCCGGTAGAGGTTGAAATTCCTTCTATGAGAGTTTTGATGGAAGCTGAATTGTCTGAGGCTGAATGGTGCCAGAGTAGATACGACCAATTGAATCTAATTGAAGAGAAAAGAATGGTGGCCTTGTATCATAGCCAATTGTATCAACAAAGAATGAAGAAAGCGTTTGACAAGAAGGTTCGACCTCGTGTGTTTAGAGAAGGCGACCTCGTGCTCAAAAGGATCTCGACTTTTACTACTGATTCTAGGGGCAAGTGGAATCCTAATTATGAAGGCCCATATGTTAATAAGAGAGCTTCCTCTGGCGCTGCATTAATTCTTACAACTATGAATGGTGAAAAGTTCACTCGTCCTGTGAATGTCGATGCAGACAAGAAATACATCGCCTAAAAAAATAAAAGAATAGCTCGCTAAGTTGAAAACCCGAAAGGGCATCTTAGGTAAAATTAAGCGTCCCGGTAGATTGAAACCCCGAGAGGGAAATCTAGGAAAAAGTTAGGGATTATGGAAAATAACTGCATCTGGCCAGTCTTGATCGTTTGAAGCAACATTTCCTATCAAGGTTTTACTTCAATCATTCTTAGCTGAAGTCTCAAGCACAGTGGAATTTAAAGTTGTTAGGGAGAATAATGGTCATTGTATTTCAGTGTAGCCCTTTCCATTGTATTTATCATTTTTCAAACTTTGTAATTATCTGTGGAGTTACGCCTTTTGCAGACTACCATTCTATCAATAAAATTTGGGCCTTTATCCCTTTATTTGCAATTCTCATTTTGTTTCTGTTTACAGAATTTCATTTTATTTTTTATGATGATTTTTGAAACAAATGTGAATAATTGATTTAAAATTTTGAAAATTATAAAAACATTTCCTTTGAAAAAGGACTGTCAATAGTAATCCCAAGAATGGTAAAATCTCGAAGCGCAAAACTCAGTGTTTTCCTTAGAGGAGTTTATTCTCGTTGATACTCTCCTAGTAGAGTTTGTTGATGTATTCCTCAATAGGGTTCATTCTTACTCTGGTAGAATTCATCGACAACTCCCCAGTAGAGTTATGTTGGTTTCTCTAGTAGAGCTTGTTGATATTTCCTTACCAAAGTTTTGTTCCTATCAATAACCAGATGAATGTTGTTCAATTTTCCCCAAATAAGTCTTGATTCAAATATTCTCTAGTTGAGTATGTTTCCTTCATCTAGCCAGGTTATGATCAGACGGTTGAGCAGTTTTGAGGGCCACCTCTCCTTGATGATGATACTCATGCAGAGCTTTATCCTTGCTGATTCCCAATAGAGGTTATGGATATTTACTTTGGATATTTCCCAAGTAGAGAAAAATGTTGTTGCCTTCTAAGATGTGTCGATATAGCAGTCACCTGTCGGGTTTTATCTCACTTGTGTAGGATATTAATTTAAAATCCCCCACGGCTTGACTTTTTACTATGATGTTAACTTCTTATTTTCCTCGGCAAGTCCAGGATGTTTCTCTCAGAGTTGGATAGTTCTTAGAGTTCTTTCTTGTATCCCTAAAAGGTCTGTGTTATTCCTCCAGTATAGTTTGTATAATTGTTTACATGATTACAATCCTTGGCGGATCCATTATTTTTTCCACAACATACCTCTTCATCCCTTTGAAGTGGATTTCATATGGATTTTTCCTTATCCCAAGGAAGAGTTAAAAAGATTTGGGTTGTTACTGTTCCCTAAAGAGTTTATCTTCTGTCCTTGAAATAGAGTTCATGTTGTTATCCTCTTTGTGGATTATTGATTATCAAAGATCAATCTTTGGGTTTTCTCCCCAAGCAGTATCTTTCTCTCCAAGCAGTATTTGAGCCTTGTAGTAAGATTTATTTTCCTTTGATCGCTTTTGCTTATCTCTTGCAAATTTTTCTTCAAATAAATCCCTAGCAAGATCTCCAGTGATGTCTCCAGCTTGTTGAGATTAGCCGAGTTTTTCAATGGTGTTGTTATGTTTTATTCACCCTCAACTTATCCTTTTTGTTTGTTTCGTCAGCATATTCATACTCTTATGCATTGCATGCTCATTCATTTTTTGTTGAGCATATCATGTTTTTGTTGTATTGTGCATCCAGCATTTTTGTTGGTGCTTCCCCATTCTCCGGTGTTGTTATCCCCGCAGAGTATGTGTGTCCTCTTTCCGTTAAAATGTCTACCCTAAGTAGAAAATGCTTATTCTTTCTAATTCCCTACTGAGTTTATGCCTCATGGAAGATGTTTGTTTTAGCTTTCCTCCCCAGCTTTTATCTAGATGGAATTGATCCCCGGTTGAGTTATTTCCTTATTGGGTTGAGTCTTGTTTAACCGTTTCTCTCCAGTTTGTTCCTGGATTGAATTTAGTCTCTTGTAGTGGTTATTTTGGATTTCCTTGGGCCGTGGAACCTGGATGATGATAAGGTATTTATTTCTCTCTTTTGAGGTTTTTTTCCTCGAAAAAAATTTGTTTATTGATCCCCATCCAAAGATGAAGATTTGAATTTTCCCCATGGTGTTTTGATAACAATCTCTTGGTAATGACGTGTGTGACTTCATGTGGAAACCTCTTTATTTGAGCAGCTTGTGTGTCCCCAGCAAGGTAAACCTCACCCAGTAACAAGTGGAAGCCTCTTTATTTGAGCAGCTTGTGTAATCTTCAGGAATTTATTGGTATTTTCCCAATAAATGGAAATTATCTAGTTCATCCTTAGCAAAGAAGTTTATTGTGAAATGATGGATCCTTATCCGACCAGCTTTTCCATCAAATGACATCTCCATGGAAGAAGTCTCGTTGAGATGTTTGTTGTGAAATCCTCAATAGATGGTTGTCTCTTTATTTGAGAAGTCTGTTGTATTATTTAACCTGCCCATATCTCTTTTGAAGATCCTCGACAGAGTTATGAATATTTCATCTCCAACAGATGGTTGTCTCTTTATTTGAGGTCTGTTGTGTGGTTTGAGCTGCCTAGTGACAGGTAGCTAATGATATATTCTCGTCCTACCCAATGACAGGTAGTCGAGTATGTTTGTTGTACCCAGTGGCAGGTAGTCGACCTTTATTTTCTTTCTCCTACCCAGTGGCAGGTAGTTGAGTTTTGTTTACCCTACTTAGTGACAGGTAGTCGGTAATTTTTCCTTGTAAGTTCATTGCCTTTATTTTTCTACATAGTGACGGGTAGTCGATAATGTTTCTTGTAACACCCCGAATTTAATCATGATATTTGAATTAATTATTTAATTGAGAATATTCATGTTTCGGTGAATTTCCGGTGGTTTTGTGAATGTTGGAAAATGTGCATTTTCGGGTATTTATTTGATTAATAGCATATAATATTAATTTATTAGTATTATTATTAATTAAATGGAATATAAGTGAAATAAGGGCAATTTGGGTATTTGAGGAAGTTAGTAAGGGTAATGAGGGGAAAACCCAATGTGTGAGGCCCATGACTAAGTTAGACAAAATAGAGTTCTGGGAGGAAATTGGAATTCATTTGTGTTTAACGTGAAAGTTCGGTGTGGCCAGAGCTCTGAAGGAAAGGTTGGAGGCAGAAGGTCCCAAAGAGAAATCGTGAAAGCTGCGAATCGACTAAGGTATGGGGAGTATTTATGTTCATGATTTTCCATGTATGCCTTTAGATGTATTCATGGTGGATTTAGGATTTAGGGTTTCTGAGTTAAATTGGGGAAACTAAGATATTTGATTATAGAACTCTGAGATTGTGGGTTACGGTATGAATCACTGAATATTAATGTGAGTTTGGAAACCAAAACCTTGGATTGTGATATGTTTGACCCTGTAGGAATAGGAATATTCAAGTGTGAGTAACTCTGATGCACTCAGAGCAATTGCAGGAAAATAGTGTTTTAGGCAGTGCAAATGTTGCCAAATTAGCCTAATGAACCATAGAGTTTGTACCGTTATTGTTGTATAACCTTAGGGATGATTTAGGCATACTTTGGGGGCATTGAGTGAATGATTTGTATGAGTTTTTGGGTGGAAATCAGTTCTGGTGCGTAGCAGAAGTTGCTGTCATCGCATTGTTCGCCTAGCGAGCAAGCTAGCGAAGGTTCGCTACAAGACTCGCCTAGTGAGCAAGCCGGCGAGGGGTTTGCTATGAGACTCGCCTAGCGAGCGAGCCAGTGAACATAGTAGAGTTCGCGAAATCGATTGTTGTGCAGCGAGGCCGTGATGTGTGATTCTGGGATTTCAGGGATGAGTTGCCATGAGTATGACAATGGGTTTTGGGTGATATGTGCATTATGTTATGATGGTTCTATGATGTGTTGGGTTGAATTAATATGATGATATTACTATGACTTTTCGGTGAATTACATGATAATATGATGTTATGATGGTTTATATCATTTATGTGACGATGATGAATACGATGAATGATGATGCACCATATGTCGTATTGTGAGGATTATTATTGTGACGTGTGCATCATGCATTCATGCGCATTCGATTGCTTTGGCTTCAATCCCACTGTGTGGATGTGAAATATTTTGACGTGCTCCGATCTTATTGATGGGGATCTATGGAGGGTTGATGGCCCAGTGTCCATCGAGCTGTGATGATTGGCACCATATGCATTGAGTTGTGTTGCATTGCATTTATGAGTCTTTGTGTATAACTTGTGATGTTGTGACCTTTGAGGCATATGTGAGTAATATGAATGTATTGAATATGAATATGTTGCCGTTTATGCATTAATTGTCATACATTGATTATTATGAATTGTTTTACTCACCCTGCCTGTTTGAATGTTACCTCCATTTGGGTAACGTGCAGATGATCCAGTTTAGCCGTGGACGCCGGCGAGGAGTTAGTTTTGAAGTTTTTGAGTGTTTTAGTCTTTTGGTCAGCTTAGAGGGTCTTGACCTGATATGTAACATCGGGTTGGGTTCCTTGAGTTGATTTTATACTATTGATGTTATTTTGATTAATTCCCTCTTTGAGGAAGACTCTGAAGTATGTTCTGAATTCCGCTGTTTATGATGCTTTGATGTATTTTTGGGAAAAACCCGTAGTTACGGAGTATGGATCCTATTTTGATGAATTTGAGAATGTACACCCTTTTAGTGGCATTTTAATGAGATTTATTTATTCACTCTGATTTATGTGTTATTTTTTCCTTGATATTTTTAGGGTAGAAAACGGGTGTTACATTTATCCACCTTTCGAGTATATTGCCTTTATTTTTCTACCCAGTGACAGGTAGTAGGTAATATTTCTCACCCCTTTTGGTTGGTTATCCTTTTTTTTACCTAGTGACTGGTAAAAGGTAATCCTTCCTCCCAAGCTTGTTTCCTTTATTTTTCTACTCAGTAACTGGTAGAAGATAACATTTGTCTCTCTTTTGGTTAGCTACCATTATTTTCTACCAGTAACCTGTAGTCGGTAATATTTCCTTGTGGTAATATTCCTTTCTAGCTAGTAAGAGGTAGTTGATATATTGTCTACCCTATTCAGTAACCGATAGTCGATAACCTTTTTCTTCAGGTCTATTACTCTCGCTAAACTACTCAGTAACTAGTAGGTGGTGTTGTTTCTTTTCCTACCCAGTAATAGGTGGTTGATTTTCTCTCTATATGGATTACTTTTTACCCTGTAACCGGTAATAAGTAATACATCTCTTTGTTTTCTAACAATTAATCGGTAGAAGATAATTCTTTTTTGTTTATTGCCCTTATTTTCTACTTAGTAATCAGTAGAAAATATTTTACCTCTTCTCTTCGGATTGAGTATCTTTGCCCAGTAACCGGTAGTTGGTATCTCTTCCCCTGTTGAGTCGTTTCCTTTCCTTTATCATGAATGGAATCTTACTCTTTTGTTTTCCCTTGCGGAGTCTCTTTTCCTTTCTTTTTGTTCTGTAGTAGTTTGTTTGTCTCTTGTGGTTTATTTTCCCCACAGAGATCTTTTGTCTGCACATCATTAGCATAATCATATCATTTTGTGGCCTCTTAAGGCCAAAAATTAGGTTTACTTGTTATATTTAAGTCTCTTTTATCTGGTCGAGACAAAGATGTCAATCTTCATATCTCCAAAAATATGTTTGTTTTTTTTCTTTACTAACTATTTTTCAGGAAGAATTTGGATCAAAGATATCAAATAACAGTTCCCCAACTCGAATGAATTCATCTGAAAAAGTCAAAGTTGATCTACAAGCAATTCAAAATCATCTGATCAAGAGTTTCCCAAGATTTGATTTACATTTATTCAAGAGACTCCAAAGTTCATGTGTTTATTTCCATTCCTTCTTTGACAAGTAAGAAAAATCAAGCCAGAGCCAAAACAACACATCAAAAGGAAAATTTTCAAAATTTTCACTGTGTTAATCGATTAACACATTTGCACATGCAAATGGTTAATCGATTAACCAGTGCGTTTTTTATGAAAATACAACAAATTCAAAATATGCAGCATTTTTGGCACAAAATTCAAATGTTGCATCATGAGAATATTCTAGATCACTTCATTTTTATTCCCCTACCTCATTATAATTGATTCCCACCATATACCTTCACTAATCACCATTCGATCATTAGTTTCCCTCCAAATTAAAATTCCAAGCCTAATTTTTTTTCCAAACCAAACTCCAGTCCACCAAATTTTCCAAGCCTAAGTCCTATAAATAGAGGCCTCATTTATTTCATTTCACAAGCGTTTGATAGCCAAAATTACCTTGTCAAATTCCTTCTTGACTCTTAATTTTCTCCAAGTACCAAATTCACCAAAGCTCTTTCTTCCTTTGAAAGTTAGTAAGTTCATCATTAGAACTTACTAATATTTGAGCTAAACCTTCATCCATTCACTTTTTCACCATCAATTTCAGTAGATCAAGACTTTAGAGTATGGTTCTTGAAGTTATTTGAAGTAATTTCAAATTTGAAGTGGTAAACCCTCATTCCACCATTGTTGTTCTTGATCCATCCTTTACAATATGATCTATTGTTGATTCTTGTTGATTGATCTATCGATCTTGTAAATTGTGTTTTATTGGTGTTATTTATTATTATTTCACTTAAAATTTCATGATAATTCTCATTCATAATCATGAGGTGTTTGAAAAAATGGTTGGATCATGGATGCTGAATTTTTTCAAAAAATAATTAATTTCTTAGCAGTGTTAATCGATTAATACATTTGCACTGGCAAACGGTTAATCGATTACCCAATGGAAGATTTGTGTTTTTTGCTTGTTTTTGGGACCGTTTTGGTTCTTTCCTCTTCTTCTTCCATTCTCTTTTGATTTTTTCCTTATAATACACTTTTAAAGGTCCTTTTCCTCTTTAAATTCATTGGACATAGGGTGTAGATGAAGTTGGATAAACATTCACTAATTCAAATCTATCTTTAAAGTGAATTGTTTAATTCATTTTAGGTGCTTTGAACTAATGATATCTTTAGTGCTTTAATCCACCAAGATGAGTGGATGAACTTAAAGATGGAATGATCTTGAACTTGTAATTCAGTTTGGCTTCCCCTCTCATATTCTTTTTCTTCTTTTGATCGATAAAAATCTTCGATATCGTTTGAACTTATTTCAAGTTCTCGTTTAAGATGAGATCGTTACCTATTTTCTTTTCATGCGGTATTGCTTTCGGAGGCTGATCTACATATCACTTCTCTAGCATGCATTAACACTAACATTGTTATTAACTGACCTAAAATAATCGTGGTTTCTATAAAAACCTGATTATGGTTGCTTAACATAGCGCTAAATTGTCCCGTAATTAGAAAATAATCATTCATGGCTCAAACTTATGTTTTAAAGTCCAAGTATGGTCAATTATTTGTCTTAGGTCTATTACCTATGAAACTTGTTGTTAGAAGGCTTTGATTTTATCAATCCTCTAATGAGTTTTCATTAACTTTGGCCTAAGTGTATGAGTTAACCATCGTTGATCATTGGTTCTAACAACTAACACTAACCCACTAACAATATCATTGTACTAATTTTGTTTATGTTTCCTTCTTTCTCCCTCTCTCTCTTTTATTTTTATGCTCCATTATTATCATCTCATATCATATTATTGTTTATGCTTCCTCCATTTTTCCTTTGTCCATTTGAACCTTTTGCTTATGTTTATGTTCTTTTTTCTTTTGTCCATTTGGACCAAAAATATTAGTAAAGGCTTAAACCCATAAAAAACTTCTTCTCTTAATGGTGGACTATGGTTACTATCCTTTGAATTGGACTTATACCTTGGACCTCGTGGATTATTCTTGGACCCTTGGAATTAGGTCTCTTTCCCTATGCTTGGAGTATTATGGATCTTTGCCTTTATTTGGCTTGCTTATTTGCTTATGCTTCAAGATGGATGGAATTCTTATTTCTCTTGCTATGACTTGGTTAGATCCTTCTTGTCTCTAACTTTTATTTTGCTTTCTAGGATAGTCACTTCATCTCCTGCGCCTTCTTAAATTTTCAATATCTTCTCCCTTTTTTAAAAACCCTCTTGTTTTCAAAACTTAAAACTCTTTCGTAAAAAAAAACCTTGAATTTTGTCAAGATACTTTCAACTTTTTTTTCTTTGATAAATGTCAATCAATGTTAATCATACTTTGACTAATTTTAAAAAGGTATAAAAAACTCTTCACCTCATTCAATATTTTTGTGCCTTTGTGCACTTTTTCATTTTAGAAACTTTCATAAAGTTTAGACATGAGTCATTTCCATAGTTGAGATATAATTCTCCTACTCCCCATAGTACTTAAGATATTGACATTTTCCACTTAGATGTTGAGTGATAGACTTGTTGATTTTAATCTAAGCAAAATCCTCCATCTTTAGGTGATGCAAATGTTGTCTTATACTTGTGGGCGACTAGTCGTAATTTTCTCCTTAAAATGACAACTTGTCTTTACATTTAAAAATCAATTGAAACAAACCAAATTTTTGATATTTGTACCACAAACTACAAGGTTTTGATCCTATATTGCACTTTATGGGTACGTAGGCATGAGGCGATAAGTCTCTCCAAACACAAAAATCCTAAAAAATAATTCTCTTATCATCTCCCCAATCTCTTTTCAATCAAACATTTTCAAACCAAAAAGCGTAGATATTTTAAAGGGCTCCTATAAAGTACTATAGATGTTTTGGGTGCTAACACCTTCTCATCGCGTAACCAACCTGTCGCTACTTGAAAATTCAATGACAGAGAGGCAAGAACAGAAGGACAAAAGAGTCGCCATTGAACTTTATTTATCCCATAAGGGGAAGGGAAAACATCGAGAAAACCCTAAGATGAAATAGATAAGATGGTATCGCAACCAAGAGAAAGGGTTCGGAAGCCAGTTATGCAAAGGAAAGGTATTAGCACCCCTCGTATCCATCGTACTTATCGCATCGCTGCGAAAAAGAGGCCGACAAAGACAGAAGAGTCGCTACCGTTCGTTATTTATCCCAAAGAGAGGGAAAGGAAACAATCGAAGAAAACCTGACGAAAAAGGGAAAAGAAAAGGTCATCGCAACCAAATCTTGGGTTCGGGAGTCGGTTACGCAAGGGGAAGGTATAAGCACCCCTCACGCCCATTGTACTTAACGGGATCCACGCTTGTTGTCTAATCTATCGGTGATAACTATCTAATGCTACTGCTAAACAGGGGTGAACAGAAGAACATAATCGATAGGACATCTCCGCTCTATGCCTACGTATTCCCTTGTGCAATGGGAAAGTCAGAGTCAATGTAGTTTGAGAAACTACGGGTGAGGTTGCTTGCCAAGACATTACCGTCTTGTGCCTATGTATCCTCATCTGGTATGAGAAATTAGAGCAAACGTAGTTCGGCTAACTACGAAAGAAAACGGTCTCGATCGGACGGGTGCGAGAGAAAAGGGTTGAGAAATAGGTTGGTCTCGATTGCACTGAGGCAAGAGAAGGCGAGGTTAGTCGTTAGTGAAGGTCTCGATCGCACTGAGGCAAGAGAAAAACGAAATTAGTTATTAGTGTGCTCGTCAAGGATAGGGATCCACGTGCCTATGTATCCTTATTAGGGAATAAGGAATCAGAGCGTCCGTAGTTCACGCTAACTATGGTAACGGGTCTCGATCGCACAAGTTCAAGAGAAAAAGGGTCTTGATCACATGGAGGCGAGAGAAAAGGGATCTCGATCACACGGAGGTGATAGAAAAGGAGTCTCGATCGTACGTAGGCGAGAGAAAAGGGTCCTAGGCCTGGAATGCCTAAATGGAAGGGAGTTGATTCGGTTCGGGACGCACACTACGCTAAATCCTAAGACGTAGGAGCGAGTGCATCGCATATTGCCCAAAGGGTATACACTAAACACTCTAGACGAGTGAGAAGAGGCTCCCCACTCATCATTTCCTACGTATCTAACGCTTGACTCATAACACTCGTCGCGATTGATTAAAGGTTTGAATTAAAGTTTGAAAGTGTTAAGTGAATTGAATTGGGACCAATGTGACGCTAAACCGTCGTAGCTCGACTTATAAGGGAAGTCAACTATAGAAGGCCATTTTCCGATTTAATCGTGTCGCACGAACCAAAAGGTAGGATCTCGTCTTAATCAGAAACATAATGTCGATATTGAAGGTAGCCTATCGCGATCCCAAACTAAAGAAAATGACCCAAATGGTCATTTTCCATAGATTTGAAATTGGGAAGGTTATCAACTCCGATAAATCTGACGCTCACGAATACAAGACTTCATCAATCGAGGAAAGTCAAAATAAAATCGGAAAGAAGAAGAAATGAGGAGAAAAAGGAGGTGGTCTCAGATCCAACATTACTTATCAATAATTTGACTAATAACGGATTACGGAAGTCTCGTCATAGACCAATAAGCGGTGAAAAATAACCAAAGATGAAATAAAGTTGAAGATGGAAAGGAGAAATAAATTGGTCTCAGATCCATCGTTTCTCATCAATTATTTGACAGAAAAACAATAGAGGTCTCGTCATCGACCAAAAAGCGGTGAAAATAACCAAAGATGGATAAACGGTCAAAATGAAAAGTGAAGAGAAAAGTCGGTCTCGGATCTATCATTTCTCATCAATAATTTGACAGAAAAACGATAGTGGTCTCGTCATCGACCCAAACAAGGAATAAGTCCTCAAAGGTAAATAAACATAATATTAAGATTTAGATCTATAGAAAAATATATTAAAGTTCTAAAAGAAAACATCTTCACGTTCGTTTCCCATCTTATTCATCTCCTTCGGTTTTCAATCACCTGGTTCAGATTTCAAAAAAAAGGTTTCGTCTTAGCTGGGTTTGGGTTGAAAGGGTTCCAATTCGTTGTGTTATGGTTTCTGTTGCGGCTGTTCGGAGGTTGAGAATGGAGTTGAGAGGGGTTGTTTTGGGTGGAGAGCGATGAAAACGGAGGGGTTTGTCGTGATGAGAATGGGTCGGATGTTTGCGAGTGAGGTGTTTTGGGGTTTCTGGGTTGAAGATTGGTTGGAGAGATGGTTTATGTTTGTTCGGTGGAGTGGGTTAAGGAGTTGGATTTGAGGTTTGCAAAGGAGGATGGTGATGGGTTTTTCGGCGGTTCTGGTTTGATGAGTGTTGGGAGATGAAGTTTGGTTTGTATGGAGGTTTCGTTTGTTAAGTTGAGGTTCGTTAATGGAGGTAGAAGATTGAAGTTGATTTGAAGGTTGAATGGAGGGTTTGAAGGAGATTTACGGTGGAAATGGTGAGTGTGTTGGTTGTTGGTTTGTGAAGAAGCTTTCATAGATGGGTTGTTGTAGTTGTCGGGAGAACGGTGAGGGTGGTTGTGTGAATCTGGAGATTGGAGTTGGAAGTTTGAAGGTTTGATTTAATGGAGGTTGTGAGGTTTCAGAAATGGTTGTTTTGTGAGATGGAAGAGAGTTTTCCTATGGTGATTTGCGTTTTGACCTGATGATGAAGGTGATAATGGAGGTTTAGGTCTTAGATGATGAATGAAGGAAATAATGAAAGGGGTAGGCGGTGGATGAATAGTAACTGGTGGCTAGGGTTCTTGGGATCTGAAGGAAAGAAGAAAATGAATAGTAAATATATATACAGGGATGTGGCACATGTACTGCCTATTTTTGTTGATTTTGATTAGATGCTGATTAATAAAATCTGGTTAATTAATGATGCACTAAATTACTCCTAATTATAACTAACAAATCTAAATAATAACTAAAACTTAATTAATTCTAATATAATTCTAATCTAATCTTAATGCTAATCCACCTAATTAACTAATCTAATTAATTAATCTAAATTCTAATTCTAATCCTATTAATTCTAAAACCTCTAAATTAAAACCTATTTTAAACTAATCAAATTCTAAATAAAACTATTTCTAAAAAAATCTAATTCCTAATTCTATAAAAAGAAAATAAAGCAAAAATAGGAATAAAATCACAAAAATGCAACAAAATAAAAAACGAAAAAAGAGCCAACACCGAAATGCACCAAAATAATCAGCACGGACTGAATCACCGGGAAGAGAGCAACTTTCACTCGATTTCGACATGGAACTTCTCATTCGAATGGTTTAAATCATTTGAAATGCCAAAACGGCTGAAATCCCGATAAATTCAATCCGGATGATAACACTGGCAGTATGCGAGAAATGATCTACCTAAATGATATGAAAATGAAAGCGAAGCAAAAGCCAGTCAAAGTTAGAAAAATGGTGGGCAAATTTTAGGGTGCAACAGCTGCCCCTATTCAATCGACTTGGACCTGAAGGGATGAAAAGCAGCCGCTTTTAGACATTCATGGTAAAAGATGATTGAATACAAAAGGACCTGGAAATTTGCAGTCTGTTGGGATGTATGCAATTGGAGCCCAATCATACATCGTCGAAAAGAACACCATATCCCAAGATCACATCGTCTAATGATAGACAAGAAGAAATACCATATCCAACACTCACATCATCTAATGCTAGACAGGAAGACAACCCATCCCCAAAGATCACATCGTCTAATGATTGACGGGAAGAAAACATCATATCTAAAGATCACATCGTTTAATGCTAGACGGGAAGAAAATCCATCTCCAAAGATCACATCGTCTAATGCTAGACAGGATGAAAACCATATTCAAAACTCACATCTCCTAATGATAGACGGAGAGAAAACCATATCCAAAACTCACATCATCTAATGATAGACGAGAAGAAAACATCATCTCCAAAGTGTTGCACCCCAAAATTTGCCCAACTTTTCTTTACCTAGCTTATGTTTCATTTCATTCACATTAGCATTATCATTTGCATTTCATTGACATGTATGCAGGAGATCAAGAGGTATGATTACCAACCAAGAGCTATACAAGACTTTGAAGCTAGCTGGGAGGCTTATTCAGGTGTTCAAGGGTTGATATCCTTGTCAGAGAAGTTAAAAGATCCTCAGAGAGAGTGATTGAAGCCAAGAGGGTGTGTCTCCTAACTTGAGAGTTGTGGGAAGTCATCAGATAATTCTGAAGCCATGAAGATAGACTTGAGGTCTTGAGAGAGCTCATGAGAAGGGTTGAAGACCACTTTGAGGCCTAGACAGGTCATTGTGCAAGAGTAAGAAGGCTCAGCCATGAGTGGTGCAATTAGGGTTTGACTGGGTCAACTCAAAGTCA
Source organism: Lathyrus sativus (assembly GCA_963859935.3). Lineage (NCBI taxonomy): Eukaryota > Viridiplantae > Streptophyta > Magnoliopsida > Fabales > Fabaceae > Lathyrus > Lathyrus sativus. The sequence continues at coordinate 338,084,047 of OZ012736.1, read as the reverse complement.
ACTGATGATTTGAACAAGGTTGAGACCTCATCCAAGAGCCATGTGATCATGGATTGATACATTGAGATGTTCTAAGAATGATTTCAAGGTTAAACTCATCATGATTGAAGAGTTTGAGAAGTTTCAAGCTAGGGTTTCTAAGACTTGACATTGTAAAATCCCCTAGTTTGACCCCTGTCTTCAAGGCAATGTAGCTCAAGATAGAATCTTCATCTCATCTTGACCCCAACATGATTGTTATATAGCATGATCTTAGCTTTAATTTGAGTGCTAGAATTCCTTGATAGGGTTTATAGAACTCAAGTTATGAGCCATACAAGTTACAAGTCATCTGAGGTATGTGAATTTGGAGCTTGAAAGTTACCCAACTTGCATGACATTTTTGCCCAAGAAGGATGATTCCTATGAACTTTTGGTCAACATGAATGCTGTTCCATACTCTATTAGCTTTCTATAGAGTACTAGACGTCCTTGATAGGATTTGTAGAACTCAAGTTATGGCTTTGACGAGTCAAGGGTATTTTGGGAAGTTGTGATTATGGGTCATTTTTGGTTATAGGTCATTTTCACCAACTTAGACATCTCAAATGAAATTTTGTTCAACTTGAAAGTTGCTCAAAATGGGGTTTTAACCTTGACCATGTATTAGGGAGACATTGAAATGGCTCAAGGAGAGACTTGGTTCAAGAAGTGGTGAAAAAGGAAGGATTAAAATGAATTAAATGACCAAAATTTCAAATAAATCATTTTGTGTGCAAATGAAGCAAAGTAATATCATTTTTTGAATGGAAAATTCATTTTAGAAACTTTGGCAATATTAGAATTTTGATTTGAGTCCAATATCATGCCCTTTTTCTTTGTTTCTTCATGATGAAGTAACATAGCATACATGAGCCATTGGATGGAAACAAGGAGGAAAACACCACCATTCATGTTCAATATCTCATGAGAAGTTGAATGCAAGCTTGCTGAGGCCAAAACAGAGAGGGAATCGTGACTGGTGTGGATGACATTTTGAAGAGAAATTGAAAATTGAAAATCTCAATCTGAAGCTTTGAGAAAGTTCTAGATGATTCTAATGAGTTATATATAAAGAGTTGAGTGTGTTCAGCCACTTTTTTGGAGGAGTTTGATGCTGGTAGCAGAGAGAGCCATTGAAAATTCAGAGCTGCAAGTTGAAATCGAATTCTGAGTTTCAGGCCAAATCAAGGAAAATTGAAGGTTGCATTAGCTTCAGAAGGAGTTTTAGAGTGTATCTCCATCATCTTGGAGGCTGAAGTGATCAAGAACCTCTTCTGTTACACCTCTGAACACAGGTTGGTACATTTCGTTTTTGTGCATAATTTAGGATGAGATAGATAGAAATCTATAGGTGGTTAGGATCTTGATGATGTGTAGATGGATTTGAGATGATTAATTGGTGAATTAGAGGCAAGTTAGGATGTGGATCATTTTCTGTTGAAGCTGAATTCTTGCAGTTCTTGGATTGATAATCAAGATTAGATAGGGGAAATTGATCACCATGAAATGAGGATTATTTCTGTGCATTTAATTGAAGTTCTGATGAGATTCAAGATTGAGGTGTATTTTGGAATAGCTATCGGGTTTGAAAATCCATGGAGATTTAGATGATTCTAAGGTTAGATTCATGATCAGCATGAAAAATTGGACAAGATAATGTATCATTTTGTAATTTTTGATGAACTGTATGTTGGTCTTCACCGGAGAAGACGGTGGCACCACTGCTCAGGCCACCGTCTAGTTTCCCTCCATGCCTGAGCGTTTGAATGAAGAAGATGCACCTGGAGCGTTGGATCATCCTTGAGACTTGACCAAGTAATCCAAATAGATGGCCACGATTACTTTGAAAAATATGACTATTGACTGAAGCCAATACGCACCGTTTCATTAATTGAAGTGAATGGGCTTAAGGTTCTGATTGATATCCACACCCCCCATCTGGCCCAACCCACGCAATGAACTGATGTTAATTGCTATTTGGCACGCAACTTTTATTATTTCTTTTGTTTTTCTTTTAATTTCTTCATTTCACATTAGTTTGACAATAATTCATAAAAAATAGAAAAATAGGTCAATTAATTCCAGGTTTTTTCCCCCTGATTCATGATTGAATCTAGAATTTTATTGAATAAAAATATTAGGAAAATCATGTATTTTTTTTGGGCATTTTTTACATTTTTATTTGATAATAAAATTACCATGGTTGATACCTCTGTTTGATGATTTTAGTTTGAGCATTTGGTGATGCGTTTTGGCTTGATTTTTTGTGTGTGATTAGCTTAGACATGTATGCTCCCATAGTATTTTTATCACATTTTTGTGATGAAATTAGGTGTTGTTTTTAGGTTGAAACTTTAGGTGCTTCCCTTTAGGGTTTAAGTTTAGTACCTTGTAGTGTAGAACTTATTTCTAGGTCTTATTTGAGGATTTGATCTCTGGAATTAACATGGTAGAGTCATGATTGACATAGGTTCCCATAGTTATTTTTGTAGGATTTTATAATTGATTTTAGTATTTTAGGTAGAATTAACTTTAATACTAGGTTTTAGGTGATCCTAACTTGCTAACTCAACTAGAATGACTTCATTAGTTCCCTTAGACTAGGGTTTTGCTTCTCTTTCTCTTGGATGATGATGAAGGCTTGTGTGGGCTGCTGTGGAATGCATGGTGGAGCTTGGAATTGAAGATTTCTCTCCCTTTGGTGTAGTTTGTTTAGGGTTAAGGATTAGGGCTTTTAGGGAGATCCTTTAGAATAGACTTTCTTCCTTCATGAAACATGGAAGGTGTTTATCACTTCCATTCCTCCCTATGATGTAAGGTCCCATTGTAAAGGCCTCATCCCTCCTTTGGTAGGATGTGTGGCTCTTCACAAGTTGGTAGAACCTTTGAGGGTCCCTTTCTTTGATGGTGGAGTGCTTAGAGGTGACCTTTGGTCTTCACTTTGTTTCTCCCTATCCCATCTTGCTCTTGTTAGATGAATCTTTCTCCCTTGCTAGAGGATGGAGTTCCTTCTTAGAAGATTGGAGATGCTAGAGGTTGCACTTCCCCTTTGTTTGAAGACTGCCATTGGAACTGAAGCTTGAAGATCAAGAAGAGCAAGTTGACACTTGTGTGAAGAAGATCAAGTTGAGATTGAAGAAAGAGCTGAAGCTTGAAGAAGATGAGGAACAAGTTGATACATGTGATTGATGCATTGAAAGCTGGAAGAAGCAAGTTGATACTTGCTATTGAAGAGTATAGACTTGAAGAACAGTTACAGACTGAGGACTGAGCTGCTGTCAGAGGACTGCTTTGCTGTGAAGCTGTGGAAGTTGTTGATCTGCTTTCTTTCCTGTCTGTTTGCTTTCTGTGCAACTGTATTGATGTGACTTGTGTGATTTGCTTGATGCATTAGAATAAGTTCATGTTTAGATTGTGTTAAGCTAGGAGCATGATTGCACTAGAGGTTGAGTTGCTCCCTCTGCTTGTATTTTTAATGTATGGCTTTGCTTGCGGGTATTCGGTAAAGCCCTACTCCCTTGCCTATGTGGTTTGTGATTTGATTGATGGCATTTTATTTTTTCTGTATGATTGTAGTTATTCATATCTGGCTTGAGGTCGAGACTAGCTTGTGGAGGCTGATGCCCCACACACATTTCCTCCCTCACTTGTATTGCATGCATTTTACAGTCGTTTACTGTTTACTGTTTAAGCTGATGCTTTATCTGTTTATGTTTATCATTGACATGATCCCCTAGGAATCTCACTCCCTTTGATGAGGAAGTGATGATTAGAACTTTAGGTTGAAACCTATGTATGATAACTTCTAGGAGTTTCATGTTTCAAACCTCAACCATAGGATGAATCCTTGGTATGACAACATTAGGACTTGATAGTCTCTCCTTAGTTGAGCCTGTTCTCTCTTCTCATCTCAAAACAACAGTAAAAAACTTAATAAAGGCAAGTTAGTATAAGCGCGTTACAAGCCTTAAGCTACTTGGGTAATGATAATTGAGCGGCCTCCTCTCAATCGTCTAGAATGTTTAGTATACGTCCTTTGGATGATATGCGACGCATTCGTTCCCAGGTCATAGTCTCTAGTGCTGTACAAACTACAGACAACCATAAAAAACAGTTCTTCCGTAAAAGACAGAAAACAAACTTCAAACCTTTTGCCCCGTGGGCCCATAATTCAAAGGAAGCTTTTCTGAAGAAAAGAGTTTCGTTAACTTTCAGTTCTACCGCAAACAGTAATGCCTAAGTCTCCAAGGGTCGAGCTGCGTACGCCAAACTGCTGGAACTATTTGTTAACCCTACTCGATAAAACAGATGAATCTGAAACCCCGTAATCCGTCTTATCCCGAACTACGTAAGCTCTGATCTCTCATACCTGTTGAGAGTACGTAGGCACAATACTGACGTATTGGCGAGCCACCTTCCTCGTAACCCGTAGTTAGTCGAACTACGTTGACTCTGATTTCTCATTCTCTGATGAGAATACGTAGGCATAAAGCGTGACGCTTTGCCGAGTCATTTTATTTTCTTTTCAGACCAGCCTTGATAGGTAGATAGTAAATAAACCCGTCAGATAAACACAACAAGCGTGGATCCCATCGAGTACGATGGACGTGAGGGGTGTTAATACCTTCCCCTTGCGTAACCGACTCTCGAACCCAGACAATGGTTGCGATGACCTTGTCTTATACCTTTTCGTCAGGTTTTTCCGATCGTTTCCTTTCCCGTTCTGAGGGATAAGTAACGAAAGGTGGCGAATCTTCTGTTTTGCCGGCACCTTATTTTCGCGGTAGCGACACAAAGTTCACATCGTCTAATGCTAGACGGGAAGAAAACATCATATCCAAAGTTCACATCGTCTAATGCTAGACGAGAAGAAAACAATATCCAAAATATCACATCATCTACTGATAGACGGGAAGAAACCTTATAGGGATGTCATTATCTGAGGGTTGATGGACCAAGTACGACCGACGTATGATCTGAAACCCAAAAGTAAGCAAGCAGATGAGTTGACTGAACCAAGTTGCTGGAGATACGCCACTGTCTTGATTGAAGAGTGATTCAGGTTGCCACGAAAGGCTAACAAAAACTAGCTTATGCTTCGCATGCATATGTTTGAATTTTTTTTCAATGGCGTAATGCTCCATACGAAATGGAAATGCTACGCATTTGAGGATGAAATGCAAAAATGATAACTATATGCAGAAATGCAGATGCAGGCTCGGGTTGCTGGGGAAAGCTGAATGTGCCAAGAACCACTCCAGCAAAATAAATGCTGAAGAGACGAAGCCAACTCCGCTGGGGATGACAAACTGAAATGTCTCTGGGATCATAGCTCTGCTCGATATCCCAACCAAACTTCCATTATGCGGGACAGTGGGAACAACAAATGACTTCTGGGTAAGATCACTGAGATTTGATCTTCTGCCTCTCCATGAGGAATTACCTTTGTTGGGGAAACACCAAGGACGATTAGGCTGTGACTTGACGGGAAAACCAACTGCCACTGGTGACTTCAGCGGGGAGAGAAGAATGATAACTGAAGATGATACTCACTCCACCAGGGGATGATGCCAACCTCACTTCTTTGTTGGGGCAATGACCAAATATGCCAGCTTGCTGGAGACTTCGCGTTCTTGAAATGATCTGTTTCAAAATGAGCCTTCGAAGTAACTTTGCCCCTGTCAGATTGATCTTTGAAAAGATTTGCTGACTTTCGACTTGATTGCCCCAGACTAACCAATCCTTAGAGAGACTTCTCGACATAACCGCCCCATACTAACTGAACTTTGGGGGAACTCCTTGATGTAGCCCCCCCAGATCAACTAAACTTTGGGGGAACTTCTTTACGTAACTGCCCTAGATTGGCATCTTCTGACCAAGCTCATTGGCCATGCACACCTCAATGTCCAAAAATTTCCTCTTGACAGGATAAGACTTCTTGACTGACATTCATTATGTAAACCTCATTGATGCCAAATATTTGTATGCAAGCAGAAAATGTTTCTTTTGAGAATGAAAATTCTAATGCAACGTACATGCTACTCTTGAAGAGAAGGGCTATATAAGTGTGCTTTAAGGGATAAAGAGAAGGGCTAGAAACAGGGAAAAGAGAGATAAAGGGGGAGAAGAGACTCGATAGGACTTCACGGTCCTATGCCTACGTATTCTCAACAAGTATGAGAAAGTCAGAGTCAACGTAGTTCGGAGAAATACGGATAAAAGATGGAGGAGTGCTCGGCAAGGATTGGGGCCCTTGTGCCTACATATCCTTACTTAAAAGAAGTAAAGAATCAGAGCAGCCGTAGTTCGGCCTACGATTAATCGGTATTTTTGTGGATGATGCTAACGTGCGCATTCTAGCAGTTAGGTGTATTGCAGCTCGCTTGTGTAGTCTTAGGTGTTACCTGTTTGCGCTAGAACAGATGTAACATATCCTTTTGAAGAAAAATAGTTTTCGCCATCGAGGCAAGACTTCACATTTGATTTATTAAATTTATTTTTAAAGGTGACATATGTCCTCGAATAGTAACCCCTTGCGGGTAGTACCCAATTCTTTATCTCAAAGATTTATTGCGAAAATGGTGTGGCGAATATAGTCACGTCTTCATATTGAAAGACGAGTATCGAGACCACACACTCTAAAGTGAGTATCCTGACACTCGGAGAGGAAGAAGTCTACACTCAATCCTCTCTCTTTAGTTCAATACAAAGGGAATTTCATTCTCTTATTAAAGATGTTTTGCTCTTGAATGGTAAGTGCTTTACGACAATGAGTCCTAAAGGTAATATCAAGCACTCGAGATAGGACAAGGCCTTCGCCTAACCACTCGACAACCATCGATGTTTATTAGGAAAAGTGTTTTTGAAAATGCACTTGGTACGAGACCAAGGTTTTTAGACTTGAGGAGAAATGTTTGAAAAAATAAGGTGGTGAATAGGTCATGGTAGGTTGATGGAGATGCGCGAGGCAGTCGACTTACAAGGGTTGGATACATACAAGGTTAGTGCGATTTAATGGAAAAGAGGTGAAATGAGAAGGAGCAACACTAAGGTGGTCCAATTGGAAATGAGTTTGAAAATGCCTTGACGTTGGATCAAGCCTCTTTTTTTGTTTTGAAAATGTGTTCTAGCCTAATTCATTTTATCTTTCTTAACACGTAGCAAGCAAGCATGAAAAGAACTAAGCTATTACACTGTAATGGGAGAGGGATACATATAGAATAGAGGGAATTGCAAGAAATAAAAGGTCTCATTGTCAGGTAGCCCAAGAGAAAGTCGTGTGTGTGTGAGGTGTCCTAAACTAAGCAACAGAGAAGAGTTCGGACAAAAGTATCCAAACTAGGGTTTATGTACAAGGTCTAGATTTCAACACCTAAGATAATAACCAATAGTACTCTAAATTAGGATTTTTAAGGTTTCAATAGTTTTATCGTGTTTTTGGTATTTTGAATGAGATAAAAAAGAGCGGGGTTAAATGACAGTATATGTAATATGACAAGATGAAATATGGACAATGATGATAAGATGAGCAAGATAATAAAAAAGATAATAATATCAACAATAATATAAACAAAGAATATGTGCGAGAATATGAAACAATGATATATTAACAGAAATTAAATCAAGGGTATATTTGACTGAAAAGTAAAGCAATTGTATATTGAACAAAAATTAAAATCAAGAATTAATGATTGAAGATCATCCTTCGATTTAATCGTGTCGTACGGACCAAAGAGAGTGGGATCTCGTCTTAATCATAAACTCGTGTTGATTAATTGAAGGTAATCTCTCACGATCCCAAAGTATAGAAAAATGATCCAAATGATCATTTTCAACAGATTTGACATAATGAAGATTATCGACTCCGATAAATTGACATTTATGAATGTAAAGACTTCATTGACCGATAAAATAAAATAAAATTGAGATAGAGTTGAAAGTAGGTTTAAATCTCGTCTTAATCGCAAACCTTATGTTAATTAATCGAAGGGAACCTCTCACAATCCCAAAGTACAGAAAAATGATCCAAATGATCATTTTCTATAGATTTGAAATAATGAAGGTTTAACAACCTCGAAAACTAATGTTTGTGAATCAAATACTTCATCAGTTTGAAAAATGTAATAAAGTCGAGAATGAGAAAGAAAATGAAAAGTGAAAAAGTAGGTGGTCTCGGATAAATTATTATCAATCAATAATTTGACCGATAGGATCTTTTGGAGGTCTCGTCATCGACCAGTAAAAAAATGAAAACAGAAACTGAATAAAATTGTAAGATGCAAAGAAAATCAAAATGCGACAAAGAAAATCTAATAAAGAAAATTGGCCAAACTTAAAAGAAATTGTTTAATAAAGTTATTGATATCATTAGATAAACGAGGTTGTTAAAATAAACACGATTAATGATAAAGAAACCACAATATTCAAAAAAAAGATTAGGGAGGGGGTGAATTGGTTGAGAAGGTGTATGTGCGTGTGAATTACGATGGGCTTTCAACCCATTCATCACCACACGACCCCAAAAACCAGCATGGGTTCATAAAAAACCAAGGGTGGTGAATGCTGACCACTGTCAAATGGGCCAAGCCCATTACTCAAACAAACCAACATGCTCTTAGTCATGGTAGCCTTTGATAAAAGCCAAACAGAACTTGAAACCACATGATTGAATAGCGACAAAAGAGCAAGAATACACCTTCTCCTCCCTTTCGGAATATCACAAAACAAGAATCCCAAAATCATGAAATAGCATCAGCTCAAATTAAAAAAAATGGCGAGAAAATAAAATCAAAATAACGATTGAAGCACCAATTCCGCTCGACATCAACCTCCTTCTCCTCGAGTTCATGGGTTTGCTTCGGATCTAGGTAGGTTTTCTCTATTCTTGATTTGGTTTAATCTCAATTCTTTTCTCCTTCATCTCATATTTCAATTCCTAGTTTCACTTTGTCGCGATTGATATCTTCTTCTCCTACTTTAAATCGTTCATATTGAAAGGGGTTTGCAGTGGATTGAAAGAGGGTTGGGTTGAATGTTGTTGTAGTTTGGAGGTTACTGGGTATGGAGGTTTGTGAAGCTTTGATTTAGAAGTTTGAGTTCAGGTGTTGTGAATTTGTTGCAATGATAAGGCTCAGTTTTTTGTTGTTGATTTGGGAGGGCAATAAAAGGTTGAAGGAAATTTTCAGGGGAGCGAGATTTGGTTTTTTGAAGAGGTTAGGAATATATTTCCAAATGTCAGCAAAACAACGGTAGCCACTTCTTTTTTCTTTCTTTTTTGCATAAAGGTTGTTGTTTATAGGAAAAGGGATTGTGTAATTTTCTGTCCTTTTGGCGTCGTACACCATGTTTCAGAACTTTGTTGCTATTTTTATTCTGCTTTGCAGGGTTGTCGCGTTTCATAACCATGTTGTCTGTTTGTAATTTTCAGCTGCAGGTTGTACATGGTACACTTTGGTGAAACGAAAACTGGCTTGTGATTTTACTTTTTTTTCAATTATGGATTTATTGTATAATGGACCTATGGACTTTGGGATTTTTTTTGTAAATAGAATGGGCTTTGTGATTTTGTGCTCAATTTATGAGTTTTCTTTCTATTTTCTTAACATGTAATATCAATAATTAGTAGAAAGAATGTTGGATTTTTAGAAAGTAAGAATGGGTTTGATACATAATATTCTTGTAGACTCTTCTTTTTTATGACTGAACCTTGAAACATAACGGGTCTCGAAGAAATATTTACACCACCCTCTAGAAAAAAACTTGGCACTATCTAACAATTTTGGATTTAAAACCATGATGATTAAACTTGAACTTTATGTGTCATCCAAAACAACTCATAAGCCGAATTCCACTCTTTCTAAAATCTTATCAAAGTTAAAAAAGTCTTGAATTAAACTTGAGGCATAAAATCAAACATGATTCTATTTTGGCCTTGAATAAGATAGAACTATGAATTAGGAATGAATTCATCTGAACTCTTTTTACTTGAATTAATATCTTGAATTTAAGCATAAATTATTTTTGAACCAATAGCCTGAATATTCATTGTGTATCATGACTTGAAATATGGCTTGCATCACAACTGTACAAACCCTAACTAGAGCTCCACATCACTTGAATCATTACAAACTCTTGTCTGAGTTACAGACTAGGTCAAAACTAGTGAACCTCAATCAACATTGTCCATGCACCTGACCTGACGAAACTTGGACACAAATAACATTTTTGAATTTTCTGAATAATAGTTACTGGATAGATGTACAGACGAAAATTATACCCAGGTAAGCAAAATTTGGGGTATGACAGGTGCCCCTATCTAATTGGCTTAGACCAAGTAAGATAAATTGCTACAGTGTTCATTTTATCAAAGTATAAGACAATTAGATATGAAGAAGACTCTGAATTTGTCTAAAAAGAAAGAAAGTGTCTGGGAAGTGGCATACTGGATATTTTGCAAAGCTTGTTGTCACCAAAAGGATGATAACATAAATAATCTGACACCAAAACGATGACAGACCTATCACCAAAAGGATGATAGTTAACACACGCATAGGCTACTACCACTAAAAGGATGGCAGAGCAACACTCGCACAATCTGGCACCAACAGGATGATAGACCTATCACCAAAAGGATGATGGAGCAAACTAACACCGGCTACTACCACCAAAAGGATGATAGAGCAAGACACACACGAACCTAACACCAAAAGAATGTAGGAACATTTGCATAATCTAACATCAAAAGGATGATAAACTCATCACTAAAAGGATGACTGAGTGAAAAAAATAAGTTACTACTATCAAAAGGATGATAATAACTTCCCAATCTTGAAGGCAACCGATACCAAAAGGATGCAGGATAGGTTGAACTGACGGTGTTCAGCTATCACCGAAAGGATGATAGTAAGGCAATTGATAAAAGGTCAAGTTTGCTGGAGACAACTCACTGGGAAACGCCTAGGAGGAAGATTGGATTGAGATAAATCAACAGGAAACACCCACTAAGTTGTTTGGGGGACATAAATTTGATAACAAAAGGTTGAAATAAACTTTCATGAGGAACGCCCATGATCCTTGGAGAAGGTGCCCCTGACTTAGGCTGAGTTTTGCTTTAAAACTCTTTATCTTGGTCAACAAAAGGTTGAACAACTTCGTGAGGAACACTCAAGGCTTCAAAGGAGATTCCCCTGACTAGGCTAAACATCGCTTTGAAACTCTTGAATTTGCCCAACAAAAGGTTGAACAACATCGTGAGGAATGCCCACAACCTTGCGGAGGATGCCTCTGACTGGGCTAATGGTTGCTTTAAGGCTCTCAAGTTTTCCCAACAAAAGGTTGAACAACTTCATGGGGAACGCCCACAATCTTGAAGCAAATGTATATGCTGGCGCGCGGAGATATAAGATCTGGGGTAGTATGCTATGATTGAGGTATGCGTATAATGCAACATGTATGTAGAAAGCTGGGGATATGAGGGGGTTTGGGAAGATGCTCGTACCAAGCGTGGTTGGGCTTGCTGGGGAACGGATATGTGTAAGGTGAAAGATACCAGTCAGAGATGGTTTTGAAACCAAAAAGGTGCCAAATATGATTGGGCTTTGGATCACGGGGGAACAATCTTGACTTCGCGACACCATTTCTTCATGATGCAATCAAATCTTGGAGATGCTAAGACTCTCAATTCAGGGCCGGTTTCTTCTGGGCTAGATGATTTGTCTCGACCAAGTCACCTCAGGATTTCAAACGGTGTTCCTGCATGTTTCGCGGAGACGTGATCACTACTTAGTTATCCTAAGAGAGTAAGTAATCCCTTAATTCATTTCCATCACAATGCTAATTATGTGTAGTCCTTATCACTAATAAAACAAATCTTGCAACATATAATAAGAAAATAGAAGAGAAACGTTTTGATGAAAGTAATTTTTATTGATGAAGACCCATAAATGGGAAATTACAAAAGGAGGCAATTCCTAAAAGAGGTAATTGCTTTGAAAGAGAAATAAAAATACAACGGCAATGTTGAAATTGATTTCTGTCAAGTTTCAATTCTGCTATGATCTGTATATCTATGAAGTCCCTTTATATGCCTTGCTTCCGATTGCAACAATTGAATTGATCTCTCTCAGTCAGAGCTCCATGATCATGGAGGAAGGTTCACACGTCTTTTCAGGATGCAGTTTAGCCTTTTGAATCCCTAACTTTTTCCTAGGCCGCCCTTTCGGGTTTTTAGCCTATCAGGATATTTCTTTTATTTTAGTCCCTAATTTTTTCCTGGACCCTCTCTTTTTCAAGATCCACCAGGACGCCAATTTTTATGTGCATTTTCTTTTTCGTCCACCGGATCTGTCTTTAGGCATAATATTTTTTAGCTGCATCTGAATTCACAGGGGATGGAAGATCAACACCGTCCATGGTCGAGAGAATCAAGGCTCCTCCGGAGAAAACCTTTTTCACTACATATGGACCCTTATAGTTTGGTGTCCACTTGCCCCTTGGGTCAACGTGAGTTGGTTGAATCTTCCTCAATATCAAATCTCCTGCTTTGATGTGTCGTGGGCGAACTTTCTTGTCAAAGGCCCTCTTCAGCCGCTTCTGGTATAGCTGACCATGGAAGATGGTCGTCATGCGCTTCTCGTCGATGAGATTAAGTTGGTCGAGTCTTGCTTGTATCCACTTAGCTTCGTCTAGCTTGACGTCTTCTAGAATCCTCAGGGAGGGAACCTCTACTTCAATAGGCAGCACTGCTTCCATGTTGTACACGAGAGAAAATGGGGTTGCCCCAGTGGAAGTGCGGTAGCCATGCAAGGAAAATGGAAACATCTCATGCCAGTCTTGATAAGTTTTTACTGTCTTCTGGACGATCTTCTTAATGTTTTTGTTTGCCGCCTCCACAGCTCCATTCATTTTGGCCGATATGACGTCGAGTTATGGTGTTCGATCTTGAAGCTTTTGCACAACTCCTTCATCATTTTATTTTTGAGGTTCGAACCATTATCAGTAATGATCTTATTTGGAACTCCATATCAACAGATGATTTCTTTCTTGATGAAATGAGTCACCACCTGTTTAGTGTCATTGGCATAAGATATGACTCCCACCCATTTGGTGAAGTAGTCAATGGCCACTAAGATGAAACGATGTCTGTTGGAAGCGATTGGCTCGATACGTCCGATTACATCTATACCCCACATGGCGAAAGGCCAAGGCAAAGTCAACACATTCAAAGGAAGCGGTGAAGCATGAACTTTGTCTGCATAAATCTGGCACTTGTGACATGTCTGGACATGGCGATAACAATCTGTTTCCATTGTCATCCAGTAGTATCCTGCCCTCAAGATTTTCTTGACCATAGTGTGGCCACTGGCGTGTGTCCTAAAAGACCTTTCATGCACTTCGTTTATGATGCATTCTGCTTCGTGTCTATCCATGCATCTTAGCAGAACTGAATCATAATTTCGTTTGTATAACACATCACCGTTGAGGAAGAGCTTTGACGAGAGTTTCCTGAGATATTTCTTGTCAGTGATAGTAATACCTTCTGGATATTCCTGTTTTTCTAGATACCGCTTGATATCATAGAACCAAGGATGATCATCAACCTTTGGCTCTGCAGCATCGGTTGCCAGAAAATAAGCAGGTTCGTCAAGGTACTCTAGATGGATGGACGGTGCCTCATTTTCCCACTTGACTTGAAACATGGATGCTAATGTTGCTAGAGCATCTGCCAACTGGTTTTATGCTCTGGGAATGTGATGAAAATTGATCTCATCAAAGTATGAGACTAGCTTCAAGACATGATATCGGTAAGGAATTAATTTGACATCAAATGTTTCACATTCCCCTTTAATTTGGCATATGAAAAACGCAGAGTCTCCATAGACTTCTAGAGTCTTAATCCTATTATAAATGACAACTTCAATCCCGAAGATATAGGCTTCTTACTCGGCCATATTATCATTACACTTGAAGTACAATCTGGCGGTGAATGGTAGATGAAATCTAGCTAGGGAAGTAATGATTTCGCCAATTCCACAACCTTTAGCATTTACAGCACCATTGAACACGAGCGTCCGTCGCGATTCTGGTTCAAGTCCATCGTTTGGGCCTAGTGTTGTATAGTCTATGGGAAACATGACGTCTTCATCAGGAAAATCAAAGCACATAGATTGGTAGTCGTCCACAGGTTGATAGGCCAGATAGTCAGAGAGCACACTTCCTTTGATAGCCTTCTGCATAACATTCTGGATGTCGTACTCTGTCAGTACCATTTGCCAACGAGCCACTCATCCAGTGAGAGCAGGCTTCTCGAATATGTACTTGACAGGGTCCATCTTGGAAATCAACAGAGTTATATGGGTGAGCATATATTGCCTTAGGCAATTTTTTGCCGAAGCTAATGCACAACACGTCTTCTTGAGCATTGAATATCTCGTTTCATAGTCGTTGAATTTCTTGTTGAGGTAGTAGATTGCATGCTCTTTCCTACCGGTTTCATCATGCTGACCTAACACACATCCCATGGATCCTTCTAGCATAGTTAAGTACATGATCAGAGGTCGTCCTGGTACTGGAGGCATCAAGATTGGTGGTTCTTGTAGATAGTCTTTTATTTTCTCAAAGGCTTTCTGGTGATTATCGTTCCACAAAACAGCTTGATCTTTTCTGAGCAGTTTGAAAATGGGTTCACAAGTGCCTGTCAGATGAGATATAAATCTGGCAATGTAATTCAATCTCCTGAGGAAACCTCTGACTTCGTTTTTGGTTTTAGGCGCTGGCATGTCTTGGATAACTTTGACTTTATCTGGGTCGACTTCAATCCCCTTTTGGCTCACAATAAAACCTAGCAGTTTACCAAATCTTACAAAAAGTTCATTTGTTGGGATTTAATCTTAATTTGAAGTTTCTCAGTCTTGCAAAAAAAATTTGCCAAGTGAATGAGGTGTTCCTCCTCATTCTGGGATTTTGCAATCATATCATCTACATAGCATTCAATCACTTTATGTATCATATCATGAATGAGAGTGACCATAGCCTGCTGATATGTCGCACCTACGTTCTTAAGTCCAATTGACATGACCTTGTAACAGAAAGTTCCCCATGGAGTGCTGAAAGTCCTCTTTTCCATATCTTTTGGCACCACTTTAATCTAATTATAGCCAAAAAAACCCATTCATGAACGAGAAGACAGAGAACTGCGATGTATTATTCACTAACACGTCATGCTTTTAGTCATGGAAGCCTTTGATAAAATCCAAACAGAACTTGAAACCACATGAGTGAATCGCGACAAAAGAGCAAGAATACACCTTCTCCTCCATTTCGGAATATCACAAAAGAAGAATCCCAAAATCATGAAACAACATCAGCTCAAATTAAAAAAAAACAAAATGGCGAGAAAATAAAATCAAAATAACGATTCAACCACCAATTCCGCTCGACATCAACCTTCTTCTCCTCGAGTTCATGGGTTTGCTTCGGATCTAGGTAGGTTTTCTCTATTCTTGATTTGGTTTAATCTCAATTCTTTTCTCCTTCATCTCATATTTCAATTCCTAGTTTCACTTTGTCGTGATTGATATCTTCTTCTCCTACTTTCAATCATTAATATTGAAAGGGGTTTGCAGTGGATTGAAAGAGGGTTGGGTTGAATGTTGCTGTAGTTTGGAGGTTACTGGGTATGGAGGTTTGTGAAGCTTTTATTTAGAAGTTTGAGTTCAGGTGTTATGAATTTGTTGCAATGATAAGGCTCGGTTTTTTGTTGTTGATTTTGGAGGGCGATGAAAGGTTGAAGGAAATTTTCAGGGGGGCGAGATTTGGTTTTTTGAAGAGGTTAGGAATATATGTCCAAATGTCAGCAAAACAACGGTGGCCACTTTTTTTTTTTCTTTTTTGCATAAAGGTTGTTGTTTATAGGAAAACGGATTGTGTAATTTTCTGTCCTTTTGGCGTTGTACACCATGTTTCAGAACTTTGTTGCTGTTTTTATTTTGCTTTGCAGGGTTGTCGCGTTTCATAACCATGTTGTCTGTTTGTAGTTTTCAGCTGCAGGTTGTACATGGCACACTTTGGTGAAATGAAAACTGGCTTGTGATTTTACTTTTTTTTCAATTCTGAATTTATTGTATAATGGGCCTATGGACTTTGGGATTATTTTTGTAAATAGAATGGGCTTTGTGATTTTGTGCTCAATTTATGAGTTTTCTTTCTATTTTCTTAACATGTAATATCAATAATTCATAGAAAGAATGTTGGATTTTTAGAAAGTAAGAATGGGTTTGATACATAATATTCTTGTAGACTCTTCTTTTTTATGAATGAACCTTGAAACATAACGGGTCTCGAAGAAATATTTACACCACCCTCTAGAACAAAACTTGGCACTATCTAACAATTTTGGATTTAAAACCATGATGATTAAACTTGAACTTTATGTGTCATCTAAAACAACTCATAAGCCGAATTCCACTCTTTCTAAATTCTTATCAAAGTAAACAAAGTCTTGAATTAAACTTGAGGCATAAAATCAAACCTGATTCTATTTTGGCCTTGAATATAATAAAACCCTGAATTAGGAATGAATTCATATGAACTCTTTTTACTTGAAATAATATCCTGAATTTAAGCATAAATTATTTTTGAACCAATAGCCTGAAAATTCATTGTGGATCATTTCTTGAAATATGGCTTGCATCAGAATTGTACAAACCCTAACTAGAGCTCCACATCACTTGAATCATTAAAAACTCTTGTCTGACTTACAGACTAGGTCAAAACTAGTGAACCTCAATCAACACTGTCCATGCACCTGACCTGAAGAAACTTGGACACAAATAACATTTTTAAATTTTCTGAATAATAGTTACTGGATAGATGTACAGACGAAAATTATACATAGGAAAGACAAATTTGGGGTATGACAGGTGCCCCTATCTATTTGGCTTAGACTATGTAAGATGAATTGCTACATTGTTCATTCTTTTAAATTATAAGACAATTAGATATGAAAAAGACTCTGAATTTGTCCGAAAAGAAAGAAAGTGTCTGGGAAGTGGCATACTGGATATTCTGCAAAGCTCGTTGTCACCAAAAGGATGATAACATAAATAATCTGACACCAAAACGATGACAGACCTATCACCAAAAGGATGATAGCTAACACACGCATATGCTACTACCATAAAAGGACGATGGAGCAACACTCGCACAATTTAGCAACAACAGGATGATAGACCCATCACCAAAAGGATGATGGAGCAAACTAACACCGGATACTACCACCAAAAGGATGATAGAGCGAGACATACACGAACCTAACACCAAAAGAATGTAGGAACATTCACATCATCTAACATCAAAAGGATGATAGACTCATCACCAAAAGGATGACGGAGCGAAACAAATAAGTTACTACTATCAAAAGGATGATAATAACTTCCCAATCTTGAAGGCAATCGACACCAAAAGGTCAAGTTTGCTGGAGAACGCATAGGAGGAAGATTGGATTGAGATAAATCAACGGGAAATGCCCACTAACTTGTTTGGGGGTCATAAATTTGACAACAAAAGGTTGAAATAAACTTTCATGAGGAACGTCCTTGATCCTTGAAGAAGGTGCCCCTGACTTAGGCTGAGTTTTACTTTAGAAATCTTGATCTTGGTCAACAAAAGGTTGAACAACTTCGTGAGGAACGCTCACGGATTCAAAGGAGATGCCCCTGACTAGGATAAACATCACTTTGAAACTCTTGAATTTTCCCAACAAAAGGTTGAACAACATCGTGGGGAACTCCCACGTCCTTGCGGAGGATGCCCCTGATTGGGATAATGGTTGATTTAAGGCTCTCAAGTTTGCCCAAAAAAAGGTTGAACAACTTCGTGGGGAACGCCCACAATCTTGTAGAAGATGCCTCTAATGGGGCTAAATATTCCATAATGATTGGAAATGCAAATGCAAATGCTGGCGCACAGAGATGCAAGAGCTGGGGAAGTATGCTATGGTTGAGGTATGCGTATGATGCAACATGTATGCAGAAAGCTGGCGATATGAGGGGGTCTGGGAAGACGGTCGTACTAAGCGTGGTTGGGCTTGCTGGGGAACGGAGATGTGTAAAGTGAAAGATACCAGTCAGAGATGGTCTCGAAACCAAAAAGGTGCCAAATATGATTGGGATTTGGATCGTGGGGGCCCAAGCTTGACTTCCCGACACCATTTCTTCATGATGCAATCAAATCTTGGAGATGCTAAGACTCTCAATTCAGGGACGGTTTCTTCTGGGCTAGATGATTTGTCTCGACCATGTCACCTCAGGATTTCAAATGGTGTTCCTACATGTTTCTCGGAGTCGTGATCACTCCTTAGTTATCCTAAGAGAGTAAGTAATCCCTTAATTCATTTCCATCACAATGCTAATTATGTGCAATACTTATCACCAATAAAACAAATCTTGTAAACATATAATAAAAAAATAGAAGAGAAACTTTTTGATGAAAGTAATTTTTATTGATGAAGACCCATACATGGGAAAATTACAAAAGGAGGCAAATCCTAAAAGAGGTAATTGCTGCGAAAGAGAAATAAAAATACAATGGCAATGTTAAAGCTGATTTCTGTCGAGTTTCAATTCTGCTATGATCTGTATATCTCTGAAGTCCCTTTATGCCTTGCTTTCGATTGCAAAAATTGAATTGATCTCTCTCAGTCAGAGCTCCGTGATCATGGAGGAAGGTTCACACGTCTTTTCAGGATGCAGTTTAGCCTTTTGAATTCCTAACTTTTTCCTAGGCCGCCCTTTCGGGTTTTTAGCCTACCAGGATATTTCTTTTATTTTAGTCCCTAATTTTTGCCTAGACCCTCTCTTTTTCAAGATCCATCAGGACGCCCATTTTTGCGTGGATTTTCTTTTTCTTCCACCGGATCTGTCTTTACGCATAATAATTTTTAGCTGCATCTGAATTCACAGGGGATGGAAGATCAACACCGTCCATGGTCAAGAGAATCAAGGCTCCTCCAGAGAAAACCTTTTTCACTACATATGGACCCTTATAATTTGGTGTCCACTTGCCCTTTGGGTCAACGTGAGTTGGCTGAATCTTCCTCAATACCAAATCTCCTGCTTTGATGTGTCGTGGGTGAACTTTCTTGTCAAAGGCCCTCTTCAGCCGCTTCTGCTATAGCTGACCATGGCAGATGGCCGTCATGCGCTTCTCGTCGATGAGATTAAGTTGGTCGAGTCTTGCTTGTATCCACTTAGCTTCGTCTAGCTTGATGTCTTCTAGAATTCTCGGGGAGGGAATCTCTACTTCAATAGGCAGCACTGCTTCCATGTTGTACACGAGAGAAAACGGGGTTGCCCAGTGGAAGTGCGGTAGCCATGCAAGGAAAATGGAAACATCTCATGCCAGTCTTTATAATTTTTTACCGTCTTCTGGACGATCTTCATAATGTTTTTGTTTGCCGCCTCCACAGCTCCATTCATTTTGGGGCGATATGGCGTCGAGTTATGATGTTCGATCTTGAAGCTTTCGCACAAATCCTTCATCATTTTATTGTTGAGGTTCAAACCATTATCAGTAATGATCTTATTTGGAACTCCATACCAGCAGATGATTTATTTCTTGATGAAGTGAGTCACCACCTGTTTAGTGACATTGGCATAAGGTACAGCTTCCACCTATTTTGTGAAGTAGTCAATGGCCACTAAGATGAAACGATGTTTGTTGGAGGCGGTTGGCTCGATACGTTCGATTACATCTATACCCCACATGGCGAAAGGCTAAGGCGAAGTCAACACATTCAAAGGAAGCGGTGAAGCATGAACTTTGTCTGTGCAAATCTGGCACTTGTGACATGTCTGGACATGGCGATAGCAATCTGTTTACATTGTTATCCAGTAGTATCCTGCTCTCAAGATTTTCTTGACCATAATGTGGCCACTGGCGTGTGTCCTAAAATACCTTTCATGCACTTCGTTTATGATGCATTCTGCTTCGTGTCTATCCACGAATCTAAGCAGAACTGAATCTTAATTTTGTTTGTATAACACATCACTGCTGAGGAAGAGCTTTGACAAGAGTTTCCTGAGATATTTCTTGTCAGTGATAGTAATACCCTCTAGATATTCCTGTTTTTCTAGATACCGCTTGATATCATAGAACCAAGGATAATCATCAACCTTAGGCTCTACAGCATCGATTGCCATGCAATAAGCAGGTTCGTCAAGGTACTCTAGACGGATGGACGGTGCCTCATTTTTCCACTTGACTTGAAACATGGATGCTAATGTTGCTAGAGCATCTGCCAACTGGTTTTCTGCTCTGGGAATGTGATGAAAAGTGATCTCATCAAAGTATGAGACTAGCTTCAAGACATGATCTTGGTAAGGAATTAATTTGACATCAAGTGTTTCATATTCCCCTTTAATTTGGCATATGACAAACGCAGAATCTCCATAGACTTCTAGAATCTTGATCCTATTATAAATGGCAGCTTCAATCCCGAAGATATAGGCTTCGTACTAGGCCATATTATCAGTACACTTGAAGTACAATCTGGCGGCGAATGGTAGATGAAAACAAGTTAGGGAAGTAATGATTCTCCAATTCCACAACCTTTAGAGTTTACAACACCATCGAACACGAGCGTCTGTCGCAATTCTGGTTCGAGTCCATCATTTTGGCCTAGTGTTGTATAGTCTCTAGCAAACACGGCGTCTTCTTCAGGAAAATCGAAGCGCATAGATTGGGAGTCGTCCACAGATTGATGGGCCAGATAGTCAGAGAGCATATTTCCTTTGATAGCCTTTTGCGTAACATTCTGGATATCATACTCTGTCAGTACCATTTGCCAACGAGCCACTCATCCAGTGAGAGCAGGCGCTTTGTTGCCCAAGCTAATGCACAACATGTCTTCTTGAGCATTAAATATCTCGTTCCACAATCGTTGAATTTTTTGTTGAGGTTGTAGATTGCGTGCTCCTTTCTACTGGTTTCGTCATGCTGACCCAACACACATCCCATGGATCCTTCTAGCATAGTTAAGTACATGATCAGAGGTCATCCTGGTATTGGAGGCATCAAGATCGGTGGTTCTTGTAGATAGTCTTTTATTTTCTCAAAGGCTTTCTGGAAATTATCGTTCCACAAAACAACTTGATCTTTTCTGAGTAGTTTTAAAATGGGTTCACAAGTGGCTGTTAGATGAGATATGAATCTAGCAATGTAAATCAATCTTCCAGGGAAACCTCAGACTTCCTTTTCGGTTTTAGGCGCTGGCATGACTTGGATAGCTTTGACTTTATCTGGGTCAACTTAAATCCTCTTTTGGCTCACAATAAAACCTAGCAGTTTACCAGATCTTACACCAAAAGTTCATTTGTTGGGATTTAATCTTAATTTGAATTTTCTCAGCCTTGCAAAAAAAAATTCCAAGTGAATGAGGTGTTCCTCCTCAGTCTGGGATTTCGCAATCATATCATCTACATAGTATTAAATCTCTTTATGTATCATATCATGAATGAGAGTGACCATAGCCTGCTGATATGTCTCGCCTACGTTCTTAAGTCCAAACGACATGACCTTGTAACAGAAAGTTCCCCATGGAGTGATGAAAGTCCTATTTTCCATATCTTTTGGCACCACTTTGATCTGATTATAGCCAGAAAACCCATTCATGAACAAGAAGATAGAGAACTGGGTCTTATTATCCACTAACACGTCAATCTGTGGCAGGGGAAAATCGTCTTTTGGACTTGCTCTATTGAGGTCACTGTAATCGACACACATTCGCACCTTCCCATCCTTCTTCGATATTGTGTCAATATTCGCTACCCATTGTGGATAACTTGATACTTCCAGAAAACCAGCATCTAGTTGCTTTTGAACTTCCTCTTTGATCTTGAAGGACATCTCTGGCTTCGTTCTCCTCAACTTTTGCTTCACTGGCGGGCAATCTTCTTTGAGGGGTAACTTATGCACCATAATGTCTTCATCCAAACCAGGCATATCTCTGTAGGACCAAGAAAACATATCAACATACTCTCGCAGCAACGTGACCAACTTTGTCTTAATATCTGATTCCAAGGTGGCGCCTATCTTGATCTCCTTGGCATCCTCTTTGGTTCCCATGTTGATGACTTCAACCTCTTCTTGATACGGTTGAATGACCTTTGACTCTTGCTTTAACAGTCTAGCCAATTCTTCAGGGAGATCATAATATTCCTCGCAGTCTTCGTCAGCATGGTAAATCGGGTCATCAAAGTCATATTGGACCATAGCAGGATCATTATCAACAGGAACAAGGGAAGATCTGCACGATGAATGATTTCATGCTTTTATTTTAAGGAAAAATGAAAAAGAAGAAAACAAAAACATTTCCTTTCAAAAATAATTTTATGTGCAAAAAGTAAAACGAAAGAAAAGGAGCACAATTGGATGCAAAAGTTTATTCATTGATGATAAGTCTGTGCTTTAAAAGAAAAATCCCTACAACATGATCCATATGCCTTGGGCAGAGCATATGAATTTTTAGGTAAAAACGGAAAACAGGGAATTACTCGTCTACAAGAGTAAATTTGGGAATTTCAACAATTCTCTAGTTGTTCAATGTCTGGTTAGGTTCCCTAAAGTACACCATGCACAATTCTTCACGACCACCGTCTTCAGCCTCCAGAAATGTGACTTGACCATCGATGAGATGGCCCCCACTAGTAAAAACTAACAGATTTATAAGTCCTTTACCCCTATCAGAGGCGTTTTTCTCTTGTATTTTCTGCTTATAACCCAGACCGGCTCCATTCTTGGAATGAATCATTTCGACATTGATCACTTCAAAGGCTTGGAATGAAGTTTCATGCACTTCGTCTCCTACCTCAACATAGAGGAAAGAAGCAATATGACTCACAAGAACATATTCTTCGCCTTCAATGATAACGATCTGATTATTAATCATGAACTTGAGACTCTGATGAAGAGTTGACGTTACGGCAACAACTGAATAAATCCACGGGCGACCAAGCAAGCAACTATAGGCGGGATATATGTCCATTACATAAAATGTAATGATAAAAGTATGTGGCCCCATCTTCATCGGGTGATCAACCTCACCAATTACAATTCTCCTAGCTCCTTCAAAAGCCTTCACGATAGTCTGACTTGGCTTCATCACAAGTCCTTCAATTGACAATTTACACAACGAGCTTTTAGGTAGTACATTCAGCGACGACCAAGTATCGACTAGCACTCAAGAGAACACAACATCTACACATTTGATGGTAATGTGCAAGGCCTTGTTATGATTCTTACCTTGTGAGGTAATTCACTATCATTGAAGCTCAAAATATGACTTGACGTTATGTTCCCAACCACCTCTTCAAACTGCACCACCGATATCTCTTGAGGCACGTGAGCGGCCTTCAAGGATTTTAATAGCGCCTCTTGATGGGCCTTTGAACACATTAATAATGACAGCATGGAGATTTTCAAAGTAGTTTGATTGAGCTTGTCAAACACTTTGTAATCGCTTTTCTGGATGATTCTTAAAAATTCCTCTGCTTCATTATTAGGGACAACCTTTTGTTTGGATGACTGCCCCTATTCAATGGTGCTTTGCTTAACAATATCTTTGTTTGCATTGCCATTGTTGTTGATGGGTGATGTGGTTGGTGCAAAGATCCTACCACTCCTGGTGACGCCACCAGTTCCCACAATATTCTCTACAGTCTTCTTTTCCTCTAAGATGTCCTCTTCTATAACCTTATGTCCATTGAGAAAAACAGCCTCGTCATATAACCAAGGAACAACGTTCATTCTCTCGTAAGGAAATGGAGCTGGCGTTGAGATGACGAGTTGATTCATTGAGGGTGGAGACATAGGTATCTCAACTGGATCATAAGGTATACTTAGAGATCTTCCATCATGACCACAAGGAAGCAAATATGATTCATCAAAAGGGATCTGCAGATGAATACGAGCCTGTTCATACACATTGCCCCAATCTTCTTCATCACACAATATTGTTAATGGAATGTGATTCAAATTACAGCAAGGGTTCCAAGATTCACTTTCATCTTCACAGGGTATTTCCAACGTCTCAAACGGAATATCAAGAGTAGCAACTTCTTCAGTCTTCGAAATTTGTTCTGCCACTAATACGCCATGATCAATCAGGCATTGAATGCCTTTCTTCAATTCAATGCATTCTTTAGATCCGCTCACACAAATGTGACAATCAGCTGGGCAACCAGGATAAATATTTTTCAATAAAAGATTCTCTTTAACAATGGAGAAGGGTGTCTTCAGTTTATCAATGTTCGAAATTAATCCAATCCCTCTAGAGCTCTCGATCATGTTTGTGGAGTGATAATGAGGCGGCATTGGGTTAGTCTTGATATTCGGGGTAATCCGGGTGATATTTATTGCTTTTCAATCAATAAGGTCTTGGACGACGTATTTCAAGGTCTTGTAGTTCTCAATGTTGTGGCCTGGGGCGCCAGAATGAAATTCACATCTTGCATTAACGTCATAACCAGGGGGAAGAACGACTAATGGTCCCTCATTTCCCTGAATTGCGCTAGACCTCCTTTCAACAGGTATGGAAGTTGCCTGGCATACGTTGATGGGATCGGATCGAACCTTATTTCTGGCCTCCTCGGTCTTTGTTGGCCCTGATACTGGTTTTATCGCGGTTGGTATGATTGTTGTTGTCGATTTTGTTGAGCCACTGGCTGGCTTGCGAGAATGGAAAGTGACTTTTGCGGAGCAACGACAGCAACATGATGATAACCATGATGGGCTTTCCCTCTTTCTGTGGAAACGACACTAGATTCACCTTCCTTCTTCTTAATGAATCCCATATAAGGCTTCTTGAGCCCACTCGAGGATCCACTAGCATTCTGAATCTTTTCGGCCTTCATCAAGCTCTCTAACCTTTCTTCAGCCATGACAAGTTCGGAAAACACCATGGAAGTAGTCGACGCCAGATGTTCAAGGATTGGACCTTGCAGTGTCCCCATGAAGATATCCGTCAACTCTCTTTCCAACAATGGGGGTTATAGTCTCACAGCGAGTCCTTTCCATCTCTGTGCAAAGTCTTTGAAATACTCGTTTAGCTTCTGGGTCAGACTCTGGAGTTGCGTTTGATTCGGAGCCATATCAGTGTTGTATTAATAATGTTTTACGAAAGCATCTGCTAGCTCTTTCTAGCTTTTCACATGAGAGTGCTCGAGCTGCATGTACTGTTCTAGAGAAGCCTCAGTTAGACTATCCTGGAAGAAATGGATTAGGAGCTTTTCATCGTCGGAATAAGCGGTCATCTTCCTGCAATAAGACCTTATGTGGGTCTTTGGACAGCTGTTACCTTTGTACTTCTCAAAAGTCAGAATAGTGAATTTTGGAGGTATCTTAACTCCTGGTACAAGGCATATTTCCGCAGCGTCTAATCCCAAAACATCAGGACCTTGCATCGCTTTCACCGTATCTTGCAGCGCATTAATGTTCTTCTCCAACTCGGTGTTTTATGGCGCGCACGCCTCCGCTGTTGAATCTTCATAGAAACCCTCATGATCATCGTAGTGAACTAGAGGTGGAAGCGTACCTCCAGGAGGATGGACTGCACTAGCTGGTGGATGAACTGTACCAACATGGATAGGTATTGCATCAATGGGAGTAGGAATTGCACCAATAGGGGTTGGAACTGCGCCAGTAGGGGTATGATTAGCATTTCTTTCTACTGCTAGCCTCATCTCTTCTTGACTTCTGGCCATGTTCTGAATCACCTCCATGAGTTGGTTCATCTGCGTCTTCATGCTTTGCATCTCTGATCTCTTGTTTCACAAGTTCACGAATAGCTTCAGAGTAATATAAAAGATTATTGATCCCACAGAGACTAAACGCCAATCTATCGCTCGCTAGTGTTACGGTGTTTATCTAAGGCAAGTCAATAAACGAGTTTGTTGTGCGAAATAAAAATAAAGTGTGGAAATAAATTCAATAATAAAACAAAACGCTCAAATGCAATTCACATAGCTACATAGTATTCCAAATGTGTATAAATAGAATTCCTTATAGGGTAATATTTTCTACTCATGAAAATAACCAATTTAACGGGAACTGTCGCTTTCGCGTATCCAGAACGGAGTTTGTCCCCTAATTGATCCCTCTTATTGTCACTTATAAAAAGGCGTATTGCGTTATAGTTAATTAAACCTATTTTTAAGAAATATAGTTTCTTAACTTAGTTGAAAAGTATTTTAACCTGGAATTTCTAACACAAAGAGGTTCTTGCGAACTGGACTTTAAATCCATAAACACGTCTGAAAACAGTTTTAAAATCGGTTTTCTTAAACATTAAAAATTCTTAATTAACTGAACCAAGCGCTTTCGCTTCCTTTGAATAGTTAAAACTAACCTAATTTATCTAAAGGTTGGATTGCTTTTGATCTTACCCAACAGATTTTAAGTGCAGAAAATAAGTGTTAAAAGTTAAAATAACCCCTAAGTAATTCTATCGATAGCTGTATGGAATACTAACTACAATCCTTGCATCCTAGCCTTTAAGATTTAGCCGGACATGGTAAAGTAAATAGATATGGTAAATAAATGCAACAACAACGCTTAAGAGATTCGGGGATCGGGGGTTGGTTATGCTTAGGGTAGGTATTTCACATCCTAGACATCTGTAGTACTCTACAGGAACCTTTTGTTTGTTTGCATGCTAATACTTGTTAAATGTTTGCTATTGATTGGGATTGGGTACAAGGTTAAGGTAAAGACCTAAGGATAGTTTCTAAGTTTGCTCGCAAAGACGTCGCGTCCTCTGCCTACGTATCCTAACTATGATAGAATCAGAGCAATCGTAGTTCACCTCACTAGGGATAGATGAACACTTGATTATGATCAAGGTTCAAATGGGAACAAACATAACAATGCTTGTATAGAGTTTATCCAAACTCTCTAGATCTAAATTGTACACTCAAGAATGGGGAGTAAGAAATCATTACTATGATTTATACATAGAGTTAACAAACTCTATCTTTAAAGTTCTAGTTGAAGGATACATCTAACAAGGGGTAAGTTTTTTAGACTTAAGCAAAGTCTAATGGCTATGTTCTAAGTTAACTAAGTGTATAGATGACTTAACAAAGTCAAGGGAGGGTAATGAGTTATCTATGACTCAAGGGTCAATAGAGATACTTTCCTTTGGAAGGGAAGAAATAAGGCAACTTGGATGAGAACTAAAGAGTTCCATCACTTGGGGAAATAAACTTAACAAAGCATAAACATTCACACATGATGAATATAAGGGATATGGTTACAACCAAGAACAAGCAAGCATATTACAATATCAATGCAATGATTTCAATCAAGATAAATGGTTACGACCAAAGCAAACATCAAGATATTACGATATCAATGATTTCAATCAAGGTAAATGGTTACGACCCAAGCAAACATTAAGATATTATGATATCAATGATTTCAATCAAGGTAAATGGTAACGACCAAAGCAAACATTAAGATATTACGATATCAATGATTTCAATCAAGGTAAATGGTTACGACCAAAGCAAACCTCAAGATATTACAATATCAATGATTTCAATCAAGGTAAATGGTTACGACCAAAACAAACATTAAGATATTACGATATCAATGATTTCAATCAAGGTAAATGGTTACGACCAAAGCAAACATTAAGATATTACGATATCAATGATTCCAATCAAGATAAATGGTTACGACCAAAACAAACATTAAGATATTACGATATCAATGATTTCAATCAAGGTAAATGGTTACAACCAATGCAAACAATTAAGATATTACGATATCAATGATTTCAATCAAGGTAAATGGTTACGACCAATGCAAACTATTAAGATATTATGATATCATGAAGGGGGAAGTTCTTTCAAGAGTTAATGAAAGGTAAAAACCAAAGCATATCTTAACAAAGAAGGGGGTACATCTTGACAAAGATGGAAGGGGATCTTAACAAAGATAAAGATGTATCTTAACAAAGATGAGGTTTCCTAGGGCTTACAAGATGACATGTATACTTACAAACATCTGGCCTAAACAAGCAATGTCACAACAAATGAAAGTGAGAAGTTCAATACTTCATGGGGGGAAATTTTCAAGTTTTAATGATGATTAAACAAAAATGCTTACAAGCAAGGATTTTAAGTCAAACTCAAGTACACAAGGATGCTAACAAGCCAAAATCATAACTTTAAAATAAAACTCAAAAGAGAATGAAATTAAAGTTGGAAATGAGAGAGGAAAAGTAAGAGGGTGAAAACCCTAAAACGAAACACCATTTTCTCATGATGTAAAGTGTTCCTAAATAAATATTTTAGGATTCTTTAAACATCATATAAAAGTACGCATAAATACGAGAATTTGTCAAAAAGAATCATTTAAAAATGATTTTAAAAAAAAGGAGTTATGGAATTTTGAAATTTAATGACAATTAAATAAAATTACAAAAAATCCACTTATTAAAAAAAATACGAAATGCCTCCCCCAAGGCTTGAACCCAAGACCTTGGGGTCATAGGCTCAAAATCAAGTCAAACCAGCCACTTAAAGTGTGTGAACGTTGGAGGAAAAAGAAGAAGAAAAGGTTAAAACCAAGAAAATCATAAAAATGATTAAAAAAATGCCATCACTGAAGGTCTAACACAGGATCACATGGCATAGCAAGTTCTTATGGGCGAGGCATTAACCACTGCGGTGGCGATACATCCATTGTATCAAGCCACCCCATGTTAACATATACTTAACAAAACGCATAGCTGGGCAAGCCTCAAGGCAAAAACCAAGTGAAAAGCTCAAAAACGGTTTGATTCCAATCTCACCAATTCTTAACCAATTTTAACAAAGTAAAAGTCAAACATGCTTGTTTTTTAAAGAGGATGGTGATGGTGTCAACCAAATTTCAAGATGATGCACACACACTGAGGTTCGAATAAACATGCCAAGTGGAGTTTGAAGTGCATTTTTGAGGTTTATGGATTAAAACTGATGCAAGTGAGGATAAGTAGGGGTTTGTTCATGCTTTAAGTGTCAAATTCAGGATGAGTTTCAAAAGAAAAACTCAGTTTCTCAACAGAATTACCAAGTGATTATCAAAAGGTTAATTTAGTGAAGTGATTCTAAAGATATTATGCAATGTATTATGATACTAAAGCAATGCACCAAAGCAACAACTCCTTTCAAACAACATGCCACGGATTAATGCATTAAATGCGTATCAATGCAGTTGGAAAAAAGAGTAGCCTTACATGTCAACACAGATTGATTCAACCTCAAGATAAAGAGTTGATCACCAACCTATTCATCACTGGCTTTCCAGCCAATCAAGGTAAAGGTAAAAGACTTACCTCAACCAAAAACAAAAATTCAAAACCAACATGAGTTCCTACAGGTCTACTGCAAACAGGTGTGAATCCAAGTTGAAGATCCTGATAACATTAGACAGTAGGCATATCATTATGCCCATAAAAACCTAAAGACCAAACTAGCAAACAGTCCTATAGTAACAGTTTTGCCTTCATACAATAGCAGAGAAACCTTACTAGCCTCAACTCCAAATGAAACAAACTAGAGTTCAGCCTAAACTCAAAGCTTAAAGGCACCTACCTAAAACTAAAGCAAAAACCAAAAAAAAGGTGAAGCACCCCAACCAAAAGAGTCAACAGACTCTAGGCATGAACAAAAACCTAACAGCTCACACAAAAACTAGTAGCATCCCCCTAAACAAAGGATTTAAAAAAACAAAGGGCAGTAAGCAAAGTGTTCAATTACCATCCTCATGGTTTGCATTTCAGTCTTAGCATGGATTCAAACTAACACAGTTTGTTTTTATTAGTGCAATATTAAGTTTGACAAAAACATATGTGTTGCACCCCAAAATTTGCCCTCACAATACAAGACTTTGTGTTCCAAGAAGGTTCACAAGGTTCACAAAATTCACAATTGGTCAGAAGAGTTGACAATTCCCTCAGACAATGCACCTCCTAAGCAGTGCATCCAAAACTAGGGTTTTGACTTTAATCAGGCTAAATGGACTTCCAAGACTTCAAGTGAGCTTCATAACATCTTATATGTGTATAAGAACCCCCATGTCAAGTTTCAAGACTTTTCTCAAAAGTTTGCTCAGTCAGATGATCAGATAAGTCAAAAGCAGTCAATGCAGTTAAAAGGTCAAACTGAGGTCAACTGTGGTCAAACCAAAGTCAAACTTCATGACTTTTTTTTTGCCAACATCAAAGAGAGGTTGGGTGAGAAATATTATCATAATAACTGTAATACCCCAAATTTTGCCCTAAGATTTGTCGTCGCATTTCATTGCATTTAATCAATTACTAACAAATTTGTGTAGTCGTTTGACTTTTTGCAGGTAAATATCATATGGCATGCATTTTTTTTCTAAAAAGTAAAAATGGCACAATTGGCAGGAGGACATGTGTAAGGAGTTATGAGTGTGAGAGGTTGAGAGTTCGAATCTCACCTTTGTCATTTTTTTTTGTTTTTATTATTTTTACTCTAAATTTTTCTATCTTTCATTAAAAAAATAACAAAAATAGTTTTTTATTATTATTTAATTATTATTTTCGTATTTTAATTAAATCATTTTTTAAAATATTATTTTTTTCACTTTTTTCTAAATTATTCATAAAAATATCCAAAAAATCATAAAATAAAAAATATTGAAAAAAATTTTGTTCTTTTTATAATATTTTTTATTTTAGGAATCAATAGGATTATTAGTTTTTATTTTAAGTTTATTTTAATTATTTTAAATTATTTAAATTTTATTTTTTCTTAACTAATTATTTAGTTTGGGCTTTAAAATGGGCTTTAGGGACATTATTGACAATTTGGTGTTAACCCTAATTTGTTCCCTATATATACATGTGTTGCCTTGTTGGAAGAAAAAGGGAGATTGAAAAAAACCTAAGAGGAGTGAGTGCCGTTTGCCGTTATTTAGTTTTCTTCTTCATCCATTACTATTGTTTCTTTTTCTTCATCGTTTACCGTTATTTCTTTTTCTTCATCCATTACTATTGTTTCTTTTTCTTCATCGTTTACCGTTATTTCTTTTCCTTCATCTATTACTGTTGTTTCTTTTTCTTCATCTTTTACCGTTATTTCTTTTTCTTCATCTATTACCGTTATTTCTTTTTCTTTATCTATTACTGTTACGTTTATATATATATAATTTTTAAATTGTTAGAGTTTATATATATAAGATTTTTGATCGAATTATGTCGATACGATGTTTGCACATTTGTGTGCATGACGCGTGACATTTGTGTTAGTTCGATCTGGTTGCGATGATCGCATTTTTGTGTGAGCAATAATACTATTTTTTGCTTAATTTCTTTTTCTTTGCGATAAATTTTGTTTCGTCCGATTTAGATCTGGTTGCGATGAGCGCATTTCTGCGTTAGCAACATTGTTGGGTTATTTGGCACATTTAAAATTCATTATTGCTTTATTATTATTATTATTATTATTATTATTATTATTATTATTATTATTATTATTATTATTATCATTATTTATTATTATTATCATTATTATCGTTATTATTACCATTATTATTATTATTGTTATCATTAATTTATTAAAATTTGTTATAATATAAAAATCTGTTTTTTAAAATAAATAACATTAACATCTTTTCCAAATTAATATGAAAACCTATTATTTTTAAGAAAAACTTTTTTTTTAGATAAATTTAAAATAATAACTAAAATCTTTTTTTTAAAATAATAACTAGAACCGTTATTTATTTTATTTTATTATTGTTCAATTCAAAATTTCATTATCATATTGTATCTGCTCCTCTCATGTAACCTCGCGAACTTAACAATCGCTCTTTAAATTCTGCCTTTAAATTTCTGCTTGCATGGTTTAAATTATGACATTATCTCTCTGTTTGCATGATTCAATTATCTCACGCGTTTACTATTATTTCTGTCACATTGCACACATCCGAAGGTTAGGTCTAACTGTTTGGCCGCCGCGCCAATAGTCCGTAAAACTTCACACATTCAATTTCAAATCCTCAAAACTACAAACTACAAACCCTAATTTTCACAAATGCCTCGCCGCAGGCAAAATTACAATTTTACCCTTAGCATTAGGTCAAAGAGCCGCCGCGCTCATTTTAGGGTTTCCCGCCGTGGAATCCCTAATTTAACCCTAATTACAACTTAACATTTCAACGTAGAGATTTGGAGTTTCTACACTCCACGTAAGCGTGTCCTTAAGATGCGTTTATTCCCCTTGAGACCTTGACCACAGTCAAGAAGTTTCTAACCTCCCTATTGAGGGGAACTACGATTACTCTGATTCCACTCCCGTAAGGATACGTAGGCACAAGATGCGATGTCTTGCCGAGTAAACTTAGAATTAACCCCCCTTTATTATTTATTATTGCTTATTTATATTTTATTTATCTTTGCTATTTAATTATTTTGCTTATTATTTTGTAATTGTTTCTTGGATGTAAAGTTGTTTAATTATTTAATTATTATTATGGTTAGTAATTAGGGAGTGTAACAACATGTATGTAATATTAAAATAAATTTAGATCACTTTTAAATAAAGATAATTAAAATAAACACGTCACACACGTAAGTCGATTTTAATCGCCGTCTCACTTCCTAAGGATATCCCTCAAGTTGCCTACGAATAATGGTTAAGTGGGGTGTATAAAGCAAGTCCCTCAAATAAAAAAATCATCAAAGTCCCTTATGGTTGCCTTTACGAATCAAGTCCCTTTCGAAAAATGATGATGGTCCCTTTTATGTGCTTATTACATCCCACAATGGCCTTCAAAGTCAAATTGTCCCTCACATACCCCTTAACATCCAAAGTAAGGACTACCTACTCCATTATCGTAGGGATAGTCTTACTAAGGAAAGGATAAAGAATAAGAAAGACCTTAAAACATTAGGGTAGGCTACTCCTAGATACTTGCTCGCTTCAAAACTTTTTCACACTTAAACAAATTTCCAACAAAATTTTCAAACAAGTTTTTTTTCACATCCATACACGGATTATTATTAAACTATTCTGAAATTTTTTGCTATTCACACACTACACTTTCAAAACAATTCAAAAGTGAGCTTAAGTACCTAAGAGCCCATGGATAACCATGGATGAAAAGGGTGCTAACACCTTCCCTTTTCATAACCTACCCCCCGGACCCAAAATATTCTCTAAGGTCTTTCCTGTTCTTTTATAACCTTTCCTTATGGATAAAATAAAAGTCGGTGGCGACTCTTGCTATCCGCAACATTGTTTAAAGTCAGTTCTCCCACCGTGTTACAGAACTGGCGACTCTGCTGG
Source organism: Lathyrus sativus (assembly GCA_963859935.3). Taxonomy (NCBI): domain Eukaryota; kingdom Viridiplantae; phylum Streptophyta; class Magnoliopsida; order Fabales; family Fabaceae; genus Lathyrus; species Lathyrus sativus. The sequence goes on along the minus strand of OZ012736.1, from coordinate 338,050,667 downwards.
GGAAATCTATTTAAGAGGGGTACCCTTAGGAATTAAGATCACTTTAAATTGTTTGCCTTGTTTGCTTTATTATTATATTGTTGGGGTGCTCTTATGTGTGAAAGGTCCTAACCCGGATCTAGTGTACCTTAGGTAAATGGCAATAGACCAAGGAAACTGTACGACGTATATCGATACGGTTGATCTGGTGGCCATAGTTAGTGCGACTTCTTGGTTGGTGCTTATATTCCTTAAGTCAAGTTGAGGATAATATTGAGACTGCCATATGTTGTCAATGCACTAACTGACTTTTAGAACCCTAGTTAACTCATCTTGGCCTTTAGAAAGTAGTGAGGTAACCGGCTTTGGTGCAGACTGAAGTTGGTTGACACTCGATACTACGCTCATTGAGATCTTAAACTTGGAGGGTTTTGGTTGGCAAGTAAGTTGCCTTCTGAACAACCACCCTTGTGAAGGATCAATGATATTGAGATCCCTTAGAACCTGGTTACTTTTGTAGGACAGGATGAACCATCTAACTTCAGGGGAGGGTACTTGCCTTTGAACCTCATGCAAGCCTTTAAACCTAGGGCTATGGTGTGACTTGTTTGTGTGTGCCACATGTTTGTGATTGAGCATGACATCATGACATCATCATGCCTCATAAGCATATCATTTTCCCTAACCATTTCAAGGACCAAAGGATTTATCTTTGTTCTTTGTTGCAGGTCATGGCTTCTGCTCGTAGAAACACCATCAGGATCAACTTTGTAGGGATACCTGCTAAGCTCAAGGAGTTAGTTTCCCTAGTGCCTGATCACTCCCAGTTCAACAAGAGACATGGTCACTTATTGGATCTAGTTACTTCAGGGTTCAGTGAAGACATGATGAGTGTGCTGTTTCAGTTCTTTGACCCTAAGCACCATTGCTTTACATTTCCTGATTATCAGCTGGTTCCAACCATGGAGGAGTTCTCTAAACTTCTGGGTATACCTGTTCTTGATCAGAAGCCATTCACAGGCTTAGAGAAGGAGCTTAAACCAGAAGTTATTGCTGCAGCTCTACATCTGAAGAAGTCTGACATTGTTCTAGAGACGAGAAGTGGAGTTAAAGGTATTCTTGCCAAGGTATTAGTGGATAAAGCTCAAATGTTCTTGAAGGCTATGAACTACGATGCTTTTGAGGAGATCTTAGCCTTATTGATTTATGGCTTAGTGTTGTTCCCCAATCCTGATCAGTTCATAGACGTTCATGCCATCAACATATTCCTGGGTCACAATCCAGTGCCTACCTTACTTGGAGACATCCTACATTCTCTTCACACCCGTACTACAAGGGCAAGAGGAACTTTGATGTGCTGCATACCTGTACTTTCTAGGTGGTTTATTTCTCACCTTCCTCGCTCAGTAATGAAGAATGAGCAAGGGTTCAGATGGTCCAAGAGGATCATGTCACTTTCTCACTCAGACATCCATTGGTGCTCCAGATCTATGGAGAATGTCACCATCATTGACCGTTGTGGAGAGTTTCCTAATGTGCCACTTCTAGGCATAAGAGGAGGCATCACCTACAACCCATCTCTAGCTTTACGACAGTTTGGTTACGCCCGGAGCGATGGTCCACATGACATGTTGATTCAGGGCATTGTGTTTGATTACGACAACGATCTTCAGGGTTACCGTCAGAGATTCAGCCGAGCTTGGGGAAAGGTAAACAGGATTGACAGCAAGACACTGGAGCCTAAGTACACTATTCCTATGGAGGCTTATCTCAGATGGGTACGATCTCGTGCTCAGACACTCATGATGCCATATCCTGCCGTCCTACCAGTTACCATGGAACCTGTTGCTGAAGGAGACACAGCTTATACCATCCTTCACCCAGACATGCCTACTGATATGGAAGACTTGCAGAGATCATGGATCCAACTGAAAGAGCAAAGGGATACTTTCGAGGCTCATTACAAAGCAAGCCAAGCAAGGATCCTAGAGCTAACAAAGCTACTTCATGAGGAACGAAACCTCAACTCATACCTCAACACAAAGAGGAAACGTCCATGGGAGACTTAAAACCCCATCTTTTGTACTTATTTCGTTTTCATTTTTTGTAAGCCTAAAAGGCAAAACAAGTTATTACTAATAAAAAGTTACTTTCTTGATTGTTTAAGCAAATTTAAATCCTGCGGTCCTTGAAAACATTGCATATGCATTCCCATATCATTGCATCACAGGTTTATAATTGTGCACAGGTTTCTCATCTTCTCGCTGTTTATTTCAGCAATGGCTCTTGAACAATCAGTTAAGGATCTTCAGGCACAGAATGCACAGTTCCAAGAGCTGATCCTGAACCTATCCAAGGGGCAGGATGAATTGAAGACACTGCTGGCCAAGAAGACTAAGAAGGCTAGAAGGTCTGCTGGGTTGCTCAACATGGGAAGAAGGTTCAAAGGTCATGTCAAGACCAAGGGACATGTTGAAGACTATGAATCTGAAGAATCTGAGCAGGAGAGAGGCAGTCTCCACAACACTATGGGGGACTCTGATTCTGAGGCTAACTACTACCATGAGCCTAACGAAGACAAATTCAAGATGCTGGTGGATAGAATGGATGCTATGGAATTACAGAAATCATCTGGGCTGGATTTTGAGGATTTGAGCTTGATATCTGGGGTGGTCATACCCATTGGGTTCAAAGTTCCTACATTTGTTGTCTATGATGGGGTCTCTTGTCCCAAATTGCATCTGAGGTCTTATGTCAGAAGAATGCAACCCCACACTGCTGATAAAAAGTTGTGGATCCATTTCTTTCAAGAGAGTTTATCTGGAGCTCAGCTAGAGTGGTATTATCAGTTGGAGAGTGTCAACATCAGAGATTGGAATGACCTTGCTGAAGCTTTCTACAAGCAGTATCAATACAATGCTGACTTAGCCCCCACTCGCATGCAGCTTCAAAGCATGTCTATGGGTGCCAAAGAAAGCTTTAAGGAGTATGCTCAGAAGTGGAGAGACTTAGCTGGAAGAGTTCAACCCCCTTTGACTGATAGGGAGTTGGTTGATATGTTCATGTGTACGCTGAATGGTCCGTTTTACAGTCATCTCATTGGAAGCTCATCATCTGGCTTCACTGAGTTGATCATGACAGGAGAGCGAGTAGAGAATGGTATCAAGAGTGGTAAGATCCAAGTGGGCACTTCTTCATCAGGTGCTGCAAAGAAGCCTCCCACTGGGAAGAAAGAATCTAATGCTGTGTATGGTCAGCCTGATCGTAACAGAAGGCATCAGTCTGTTAGTGCAGTTCATATTTCAAATCCAACTCCTGCAACAACAGAGCAGCCTCAAGGCAACCAACAGAGGGCTAGAAGACAGTTCACGAAGATCAACATGTCAATGGCTCAGGCATTGCAACACTTGTTGAAGGCTGAACTTATTACCCTGAGGGAGGCTCCTCAGAATCCCAATGTTACCTCTCCCAAGTACAATCCCAATGCACGATGTGCATATCATTCAAACTGTCCAGGACATGATACTAATAACTGCTGGGTCTTGAAGAACAAAATTCAGGATATGATTGATGCTGGAGAAATTGAGTTTGATCCACCAGGTACTCCAAATGTGATTACAGCTCCAATGCCAAATCATGAGAAGACTGTCAACGCCATTGATGAAGATATTGATGAAGATCTGCATGTCTATTCAGTTATGGAGTTGAGCACACCATTGTCTGTTATCAAAAAGAGGTTAGTACAAGCTGGGATCTTTCCAGGTTGTCATGAAGATTGTCTATATTGTACCTATAAGCCGGATAGTTGCTTCATTTTGAGAGATGGGATTCAACGTCTCATGGATAAATATACTATAGTGTTTGAAAGAAGACCAGCATCTGTAGAAAGTATGGTGGATCATCTGACTCAGGGTAAGAAGATTGAAGAGGTTGATATGGTTGACAAAGTACCACTAAGAATCACTTCAAAGGGTCCCATTAAAATCACTCATCAGGGCCCAATCAAGATTACTGCTGAAGGTCCTGTGAAAGTTGTCACTGAAGCCAGAGTAGCTCCTCTGATCATTACCACTCCTGGTTCTATTCCTTATACATCTGACAAAGTTGTGCCTTGGCACTATGGGTCTGATGTTTACATCCATGGTGTCAAGCAGGAGCCTTTACCTGATATGCCTGTTGACATTGATAATATTGCTGGATCTAGCAAGATCACTCGTAGTGGAAGAGTCTTCTCTCCTCCAGTTGCTTCTAAGAGTGCAGTTACCCCTGCTGTTACTTCCACCACTGATGCTCGGGGCAAGGGTCCTGTTATTGAGCCTGTATCTACTGATGTGCCAGCTGCTGATGACCTCTCTAAGCAGATGGAAGAAGTATTGAAAATCATTCGCAAGAGTGATTATGATATTGTTGATCAGCTGGGGCATACTCCCTCAAAGATTTCTATGCTCTCCCTGTTATTATGTTCTGAGGCTCATGCCAAGTCATTGATCAAGTTTCTAAAGATGGCTCATGTACCCAGTGCAATTTCTGTGGACCAGTTTGAGAATTGTGTTGCTCACCTGACCTATGACAACGGGTTAGGATTTTCTGATGCTGACTTGACCCCTGCCAAGAGGGATCATAACAGGGCCTTGCATATTTCAATTGAATGCAGGGGCACTACCCTGTCTCATGTGCTGATAGACAATGGTTCCTCTCTGAATGTGTTGCCTAAGGAAGTCCTGAACAAGCTGAGTCCTGAAGATACGGTATTGAAGCCCAGTAATATTGTGGTAAAGGCTTTTGATGGTTCTAGAAGAGTAGTGCATGGGGAAATTGATCTTCCAATCAAGGTTGGCTCTCAGGTGTTCACTGCTACATTCTATGTGATGGATATTCGTCCTTCGTACTCATGTCTGCTTGGTCGTCCCTGGATCCATGGGGCAGGTGCTGTGACCTCCACATTACATCAAAAGTTGAGATATCCGGTGAATGGAAAAGTTGTTACTGTCTTTGGAGAGGAAGAATACTTTGTCAGCCATGTAAACACTTTCAAGTATCTGGAAGTAGAAGGTGAATACATTGAAACTCCATGTCAGTCATTTGAAGTGGTTCCCTGGGCTGTTAAGGATTGTGTGACTCCTCCTGCTGTGAAGAAGGTTCCTGTGGTCATCAGAAACCCTCCAACAATGGCAATGGCCTCCCTCAATGATGCAAAAGCTGTGGTGGAAGAAGGTGGTTGTACTATTTGGGGTCAGCTTCCTGATATTCTATACAAGTCTGACAAGTTTGGTTTGGGTTTCACTGCAGAGTCCCAGAAGGCTGTCCGTCGTGCCCTTGCTGTTCGTATCACCAATCAAGGGGTTATCAATGCTGTGGGAGATCAAGATGAAGACTACAACTTGGAGGCATGGATTTTTCCTACTGTGGGTGCTGGACTCAATAATTGGACAGCTGAAGATGTTATCCCTATCTCCTTTAGTCAGGAGTAAATACTATTACTGTGTTATGTTTTTAAATTTATAATTTCTGGAACAATTAAAACTTTCAAGCCATGTGCCTTACCCGGGGCACAATGGTGTGCTTGTTACGGGTTGTCATTTCATTTGCATACTGCATTCAATAAAATCAGTGGACGTTTCGTTTTCGTAAATATTGTGTTCCTTGTCTTTCTTTTTCTTTTATTTTTGCTTTATCAGCTAGGTGTTCTTACACACACCCACGTCACTAAAATGCAGATCCTCATCCACTCTGGATCCAGTTGATAACAGTTCTACTATTGCCAATTACAATTTCGAGAATCCGATCTATCAAACTGAAGACGGAGACGAGGACGATTGTGAAATACCTGTAGAGCTTGCTAGGTTGTTACAACAAGAAGAGAAAGCTATACAGCCACATGAAGAGCCAGTCGAAGTTGTGAATCTGGGAACTGAAGAAAACAGAAAAGAGGTCAAGATAGGGGCTGATTTAGAGGACAGTGTCAAGAGCAGGTTGGTTCAGATGCTACGTGACTATGTGGAGATCTTTGCTTGGTCTTATGAAGATATGCCAGGGTTGGATACGGACATTGTGGTTCACCGTTTGCCAGTGAAAGAAGATTGTCGTCCAAAGAAGCAGAAGGTTCGTCGTATGCGTCCTGAAATGTCAGAAAAGATCAAAGCAGAGGTAATGAAACAGTTCAATACAGGGTTCTTGGCCGTAACTTCTTATCCTCAGTGGGTTGCAAATGTGGTACCAGTTCCTAAGAAAGATGGTAAGGTACGTATGTGTGTAGACTACAGAGATCTGAACAAGGCTAGCCCTAAAGATGACTTTCCACTTCCTCATATTGATATCCTGGTAGACAACACTGCTCAGCATAAGGTATTCTCTTTTATGGATGGTTTCTCTGGTTACAATCAAATCAAAATGGCACCTGAAGATATGGAGAAGACTACATTTGTGACACAGTGGGGCACCTTTTGCTATAAGGTAATGCCATTTGGTTTGAAGAATGCAGGGGCAACATATCAGCGTGCCATGGTGGCTTTGTTTCATGATATGATTCATCATGAGATAGAGGTATATGTGGATGATATGATAGCCAGGTCTCAGAATGAAGAACAACATCTTGATCATCTGCACAAGTTGTTTGAGAGGTTGAAGAAATACAGGTTGAGATTAAATCCAAACAAGTGTACTTTTGGAGTTAGATCTGGAAAGCTCCTGGGTTTCATTGTCAGTGGAAAAGGTATTGAAGTGGATCCTGCAAAAGTGAAAGCTATACGAGAGATGCCAGCTCCCCGTACTGAGAAGGAGGTTAGAGGTTTCTTGGGACGATTGAACTACATTGCAAGATTTATTTCCCAATTAACTACCATCTGTGAGCCAATATTCAAGTTGTTGAAGAAAGATCAGGTGATGGAATGGAACGATGAGTGCCAGACTGCCTTTGATGAAATCAAGAGATATTTGCTAGAACCTCCAATTTTAATGCCACCAGTTGATGGAAGACCCTTGATTATGTATTTAACAGTATTAGACAACTCAATGGGGTGTGTATTGGGGCAACATGACGAGTCTGGTCGAAAAGAGCAGGCAATATACTACCTTAGCAAAAAGTTTACCGACTGTGAAACAAGATACTCACTGCTCGAGAAAACTTGCTGCGCTTTGGCATGGGCTGCTCGCCGACTAAGACAGTATATGTTGACCCATACTACCTTGTTGATTTCGAAGATGGATCCAATCAAGTACATATTTGAGAAACCTGCTCTCTCCGGAAGAATTGCAAGATGGCAAATGATCTTGACGGAATATGATATACAGTATACCACTCAGAAGGCCATTAAGGGGAGTGTTGTTGCTGATCATTTGGCTCATCAAGCAATAGATGATTACCAGTCAATGAATTTTGAGTTCCCTGATGAAGACATTATGTCTGTTACCAAAGAACCTGGACAATATGACGGACCTGAACAAGGATCCCGATGGACTATGGTTTTTGATGGTGCCTCCAATGCACATGGTAATGGTGTTGGTGTTGTGATTAGTTCCCCTGAAGGTTGTCATACCCCGATTACTGCCAGACTTTGTTTCTATTGTACCAATAACATGGCTGAGTATGAGGCATGTATCATGGGTATGCAAGTTGCTATTGATATGAAGATTCAGTTCCTTGAGGTGTATGGAGATTCAGCTCTGGTAGTAAGTCAGATTAAAGGAGATTGGGATACAAAGCATGATAATCTCATTCCTTACAGAGAACATGTGTTGTCTTTGATCCCACATTTCAAAGAGATTACAATGGATGGTGAAGACAGTGTTCTCAGGAGGTGCCATGATACTGACTACAATGGATAGTGAAGACTTCCCACAACCTGTAAACGCAGACATAGTTAAAAAATACTACGCATAAAAAGAGACCCGCTAGGTTGACAGGCCTAGGCAAAAATAAGGGCATCCCGGCAAACCAAAAGGGTTTGGGCAAAAATTAGGGATATATATATAAAAAGATGTACACCCGGCAAGTCGAAAACCTGAAAAGGCGGCTTGGGCAAAAAAGGGTATCCCGGTGGATTGAAAACCTGAAAGGGCAATCCAGGCAAAAGTTAGGGATTAAAGCGTATGACTATGTCTCGTTTGGATCACTCATGAAACTACAACCAGTTGTACTACTTACTCAAGCTCAAACAGATAAAGCTCAATCCAATCGTTTCCGTCTCAACAGCAAGAAGATGAGATACTTGAGTGGCAATAGTAGAATTGAAACTCAATAGGATTATTTCCCACATAGCTGATTCTTTTTGTAAAACTTCATGACAAAATTCTCTTACTAGGGTTTATGTCTCCTTGTACAAACTTACCCGTGTATGGTCACTTTTGATATAAATAAATTCCATCTTTTGAATCCAGATTCACTTTTACCCTATTTACATAAGCGAAACGTCCATTGGTTGTGTTTGAATGTATGTATGCCTTTGAATATGATTGATGTTTACCAGAAACGCATGTATGCTTTTAATATGATTGATGTTTACCAGAAATGCATGAAAATGCAGTAATAGTATTTACTAAGGACGAACGAGGGAAGGATTTCAACGAAGCTTCGCCGGTTCATCTTTACAAGACAGTTACAAACCATCAGTAGGACTAATCCATTTTCACAAAGTCTAATCTCCCCTGGAATTTATATCCATCTCTTTTATCCTCATACGGATATACGGGAAATTACTTTCCAATAAGGGCACGATGAACGAAGACGGGATGTTGTACTTATCCTACTATCAAACGAAAACGAAGGTTATCTATACCCTACTATCCCCAACAACGGGAGGTTATCTATACCTTGTTATCCCCAACAACGGGAGGTTATCTATACCTTGTTATCCCCAGCAGACGGAGGGTTATATATTCTTCAACAACGAATCGGGATTTATTTTCCTTGGCCAGCAGTTGTTATACAAGGATATCCAGACACTTCCAGCAGTGTCATAGCATACATACATCATTTACATCATACCATAACATATATGTCTATAGTACATTACCTAAGTGCATCATGTCATACATGCATACATAAAGCATAAACTAATGTTGTTATACAGAATGCTACCTTGTTTTCAGGTTAATTATCCAACAAACAATCTTATGATCTTTGGGACTGCTTTATTGTAACCTCAGGGTTACTTTATCCTCCTGATGAGCTTCTTATTACTTTGGGACTGCTTTATTGTAACCTCAGGGTTATTTTATCCTCCTGATAGCCTCTCATGACTTCAAGACTGCTTTAGAGCTACTAATTGCTCTATCCTCCTGAAATCATCCTATTACTTCAAGACTGCTTTAGAGCTATTCATTGCTCTATCCTCATGAGGTCATATTACTACTTCAAGACTGCTTTAGAGCTATTCATTGCTCTATCCTCCTGAAGCCATCTAATTATTTCAAGACTGCTTTAGAGTTATCCATTGCTCTATCCTCCTGAAATTACATTATTATTTCAAGACTGCTTTAGAGCTATCCATTGCTCTATCCTCCTGAAATCATTACTTCAAGACTGCTTTAGAGCTATTGATGGCTCTATCCTCCTGAAGACATATTACATTATTACTTCAAGACTGCTTTAGAGCTGTTGATTGCTCTATCCTACTGAAGCCATTCTATTACTTCAAGACTGCTTTAGAGCTATTGATTGCTCTATCCTCCTGAAGCCATTATTACTTCAAGACTGCTTTAGAGCTATTGATTGCTCTATCCTCCTGAGGTCAGATTTATCACTTCAAGACTGCTTTAGGGTTATCATTATTGATTGCTCTATCCTCATGAAGACATACTGTTACATCAGTATTACTCCAGACTCCTGACAGTTCTCATTATACTACTGAAGAACTTTCCCCTAGTGGCATCTTTAAGCCCACTCAATCATGTTCAACCAACCATCAATATCACTCCATGCACTGGTGAGTGCAAATTTTTGGGCTTTTGTGTTCAATCCCCTTCAACCTTCCAGGTTACGACTGGCAAATATACCAATCTAACCCCTCAGGTTTCAGAAAATTGAACAGGGGCAGCTGTTGCACCCCAAAATTTGCCCTCACAATACAAGACTTTGTGTTCCAAGAAGGTTCACAAGGTTCACAAAATTCACAATTGGTCAGAAGAGTTGACAATTCCCTCAGACAATGCACCTCCTAAGCAGTGCATCCAAAACTAGGGTTTTGACTTTAATCAGGCTAAATGGACTTCCAAGACTTCAAGTGAGCTTCATAACATCTTATATGTGTATAAGAACCCCCATGTCAAGTTTCAAGACTTTTCTCAAAAGTTTGCTCAGTCAGATGATCAGATAAGTCAAAAGCAGTCAATGCAGTTAAAAGGTCAAACTGAGGTCAACTGTGGTCAAACCAAAGTCAAACTTCATGATTTTTTTTTTGCCAACATCAAAGAGAGGTTGGGTGAGAAATATTATCATAATAACTGTAATACCCCAAATTTTGCCCTAAGATTTGTCGTCGCATTTCATTGCATTTAATCAATTACTAACAAATTTGTGTAGTCGTTTGACTTTTTGCAGGTAAATATCATATGGCATGCATTTTTTTTCTAAAAAGTAAAAATGGCACAATTGGCAGGAGGACATGTGTAAGGAGTTATGAGTGTGAGAGGTTGAGAGTTCGAATCTCACCTTTGTCATTTTTTTTTGTTTTTATTATTTTTACTCTAAATTTTTCTATCTTTCATTAAAAAAATAACAAAAATAGTTTTTTATTATTATTTAATTATTATTTTCGTATTTTAATTAAATCATTTTTTAAAATATTATTTTTTTCACTTTTTTCTAAATTATTCATAAAAATATCCAAAAAATCATAAAATAAAAAATATTGAAAAAAATTTTGTTCTTTTTATAATATTTTTTATTTTAGGAATCAATAGGATTATTAGTTTTTATTTTAAGTTTATTTTAATTATTTTAAATTATTTAAATTTTATTTTTTCTTAACTAATTATTTAGTTTGGGCTTTAAAATGGGCTTTAGGGACATTATTGACAATTTGGTGTTAACCCTAATTTGTTCCCTATATATACATGTGTTGCCTTGTTGGAAGAAAAAGGGAGATTGAAAAAAACCTAAGAGGAGTGAGTGCCGTTTGCCGTTATTTAGTTTTCTTCTTCATCCATTACTATTGTTTCTTTTTCTTCATCGTTTACCGTTATTTCTTTTTCTTCATCCATTACTATTGTTTCTTTTTCTTCATCGTTTACCGTTATTTCTTTTCCTTCATCTATTACTGTTGTTTCTTTTTCTTCATCTTTTACCGTTATTTCTTTTTCTTCATCTATTACCGTTATTTCTTTTTCTTTATCTATTACTGTTACGTTTATATATATATAATTTTTAAATTGTTAGAGTTTATATATATAAGATTTTTGATCGAATTATGTCGATACGATGTTTGCACATTTGTGTGCATGACGCGTGACATTTGTGTTAGTTCGATCTGGTTGCGATGATCGCATTTTTGTGTGAGCAATAATACTATTTTTTGCTTAATTTCTTTTTCTTTGCGATAAATTTTGTTTCGTCCGATTTAGATCTGGTTGCGATGAGCGCATTTCTGCGTTAGCAACATTGTTGGGTTATTTGGCACATTTAAAATTCATTATTGCTTTATTATTATTATTATTATTATTATTATTATTATTATTATTATTATTATTATTATTATTATTATTATTATTATTATTATTATTATTATTATTATCATTATTTATTATTATTATCATTATTATCGTTATTATTACCATTATTATTATTATTGTTATCATTAATTTATTAAAATTTGTTATAATATAAAAATCTGTTTTTTAAAATAAATAACATTAACATCTTTTCCAAATTAATATGAAAACCTATTATTTTTAAGAAAAACTTTTTTTTTAGATAAATTTAAAATAATAACTAAAATCTTTTTTTTAAAATAATAACTAGAACCGTTATTTATTTTATTTTATTATTGTTCAATTCAAAATTTCATTATCATATTGTATCTGCTCCTCTCATGTAACCTCGCGAACTTAACAATCGCTCTTTAAATTCTGCCTTTAAATTTCTGCTTGCATGGTTTAAATTATGACATTATCTCTCTGTTTGCATGATTCAATTATCTCACGCGTTTACTATTATTTCTGTCACATTGCACACATCCGAAGGTTAGGTCTAACTGTTTGGCCGCCGCGCCAATAGTCCGTAAAACTTCACACATTCAATTTCAAATCCTCAAAACTACAAACTACAAACCCTAATTTTCACAAATGCCTCGCCGCAGGCAAAATTACAATTTTACCCTTAGCATTAGGTCAAAGAGCCGCCGCGCTCATTTTAGGGTTTCCCGTCGTGGAATCCCTAATTTAACCCTAATTACAACTTAACATTTCAACGTAGAGATTTGGAGTTTCTACACTCCACGTAAGCATGTCCTTAAGATGCGTTTATTCCCCTTGAGACCTTGACCACAGTCAAGAAGTTTCTAACCTCCCTATTGAGGGGAACTACGATTACTCTGATTCCACTCCCGTAAGGATACGTAGGCACAAGATGCGATGTCTTGCCGAGTAAACTTAGAATTAACCCCCCTTTATTATTTATTATTGCTTATTTATATTTTATTTATCTTTGCTATTTAATTATTTTGCTTATTATTTTGTAATTGTTTCTTGGATGTAAAGTTGTTTAATTATTTAATTATTATTATGGTTAGTAATTAGGGAGTGTAACAACATGTATGTAATATTAAAATAAATTTAGATCACTTTTAAATAAAGATAATTAAAATAAACACGTCACACACGTAAGTCGATTTTAATCGCCGTCTCACTTCCTAAGGATATCCCTCAAGTTGCCTACGAATAATGGTTAAGTGGGGTGTATAAAGCAAGTCCCTCAAATAAAAAAATCATCAAAGTCCCTTATGGTTGCCTTTACGAATCAAGTCTCTTTCGAAAAATGATGATGGTCCCTTTTATGTGCTTATTACATCCCACAATGGCCTTCAAAGTCAAATTGTCCCTCACATACCCCTTAACATCCAAAGTAAGGACTACCTACTCCATTATCGTAGGGATAGTCTTACTAAGGAAAGGATAAAGAATAAGAAAGACCTTAAAACATTAGGGTAGGCTACTCCTAGATACTTGCTCGCTTCAAAACTTTTTCACACTTAAACAAATTTCCAACAAAATTTTCAAACAAGTTTTTTTTCACATCCATACACGGATTATTATTAAACTATTCTGAAATTTTTTGCTATTCACACACTACACTTTCAAAACAATTCAAAAGTGAGCTTAAGTACCTAAGAGCCCATGGATAACCATGGATGAAAAGGGTGCTAACACCTTCCCTTTTCATAACCTACCCCCCGGACCCAAAATATTCTCTAAGGTCTTTCCTGTTCTTTTATAACCTTTCCTTATGGATAAAATAAAAGTCGGTGGCGACTCTTGCTATCCGCAACATTGTTTAAAGTCAGTTCTCCCACCGTGTTACAATATGCAACAACAAGTTCTTGGTCTTTAACCTTGACTAAATCAATACTTTAAATGAAAACCACAACAACCAAACTTCTAATATGAGAAACCAAATTTGACAGCAACAAAGTATGAGTTGACAAACTCAAACCTTAAAGACAATCCATTGACAACATAGTCACAACTTAAATATCATCAAAGCCCAAACCAAACACTTAAACTACTCAAAGCAAGTATGAAGTCACAACTTATTTAAACAAAATAAAGGGGTCAGGCCTAAGATAATGCAGTACCTCATTCTGATATTAAAATTCCAAGTCAAGTTAGTATATACTTAAGCAAAGAGTTGATAACTCAAAGTGAATTATCATGAGCTGACCAACTCCAACGCAAGACATCCCTTCAGTAGTGGAATTTCAAACATGGTAACATTCCCATTTGTCCAACAACTTGTTCCATTCATACATGATGAGACAGTTGCCTTACAACATGTTTTAGTAAGAGAAATACACTAGACAACATTGAATACAAGTTTGACATAACTATGTCACAATATACAACCTGTTTCAACAGCACACATCCACACTTTTACCAAAGTCAGCACATACATGATTTGCCCTAAGTTGTAGTCTAACAACACTTAAATCTCAACAAGAACCAAAGAAACTATAGCACTAACAGTAACAAACATGACAATGTTGTAACCATAATAAGCTTGATATAACAACATCAAATACTTACTTTAAGTGAAAGTTAACAAACTCCATGAAAGTTTTTTACAGCATAGTGCAACTTAAACATAACAATGTTTAAATCATTCAACCAACCAATCAATATATACATGATTCACAATAATTAGAAGGTTTATGGTTACATACCTCTTGGAGTCTTCCCATAATAAACTAGCTGCAAAAACAAGAGATCCCTCCTTCCTTTGAACAAGCTTGAAATTTCTTCCTCTTGAAGAAACAATTGATCCTTGAGAACAGTATTAGCAAAAGAGTTTCCAACTATTTTTTAGGGTCATGGACAATTGGTATGACATAAATGGAAGGTGTTTATAGTGTCAAAGTGGTTCAAACTGATCTAGGCAGTGAGTTTCTCCATATTATGCAAAAAAGACAAACTATAGTGTGTGAGAAGTTAACTTTTGGTTTGGTGGTGCTTTTGATTAGGATAATGGTTAGAACACCTCCTAATGATGATTTGTAAGTTGTTTGGATGATCTTTAAGGTGGTTGAATGATTGAAAAGGATGCCGGTATGAAGTTTTCACAAGGCAGTTTTTAGTGGTTTTGGAGGATTTCTTTACTTTCAAGCAAAGAGGGGAAGAGGATGAGAGCTGTTTTTTCTCTGGGGTTTAGAGTGCTCTAATATCTGTTTAGCATAGAGGAAACCTCTATTTATAGGCAAGGAAAGATGAGGACAGATTGTGAAGTATGCATTGCAAATCTTGATTTTGGAAGGAAATCTTAGCAAATCCAATTTGTAATTTTCTCTGCAGATCTCTTGCTTGCTTCCAATGCCCTTTAGTATCTAAAACCATCTAGCTTGGAACTGATATAAGTGACATAGAGACAGCAAAGTCAGATATTCCTTGCCGCAGCCAAAAACTATCTCTCTCCTATTGTACCTTTGCACTTTATCTCATTTAAATAATGGTTTTGGACAAATCTTTAGCCATGTTCATGGATTCTTTTGATTTCTCCCATCATACCATCTAATACATCAAATCAGATGTTAGACCATGGTTGGAAATCAACTGAATAGTTGGGGAATGAGTTTATGCCATGTTTGGACATGGTGCATTTCAAGTGTCTGGACCCAACTTGCCTCCTTCAAAATTCCTAGCTAACAAATGTTATGGAGGTGTTCTAGTACTTTTTTGAAAGCCCTCATGGAAATCTACAACTTTCATGTTTTCATGATCTTCAGATTCCAAGTGGAACTAGGTCAAAAAACCCCTCAAAGTTGGCTGAAAACATGATTTGCAAGGCCAGAAACTTAGAAATTTTCGAAGTGTTTTCTCCCTCTTATGATGATTTTGGCTATAACTCCAAATATATGAATTTTATGCCCATGGACCACTGTGATACTTTTGTAGGACTTGTCAATACCTTTCCAACAAGCTTTGAACCAACTCAATTGGATGTGTGGTTAGGAAGTTATGGTCTTTCCCCTTTAAAAACCCTAATTTCTCGATTTTTCGATTACTCCCCAATCCTTGATCCAATTGTCATGAAACTTCATGTTTAGGTGTAATATGTTATTAGAAACATTGTTGCTTCACACTTTGAGGTCAAATTCCTTATGGTTGAAGAGTTGACTTTTCGGTCAACCGAACAATCGATCGATGACTACCGAGTTGACTGTTGATGTTCTGGGTCTTATGAGGCCTTGAAACTCCTTGAGTGGACTTCACTAAGCCATATTAACTTCATGGACCACAATTCCATCATTGGAACACCTTTTACATCAAAATTCAAACTACAGTTGACTTTTCCTAATCGAAAACCCTAATCGGGGATCCTGAATTACAATTTCTTTAATCTTTGAGTGATAACCTCAAATTGGATTCATAATTGATCCAATGGAGTATCTTTGATGATTTGGAAACTTGTTTCATGGAGAATCAATCCAATACATTGACTGATTAAATCGTCGAGACTTCGATTCTTGACTGTACGCAACCCTAATTCACGTGTATCTTGACAAAGACAAACTTGATATAGGTTATGGTTAGATAATCAAATGAAAATGATCCTAGAATGATGATGAAGATATAAGGGGTCAAAATTTGGGGTGCAACAATATCCATAAATGATCTGGGGAAAAAGGGCTTCTAAGTTCAAGCTGGGATGAAGTGATAGGTTTTAACTCAGTGAACCACGGGTATCGGAATGACACTTCTCCATAAATACGGACATAGGCTTCATTCTTACAAAAATCAATTTGTACTACCATACCGTACTTAGGCCTACTTTTAAATCTCCTTTTGGGTCCTTTTCATTCAAACGCAATCACATTAAGCCCATTATCCATATGTGCTCATGGTGAAGTGACCGGTTAGTGATTCTGATCTTAAGCATGAGGCTCTGGTACAAAAATTGGTGTAACAACTTTTATTGACCCTATTGTGGTTGTGGGGGATCGGATCATAACCCGCCCTACCGAGTTTAGCACCAGACACCTCTGAACCCCTTTTATTGACCCTATTGTGGTTGTGGAAGATTTTTATTTCGTTTTGCTTTTATATTTTTTTTTCCGAAATGTTTTACAACTTTTTGGGTTAAATAACCTTGTGAGGGTTACCTATACCCGAGTTGTAATTATTATTTTTGAACATGCAGATCATTCACTTATATTCATCGGTCCTTCACTTAGATCACGCTTTGGCCGGAGCTGACTGCTTAAGATAAACTACTAAGGACTTACTATGAACATTTTTATTAAGGCCATGGTACGTAGGGTATCGGGGTTGATTTCTACATTCGTGAAGCCTAAGGTGTTATAATGGTACCAGTGTTTCAAAAAGGAATTTTCCAAATCATCCGCATCCTAACTCAAACTTGCCTCAAAGCCTAAGAAAATTTTCAGGATAGTACACTTTTGTCAAAAAAAAATTTTTTGGTGGGGCTAAGTAATGAGGGAATAAGGGTATACTACTGATGACTCGTTAAGCACATGTGTGTTCTAGAAAGCAAAAAGAAAATAAGGAGGGAAATAAACTAGAAAGTGATAAAAGAAATGAAAATGCAAGAAAAAGCGAGAAAATAAATGAAAGTCTCCTCCCACACTTAAATTGAACATTGTCCCCAATGTTTCAAAATAAGAAAGGGATGAGGTACCTGAAGGGCCTAAGGCATGTTGCTGGTGATGTCGCCAGCGTTCGGTGAGTACCTAGGGAGGCGAGATCTGCTGCGACGATGATCGGTCTGAGAAGCATCGAACACATTGAATCTAATGGTTAGAGCAGCTTGAGATTGTATTATGCTTTGCATGGATTAGCTCATCTGCTGCTGAGACTCTTGCATGAATCTCATATTTTCAGTTAATTATTGTTGGATGGCGGTGAGCAAGTTATCGCGTCTCTCCTCTCTTGCTACATGGTGAGGTGGCATAGGATGATCGGGAGACTGCTCTCACTAGTCATACTCGTCATCGATATCATCGCCTTCACCAACAAGAATATTCTGAGGAACTAGACCTATAATGGGTGGAGCATCTAAATTGTAGGTCTAGTTCCTCGCGATAGTCACATCAATGCGTCTAGTGCAGGGCAAAACGATAGATGGGATAGCCTTTCCATGGATCATAAGCTCGAAGCCCCCTTCCTTCCTGACCTTGCACAGTTTCATATATTTTAAGAATTTCAAATTAATTGTGCGAGGAGGAAGAGGTGCTAAAGTGGCTATCTCAGCATCTAGGTTCAAAGCCTTTGCAATAGACGTAATAAGTCCTCCGAAGGAAATGGTCCTCGTGCCTTTGATTGAGGCATTCATATGGGCAATCATGAACGGAACCACATTAAATCTCTTATTTGTGAGGCACCCATGCAAAAATAGTAACTCTTTTGCAGTCACCTTGTTTGGATTCTCCCAGCCAAAGATAGTACAGGCTAACATGCAGCGAAATACGCGGATGGCAGGGTTATGGATCATGGAGGCAAGTATTCCTTCAAAAGATATAATAGTAAAATTTGACAACCTGTGCCAGAAGGAAAATGCCTCCACAAACCAATCAAAGTTCAGAGGTGCTTCACAAATAGCACCTTCACCTAAGGGGAGTCCTAGCCTCTCTGCAAGTTCATCAGTACTAAATGCTTATTCCACATTAAACATTCGGAACTGTAACGTGCCGACGGTACTAGCAGTGTCGGGTATGACGACATAAATCAGGGAACTCAAGAATTCCTTGGTCAGCCTTTCAAAAGTTGGATCACGTCTAGCAAATATTTTGTGCAGTCCTAAAGTGTCTAATAAGTGATAAATGCTATGGTAAATACCCAAAGAATACAGACAGTTGTCATCCATGTACCGTGTCGAAGCGATGTCCCGACTTTTCAATTTGTCGAGAATTTTCCATTGTCTTTCTTCGGGATTCCCTTGATGCAAAATGTACACTTCGTGTTCCATGGATGAACTCTTAAGATGGAAGATGAGTGAAAATGGGTATTTTTTTAGTGTTTTGTAAAAATGGGATTTTGATGGACTTTGGTGAGGGAAGGTGAAAATGGAACTTAGAATGGTTAATGGGTTGGTGAGTGGATGATGAAATTGGGAACTTTTGGTGCTTCGGGGGAGATTTTTGTGTAGCCAAAAATGGAGTTTTTGAGGTTTTGGATGTGAAAATGGTGGTTTTGTAACTTATGCTCCGCATATAGTCCAGACCCCGTGGCGGGCGCTGTCCTTGTTGAAGGTAGTTGGGCCAAATTTTTGTGCTTTGTTTGGGCCTTTATGCTTCTTCTTGATTTTTGAGGTGTGCTGCAGTAGAAATTACCTGTCTTGGCACACTATATATTTTTTTCTTTTTCCTTACTTCGATATAAAAATCAGGTAAAATAAATAGGGAAATAACAATTGTCACAAATATATATATATATATATATATATATATATATATATATATATATATATATATATATATATATATATATATATATATATATATATATATATATATATATATATATATATATATATATATATATATATATATATATATATATATATATATATATATATATATATATATATATATATATATATATATATATATATATATATATATATATATATATATATATATATATATATATATATATATATATATATATATATATATATATATATATATATAAACGGTAAAATTAATGTCATAAGATGAAAATAAAGCAAACGATAATAATGAAATAGTGTCATCACGGAGCTGGCTGGTCTTCTGTCTGGTCGGGATGACGGAGTGCATGGAGCTCTCTGTGCAAGTCCGAGATCTCCTAATACAGAGTGTTTGCCTCCATTGTGTGAGTCATGTCTGATATCTGAACCTGTAAGGTGAGATTGGCCACTGTCTGCTGGAGTCGAACTATCTCCATGCGCAACTCTGCTATCAGGGTGTGCAAGTTGGTCCTTTGCAGTGCATGATTATTAGATAACACGGTTGTCCTTGGAGATGGTGGTGAAGGATGATATTTCGCTGAGGGCGGTGTGCGTGGCTCATCAATCGTCTCTCCATAGCCTTCTAATGCATAAATCCAATTTGAAGGATCATGCACACTACTCTCAACTAGGTCAAGTAGTGTAAAATAGTGGAAAATCTGGTAATCAATCAGAAGTCTAAAATAATCAGGCTGAAAAGATGCTCTCCTTATCAGTCCTCTATCCAAACAGAAATCAATGTCCAACAGGGTGTATCCATAATACGGAGTCAGATGCAGCAACTGGCTGGTGAGTCCTAATGCAGTGGCTATATGCGTGACACATGAATAACCCCTTCATAGGATCTAGTTGTACTCTCGAGATTATGCAGCAAGAAGTTCCCACACGCCACTGGGTGTAACCGGTTTGCACAGAATAGGAAGAATATCTCTTCCTTACTAACATGCATGTCGGAGTCCTCCTTTCCAAGAAAGGTGTGTGTCAGGGTCATCTAAAAGTACCTCATAGTTGGGTTGTGGATGACCGGGGATAGCTGAGTGGATGGATTTAGGCTCCCTCTGCCTGTAATATCTCTCCAGAACTGGTCGACGTCTCTACTCATAAAATAGCCCATCAGCAGGTCAGGTATAGCATAAGGTGTGGTCTGAAATCCAATTAGGTCGTCGAATCCCTTATTGGTGAAGGCATACTTTTTTCCAAAAATTATGAATGAGGCCAGCCCATCCTGATCGGCGTATGGCTCGTGGCAGAACGAACTGAGAAACTCCAATGTAAGGTGCTTGTAGGTCTGGTGCAACTAGTCATCATATTCGTCCCAATGAAGTTGATGACAGAGAAACCATACGCTGGGTTCGATCCTTAAAGCTTCCATGCAGGTCTGATCTGGATACCGGGTCGGAGACATAGGGCGCTGTTGAAGAACATAGTACCTCTGCCTTTGGTTGTCGTCCCTAAATGTGACGTGCATGTCGTCAAGAGGCTGCATCCTGCAAATATAACTTAGAGAACAAGACCTTAAAGCACAAGCATCATAACCGTTAGTTGACACATAATCATAAGATAAAATAAAATAAAATAAAATAGAAAGTAAAGAAAAATAAAGAAATTGTGGGTTGCCTCCCAGGCAGCGCTTGTTTAACGTCGTTAGCTTGACGAGTAGAACCTATATGGTTGAAGTAGGTAGTGGTGGATCAATCAAGGTGTGGCTGGAGTAATCATTAGGATGTCCCCTCCTTTGTAGAATTTTAATCTCTTCCCGTTTACAATGAATGGGCTACATGACTGGTTCTGAATTTCAACTGCTAGTGATTGTAGAACTTTAGTAACTGTAAAGGGACCTGTCCACCTTGAACGAAGCTTGCCAAGAAAGAGTCGTAATCTAGAGTTGAACATGAGAACATAGTCTTCTATATGGAAATATTTCTTTACGATCTTCTTGTCGTGTCAGGCTTTAGTTCTTTCTTTATATATAATGGCGTTCTCGTAGGCGGATTGGTGGAGTTCTTCTAGTTTATGTATATCAAGGACGCGGTTTTGTCCAACAGTCAAATAGTCAAGGTTAAGGGTTTTTATGGCCCAACATGCCCTGTGTTCTAATTCAAAGGGTAGATGACAGGATTTTCCATAGGCTAGTTGGTAAAGATTCGTTCCAATAGGGGTTTTGAAGGCGGTTCTATAGGCCCATATCGCATCTTGCAACTTTTGAGACCAATATTTTCTTGATATAGAAACCGTTTTTTCTAAGATTTGTTTTATTTCTCTATTGGATACTTCTACTTGGACACTAGTCTGTGGGTGATAAGGTGTCGCTATCGTATGCTTAACTCCATTTTTTCTTATAAGTTTTTTAAAGATTCTTGATATGAAATACAATCCACCGTCATTGTTAACAAGACGGGGGGTTTCAAATCTAGGGAATATGTAATTCTTAAATAGCTTAATGATTACACGTGTGTCGTTGGTGGGAAATGTTATCGCTTTAATCCATTTAGACACATAATCAACTGTAACTAAGATGTATTTATTTCCTAAGAAAGACGGAAACGGTCCCATAAAGTATATGCCCCAAGCATCAAAGAGTTCCACCTCTTGAATATTTCTCAAGGGCATTTTGTCACGTCTCGAGATGTTTCCAGTGCGCTGACACCAGTCACATTTAACTATATAGGTGTGTATATCACACCACATTGTCAGCCAAAACAGGCCTGCTCTAAGGATCTTAGCGCGAGTTTTGGATGTGCTAGAGTGTCCTTCATAAGGTGCAGAGTGGCAGTGTTCTATTATCTTTCTTACTTCTTTTTCTGGGACGCAACGACAGAAAATACCGTCCGCGCCTCTTTTAGAAAGGAGCAGTTCGTCCTAATAGAAGTGTCTTACATCTTTAAAGAACTTCTTTCTCTGCTTGTAACTAAAATCAGGGGGTATGATATCGGCGGCTAGGTAATTTACAAAATTCGCGTACCAAGGTACGCTGCTAACTTCCAGAGATCTCTCAGGGTTTTTAGAAGGGTCTTGATTTTTTTCTTCTATGGCTTCTATCCTAGAGATTAACTTGTCATAGGTAAAATCATTGTTAATAGGGAGTGGGTCTGGTTTTAGACACTCAATCCTAGAAAGGTGGTCGGCAACTACATTTTTCGTGCCTTTCTTGTCTCTAATATCCAAATCAAACTCTTGTAATAAGAGGATCCACTGAAGTAACCTAGGTTTGGCATTCTTCTTGCTTAATAAGTAACGGATGGCAGCATGATCTGTATAAACTATAATCTTGGCTCCTACCAGATAGGATCGAAACATGTCCATAGCGAAGAATACGGCAAGAAGTTCTTTCTCGGTGGTAGTGTAGTTAAGCTGAGAAACGTCTAGGGTTCTACTAGCATAGTATATTACATGTAATCTCTTATCTTTTCATTGCCCTAGAACAGCTCCTGCAGCGTAGTCGCTAGTGTCACACATGATTTCAAAAGGTTCGTCCCAGTCTGGAGGTTGGATAATGGGTGCCGAGATCAACGCTTGTTTTAGAAAGTTGAATGCTTCAAGGCATTTTTCGTCAAAATTAAACTCGACATCTTTCATTAGGAGGCCGATTAAAGGTTTAGTTATTTTAGAGAAGTCTTTAATAAAACACCAGTAGAAACCGGCATGTCCAAGAAAACTTCGGACTTCTCTGACAGTGTTAGGGGGTTTAAAGTTTTCAATCACTTCTATTTTGGCTCTATCTACTTTGATACCTCTTTTGGAGACTATATGTCCTAAAACTATACCTTCGGTGACCATAAAGTGACATTTCTCCCAGTTCAACACCAGGTTGACATCAAGACATCTTTTCAGGATTTTCTCAAGGTTAGCGAGACTGTTGTTAAAATCAAATCCGCATTCCGAGAAATCATCCATAATACTTCCATAATTCCATCAAGGTAATCGACGAAAATTGCCATCATGCAACGCTGGAAGGTTGCTGGTGTAACACCCCCTTCTATACCCCCAAATAAAACAATAATATATATAGGCACATATAAATTTTATCAGAGTATGATTTAAAATACGGTATAGAAGAAGTATGTCACATTATTACCAATAAAACACTCAACACCTGCTCTATAAAACTATGCAACAGTGGGATAGTTTTCAAAGTAGAGGAACTTAATCCTTAAGCCCACGTCTCAATATTTAACATTAAAGTGGAAGAATAAAACATTTGAATTACTTCAAAACATTTAATCACATAAATACATGTTATCCAGTTGTTCATCAATCATTCATGTTACAAAACATCATCAACTGATACATCACAAATGTATCACAAAAGAATGCTATACAAGCCTAACTACCTGATGTTACATAATCAGAGCAGTCCGACTCAAAAGAATGAAGCTATACTTCACAAAAGAAACCTCCAGAAACCTAATCTGCAATGCCTCATAGAGCATTATAAAACAGCAGAAGGGTGAGGAATATTACCATAATAATCAATGCATATACTTATATATACATATACGAAATTAAAAATACAAGCATTTCACATTTCTCACCACAAATCGTTCATAGCTCATCATACATTTCACGACATGTATAAACACATATGAATAATAATATAACACATTTCATCATGCACCAATCCATCATTCACAACTCACCAATTTACCAATTCACACATAAGCATAATTCATATAACAATGACATCAATGCTATGCGACTCAATCACGGCTCAATGCAACTCAATGCTAGGTGGTACCAACACTTGTTATCATTTTTCGGTTTTTACACTTAAACCAGGTCCACCCTTCTAGACCGATAACAACAAAGCCCGTCCCCTAGGCTTCAAACCCACCCTTCTAGGTTTGGGACAAGCCACTAGTCTCCACGAAACTAGCAAACATTGCCTCTTGACTAAATGATGCATATGCAATCAACCAACAAAATGCACTTAAGACCGTTCCCGCATCTTAATCCCATGCATTCAAATAATTCATCCCTTCAAGAATTACAACATGATTGCACACACAACATATTCATAACAATTCAAGGCATTCACATTCAATACCATCATCAGATTCATCAAAACAATGCACACATATCCACGATATGTTCACATGCATTACATACATTAGCATACAACAATATGCATTCACATACTTATTAGACAATACACACATATTCACAAATATGTTCTCATGTATCCCTAATCAATCCAAACAATACACATATCACGATCTAGGATTCACGCCCAAAGGCTACCCACACCTCATCACAATAGTACATAAACTATTCATATCACATAGGATTAACATAATTGAACCAAGCAATTAATCATTGGATGGATAAAACAGAAAAGAAACAATGTTGTCCTGCTCGCCACCCTTCGCCTGGAAAACCCATTGGCGAATGCTTGCTGGGACCTTCGTCCGGCGAACTCGCCAGCGAACAAAGTCAGTAGCTACTGACTTGTTTCGCTACCCTTCGCTGATGTACTCGCCTGGCGAACCTTCGCCACTCACCTTCACCTGGCGAACTTGCCAGCGAAGACCACTGGGAGTTTTCTTGAATTATTCGCCAGCTATTCGTTGGGGTTCGCCTGGCGAGAGCCAGCGAACCTGCGATATCAGAACCCTCATTCTGTCCCAAAACTTCTACCTTCCAAAAATCAACCGATTCTCACCAAACCAGTTTCAGTAATCTTAACCCCGCCTCACCCGACTATTCTATGGCATTATTTCTAATTTCTAACCGATTAAACTACGATTCTACCGATTAAATACATTTTGCCCTAGCTTGAAAAATGGTGGAAACTCACAACAAAACCCCACCCACATATACATAACCACATACATTGACTAGATAATAATGTTTCTCACCCTTACCTTGATTGGATTGAAGCTTGAAGTTGATTCTTGATGATATCTCCAAGTTTCCCTCTTCTCTTCTCTTTTCTCCTATTTCTCTATTTTTTCTCTTCTATTTTCTTTCTATCCAATTCTTTCCAATTAATCCAAATCATTAAGATTAATTCCAATAAATCAATTAATTAACATAATTAATTAATTAATGAAATTTGGGTTGTTACAGCTGGTGCATTATAGAGACCGAAAGGCATTCGTCTGTAGGAAAAAGTTCTATAAGGGCATGTAAAGGTAGTTTTCTCTTGATCCTCTGGGTGTATAGGGATTTGGAAAAATCCTAAATATCCATCCGGATAGCAAAAATAGGAGTGTCTGGTCAAACGTTCCAGCATTTGGTCTATAAATGGTAAGGGAAAATGGTCTTTTCAAGTGGCTTTGTTTAACTTCCTATAATCCATACACATACGCCATCCTCCTTCTATCCGTTTTGCTACATGTTCTCCTTTCTCATTCTGCACGACTGTGATGCCTCCCTTTTTAGGTACTACATGCACAGGGCTCACCCACTTACTATCTGAGATTTGATAAATTATACATGCTTCTAGTAACTTGTGAACTTCCTTTTTTACAACATCACTCATTATAGGGTTTATCCTTCTCTGATATTCTCTATAAGGTTTTGAGTCATCCTCAAGCGAGATCTGGTGCATGCACACAAATGGACTTATACCTTTCAGATCGGAGATGTTATACCCTAGGGCTGAGGGATATTTGCGCAGGACAAACAAGAGTTGGTCTGTTTCTACCTGGTTTAAGGTAGCACTGACTATTACTGGATAGTTCATTTCTTCATCCAAGAAATTGTATCTTAGATTCCTAGGTAGTTCCTTAAGTTCTAAAGTTGGTTTCTTAGGGCATGGTATAGGATTGGGGGTAAGGGATAAACATTCGTACAGGTTATCATCAATGTAGGGTTCCATAAATCCATTGTCTTCCTCAATGAGAGTTGAAGGCAATTTGATGGTTTCTTCTAATTCTAGCTCCCCAATGCATTCATCGATGATGTCTATGGCATAACATGCATCTCCTAATACTGGTGCCATAAGAAACTTCGATAGAATGAATTCTATCTTTTCGTCACATACCTCAAAAGTCAACTTCCCTCTCTTGACATCTATTATGGCTCCTGCGGTTGATAAGAATGGCCTACCTAGGAGGATTGGGATGTCATCATCTTCTTTAATGTCCATGACAATGAAATCAGTCGGGATGAATAATTGACCGATCCTAACGGGGACGTCTTCCAATATGCTGACCAGATACTTGACGGATCTATCGACTAACTGAAGAGACATCTTCATAGGTTGTAATTCTCCAAGTTTTAACCTTTCAAAAACTACCAGAGGTATGAGGCTTACACTAGCTCCTAAGTCTAGAAAAGCTTTGTTGATGACATGACTCCCCAAAATACAAGGTATGGAGAAATTTCCTGGATCTTTCTCCTTTTTGGCAAGTTTATTTTCGGAAATGGAATTGCATTCCAAAGGTTTTGAATCGTCAAGTCTACGTTTATTGGTAAGGATGTCTTTGAGGAATTTTGCATATGATGGTATCTTGGTGATGGCTTCTGTGAAAGGGATCTCCACATGAAGTTTCTCTATGAATTTAATGAATTTCTGATATTGGTTATTGATCTTGGTTTTTTTTAGTCTTTGTGGATAGGGTATGAGAGGTTTGTAAAGCGGAGGTGGTTTGTTAGTTTTTCTATAGTTTTTTCCTTATCTTGGTTTTTCTGGTTTTCGGGTCCTACTGGTTCCTCTGCTTCGTCCGTGGGTACCATGCTTTCCTTAGAAGTCTTGGGTTCGCTCAATGCCAGGTTGACCAGTTCATCGTAAGCGGTCCCACTTCGTAGGGTGATTAGATTGGCTTGCCCTCGGGGGTTTTATTGAGGTTTTCCAGGAAATTGTCCTTCGGGTTTGGTCTCAGGAGATTGTTTTAAAGCTATTTGAGAGATCTGGGTTTCAAGCATCTTATTGTGGGTGACTATTTGGTCTACTTTGGTTCCTAACTGGGTAATCAATTCATTTACATGAATGTTCTTATTTAGGAATTCTTTGTTTTGCTAGGTCTGAGCCGTAATGAAGTTCTCCATGATTTTCTCAAGGTTTGGCTTAGGCTGCACAACTTGCATAGGCGGGTTTTGTCGTTGAGCTTGAAAACCGGATGGTCTCGGAGGTGCATGGTTTTGGATAGGGTTATTATTTTTATAAGAAAAGTTTGGATGATTCTTCCATCCAAGGTTGTAAGTGTTTGAAAATGGGTTTCCTTGGGTATAATTGACCTCTCCTGAATGAGTTTCGTTCAGCAGATTGCATTCTGATGATTGATGGCCTTTGGCTCTACATAATTCACATTCCGTTGAGACTGCTGCTGCAGTAACTGGGCTTGCGTACATATGTTCCACTTTAAGGGCTAAAGCGTCCATTTTGGCTTGCATCATGTCTATAGAACTTATCACATGTATTCTTCCTTGGGCTTCCCTCTTTTCCACCGTTGCTCGCTCTATCCCCCATTGACAATGATTTTGAGCCATATCCTCGATGAGAGTGCAAGCTTCAGGGTAAGGTTTATTCATCAGAGCGCCACCTGCGGCGGCGTCGATGGTTATCTTTGTGTTATAGTGAAGTCCATTATAGAAGGTATGAATGATTAGCCATGATTCTAGGGCATGGTGTGGACATATTCTCAACAAGTCTTTATATCTTTCCCAAGCCTCAAAGAGTGATTCGCCTTGGTTTTGGGTAAATCTGGTTATTTGGTTTCTAAGAACAACAATTTTGCTCGGGGGAAAATATCTAGCAAGGAAAACTCTCCTAAGGTCTTCCCAAGTTGTTATAGAATTGGCTGGAAGGGAATCTAACCAGGTAAGGGCTTTGTCTCTGAGGGAAAAGGGAAATTATCTTAACCGAATCGCCTCAGGGGTAGCACCATTGGTTTTAAAAGTGTGAGCTAATTGAATAAAGGTTTTTAAATGTTGGTTCGGGTTCTCGGTAGCGAGTCCCACGAACTGGTTCTGTTGCACTAATTGTAATAGGGAAGGTTTTAGCTCGAAATTGTGAGAAGGAATATTGGGGTTCACAATACTAGAACTAGGTTCGTCATTAGATGGTTGGGCGAAATCCTTAAGGGGTGTTTGGTTACGGTCTTCGTCCATAGCCTTCTTAATTCTACGAAATAAGATACGTGTGCGAGTGTAACATTCAGGTTCCTCTAAAGGATCTATGAGAGTATTGGTGTTGCGAGTTCTTCGCATTGACCGGTGGGTAAAACCTTAGTCTAGACGGTGTAACAATAGGGTACGAAATTTTGACGTAATTGGTCCCCGGCAACGACGACAAAAACTTGATCGCTTGTTTCGCAAGTGCACGAATAGGGTCAGAGTAATATAAAAGATTATCAATCCCACAGAGGCCAAACGTCAATATATCGTTCGCTAGTGCTACGATGTTTATCTAAGGCAAGTCAATAAAGGAGTGTTGTGCGAAATAAAAGTAAAGTGCAGAAATAAATTCAATAATAAAACAACAGGGTCAAATGCAATTCACATAGCTACGTAGTATTCCAAATGTGTATAAATAGAATTCCTTATAGGGTAATGTTTTCTACTCATGAAAATAATAATTTAATTGGAATTGTTGCTTTCGCATATTCAGAACCGAGTTTATTCCCTAATCGATCTCTCTTATTGTCACTTATAAAAAGGCGAGCATTGCGTTAGAGTTGATTAAACCTACTTTTAAGAAATATAGTTTCTTAACTTAGTTGAAAAGTATTTTAACCTGGAATTTCTAACAAAAAGAGATTCTTGCGAACCGGACTTTAAATCCATAAACGCGTCCGAAAACAGTTTTAAAATCGGTTTTCTTAAACATTAAAAATTCCAAATTAACTGAACCAAGTGTTTTCGCTTCCTTTGAACAGTTAAAACTAACCTAATTTGTCTAAAGGTTGGACGGCTTTTAATCTTACCCAACAGATTTTAAGTGCAGAAAATAAGTGTTAAAAGTCAAAATAACCCCTAAGTAATTCTATGGATAACTGTATGGAATACTATTATAACTATAATCCTTGCATCCTAGCCTTTAAGATTTAACCGAACATGGTAAAGTAAATATACATGGTAAATAAATGCAAGTAAATAAAATGCGAGTAAAATGAATAAAGTACGGTAAAGGGTGCGATAAATAAACAGTGCGAGAAATA
This sequence comes from Lathyrus sativus, assembly GCA_963859935.3. Classification (NCBI taxonomy): domain Eukaryota; kingdom Viridiplantae; phylum Streptophyta; class Magnoliopsida; order Fabales; family Fabaceae; genus Lathyrus; species Lathyrus sativus. The sequence goes on along the minus strand of OZ012736.1, from coordinate 338,021,435 downwards.
AAAGCGGATAAATAAAAAGGGCGATAAATAAATAGAAACCTTCTCCAAACAGGAGGCTTTAAATCTTGATACAACTGGAAGTAAATGACAGAAATAAAATGGCGGCAGGATTAACTTCTACCCAAGTGCTCCAAACCTAGTTACAGACTCGATTAGACAGTGTGATAACCCCTCGATGTGAGATGTTTATCACTTTACAATAGGTGAATTTTATGGCTTGAGTTCTGTAACTAAGCTTGGATGATTAGAAATGAGACAAAACTCCTCTATTTATAGTGGTAGGAAAGTACAGGTAATAACAAGAATGCCCCCCAACTCCTTTTGGGAGGGAAACGAGAAAGCAAAGGTGGCGCCCACCACATGAACTAGGGTGGAAAGAAGTGGGAGACGTGGCAGTGGTCAGCAGTTGGTCTTCTATCCAATGTGTGGCATCCCCTATGGCGCCCGCCATGGTGGAAGCCATGTGTACAATTCCAGTGAATGTTGGTCTTTTAGCTCGTTTTTCTTCATTTCTTCTCGAGTAGCTTTAAAAATACAAAAACCTGAAAAAGAAACAAAACAGAGGCATAATACAAGAAAACAGAAATAAAATCCTAAATAACACGTGCAAATCGAGTCAAAGAATCAATATATTTTAGGTCTATCAATCTTTTCCCTCATAGCAGCTTGATTTTGTTCTAGCTGATCCATGATTCTCTTCTGATTACTTCTTGTGTTGTACAGATGTCAAGAAGTCAGGTTGCTCTACTACAGAAAGGGCAAGCGGTGTGTGAGGTCGGGTTTCAAGAAATTCAAAAATGATGCGTAAGCATATGCAATGTTCGAATGATGTTCAAGAGACTTTTGAGACTTGTGATTATCATCGGTATTATAGAACTGCCAATGAACAATAAGAATGCATAATTTTGAGACCAAAAAGCAACTTTTCATTAATTTTCCAAAGAAAGATTCAATACAAATGATTGCTCAACAAGCTGAATACAACAGTTTATGCAATAAGATAGAGAACTGTACAACTAAAAGGTCTTCTTTCGGATGCGCTCTTCAAGCTTCTTCAACTCAAACATGAATCTACTAACAATCTGATTGCAAAACTGGATGAAGCGATGGACTGAAGGAGGGACATTATTCCCTTCCAAGTCTTGAATTGCACTTTCCAACCTCCATTGGATATCACGGATCATGAGGTTGCAATGCTCCACTAGATCATTGTACTTAGCACGATACATGTCTAGAGTCGGCTGATAATACCGGAGGGAATCCACATGGGTGTCCAACAACTTGTTAAGTTGAGCCTCTTTCTTGAGCCATTGTGAATTGTCCCTTTTCAAAGCATCGAAACGATCCTTCCACAGAGTGGTTGTTTCCTGAGCGGTCTCCAACTCTAAGCACTTTTTGTTCCACATGGTAGGAGTAACATATGAAGCTCTTAATGCTTCTTCCTTGAGTTGTCGTTCATCTTCAGCTAAGGTTAAGGCACTTCTCAATTGTTCCTTGAGATCATCAATATCAGCCTCAAGTTTTTCCCTTGTCTTCTTCTTTTCAGCAGAAGCTAGTGTTGCACCCCAAAATTTGCTTAACCTTTTTCTTTACTTAGCTTGTGTTTCATTGCATTCATTTTAGCTTTATCATCTGCATTGCATTGACATGTGTGCAGGAGATCAAGAGGTATGACTACCAACAAAAGGCTACCAAGGTTATGAAGCTATCTAAGAGTCTTTATTCAAGTATCCAAGGGTTGATATCCTTATCAAAGAAGTCAAAGTTCCTCAGAGGGAGGGTTGGACACAAGAATGCATATCTCCTAACTTGAGGGTTGTGGGAGGCCATCAGATGATTCTAAATCCATGAAGTTGGACTTGAAGCCTTTAGAGAGCTCATGAGAAGTATTGGAAGTCACTTTGAAGCCTAGACAGGTCAATATGCAAAGTATATGAAGCTACTACCAAGATTGATGCAACTAGGGTTTCATCTGGTCAACCCTAGGTCAACAAATGATTTAAAGAAGGTTTAGACCTAATTTCAAGGCCATGTGATCATGGAATGATGTATTGAGATGCATAAAAGATGATTCTAAGACTAACGCATCATGAATCAGGAGTGTGAGGAGTTCCTAGGCTAGGGTTTCTAAGCTTGACAGTGTAAAATCCCCTGGTTTAGTGCCTAACTTCAAGACCACATAACTCAAGATGTGATTTTCATCTCACCTTGACCCCAACATGATTGTTGTGGAGCATGATCATAGCTTTAATTTGAGTACTAGAAGTCCTTGATAGGGTTTATAGAACTCAAGTTATGAATCAGACAAGTTACAAATCATCAGATGAATGTGATTTTGGTCCTTGAAAGTCAACCAACTTCCATGCCACTTTTGACCTAGAAGGAAGCTTCTCTTCAACTTCAGGTGAACATGAATGTTCTTCCTTATCTTCTTAGCTTTCCAAAGAGTACTAGAAGTCCTTGATTAGATTTGTAGAACTCAAGATACATTGCTTGCAAGACAGGGGAATTTGGGAAGTTGAGATTACAAGTCATTTTTGATTATGGGTCAATTTCACCATCTTACTCACCCGAAATGGAATTTTGTTCAACTTGAAAGTTGCTCAAAATGGGGTTATATAATCCACCGAGCATCAAGAGTTCATTGATATGGATTAGAATGATAGTTGGTTGAATAAAATTTGATAAAAAGAGATTTAAAGCCATTAAGATGAGAAAAATCCAAATTAATTCACATTGGCTCAAAATATTGCAAGGAGGTGCATATTTTGAGTACATTGGATATTTGGAACACTTTGGCATTTTTAGATTTCCAAATTGAAGCATATTTCATGGTCAAATTTGAAGTTACTTCAAGAGGAAGTTACATGATCAAGATCATCCATTGATTGGAATTAAGGAGTGAATCATAGCCCTTCATCCTCCTTGCAATACCAGCAGTGAATTTGAGCACATTTTGAGGGCAAACAAAGCCATATTTGTGGACTGTTACAAGGGAGTTTTGGAGGAAAATGTGAAAATGGAATTGGATCACACAACCATTTTTGGGCCTCCATTTCAGCCCAGAAAGTTTCTATATAAGCTCATGAGTGAGTTCAGATCAAGGTTGGTGATGGATTGAGCTTGCACATGTAAGACATAGTTGAAAAAAGTTAGTTAGAATTGAAAATCGAGTTTCCCCATTGGAGCCATTTCTGAATAAATTGAAGGTCCAATAAGCATCTACCATCATCACTGGGTGATTTTGCACAGCTTTAGTCAAGGATTGGTGGCTGAATCATCCACTGTTGAAGCATTTATCAGGTTTTCTTCTTTTCACGATTACTCTCAACTGATGATGAATTAGAGTAGTTTTTGTATGTGGTTAGGTAGTACTTAGGTCCTAGATGGATTTAGGATTGATCTTGGAATCGTTTGTGAAGTTTCTTAATGATGAGCAAAAACTTTGATGGATCAGTTATGGCTGTTTCTTGGTTGATATCGAGATTTGAACCTAGGTTTATGATCAATGTGATGTGTAGAAGAGATTAGTGGAAAGAATTTAGAGTTTGGAGATTATTCTTGGAAGTGTGTGTTTTCTGTTTGGCTTCGTATCTGCTTGGTTATTGAGAGAAATTGAAAAAGAACCATGCCAGGTTGTAGTATGTGGAGAGAGGAAGAGATTGATGTCTTAATGGTTGGATTTGGTGAAGTTTAGATCTCTGGTTATTTCCCCCTTGCCGGAGAAGACGACCAGAGTCTTCTCCGGCCACCGTGAGAATTCCCTCCTTTTCTAACCAGTTTGAACGAGGAAGATGAAGTATAGGCCGTTAGATTCGTTTAACTCCATTAACTAGGTAATTCAATCCAAGGCGTGTGGTTTAGTCTGAGAGATTGTTGACCATTGATTGGTGATGTGGCAAGGCGTGAATCATTGGATTGTACTACTTTCTGGATGAACGTGCGAGATTAAAACTTAGCATGGACTGAAGTCAAACGAGCCACACGTGATCAGGAATGAAACGCACTGTTTCATTTATTCGCCTTCAGAGTTACGTGGCGCATTCCCCCCTTAGGATTCATTGACTGGTCCATGGATCTGACGACTTTGACTTTTTCTTGCAGTTTTTAATTCTTTTATTCATTTTTGGATTTCTTTTATTCATTTAATCATTTTTATGCATAAAAAATAGTAGAAATTGTTAGAAAATTATGGAAAAAACAGATGAATTGAACCTAACTGCTGGAATTGTTGTTTAATTTTACTAAGGAAAAAACAGATGAATTGAACCTGTGTTTCATTAACCCGAACTACGTTCGCTCTGATTTCTCTGATGAGAATACGTAGGCTCAAGACGCGATGTCTTGGCGAGCAACCTTCCCCCTTCACCCGTAGTTAGCCGAACTACGTTGACTCTGATTTCTCGTTCTAGACGGGAATACGTAGGCACGGAGCGCGATGCTTTGCCGAGTCAATTTTCTTTTCTTTTTGAGCCAGCCTTGATAGGTAGATAGATAAACAACCCATCAGATAAACACAACAGGCATGGATCTCATCAAGTACGATGGACGTGAGGGGTGCTAATACCTTCCCCTTTTGTAACCGATTCCCGAACCCAGACATGGTTGCGATGACCTTGTCTTTTCCTTTTCGTTAGGTTTGTTCCGATCGTTTCCTTTCCCTTCTGTGGGATACATAAAGAAAGATGGCGACTCTTCTGTCTTTGTCGGCACCTTTTTTCGCAGTAGCGACAGCTGGCGACTCTGCTGGGGACTCCAACGGTTCCCTATGCGAGTCAGTCCTAGCGCTTGCGTGTTTATCTGTTGGGTTTGCATTTATTTATCGCACTTTACTTTCCTGCACTTTACCTTCAGTATAATATGAGTATTTATTGTGCTGTTGTGGTAGGAGATTCTGATGAGTGAGAAGCCAGTCCCAGGCTTGAGGGAAAACATAACATTAGAGTGGAGATTAGTGGGGGCGTACATGCTTTGCATGTACTAGTGTCCCGCAAAATCCGCACTCAGGCGAGATTCTCTTGGATGATTTCTTTTCCAGCCCTTTGGGCTTGAGGGGACTTTAGACTTGAGAGTTGTCGACCCTGGGAATCGATCATTTATGACTCAGCTAAGTGAGGCCTCTTCAGGGAGTGATGATGCCGAACCAGAAATGATGAACGTATCATCATTTCGTGAAAGTCTGTGACGCTGAGAAACGCATAGGATGTCGAACTGTATCAGTGAGTAGGTCCATACCTGTGAGCGGGACTGGGGGTCATGCAGGGAACCTTGACCTCCAGGCAACCTGGTTTTCTCTTGACAGTTTGAATTAGTGACATTGATATCAGAGGTTTCTTTATTATCAGAGCTATGTTGTGTTCTCGTCAGGGCAGAATTTTGGTCCTCTACTACCACCAGCATAACACTCTTGATCTCTTGCTGCATTTTGCATTTGCATTTGCATTTTCATTTTTGGCATCTCATTAACACGTATCTGTGTTGTAGGTGCATTGTTCCCCTTTGATTCTAGTGATTTGGTTTCTTATATCCGCCATGGGATCCTTGAGGAAGACTGTTGCTTACAAGCTCCCTACTCCAAATATCAGTGCTCTGTTCGGTTTGATTCGTATGGATGATAGATGGGTCATGAGTGATTTCAGGAAATCCTATGGGAAGTTGCTTGATGTTGTTTGCAAGCTCTCAGTTCATCAAATGAATGGTTTGTACGCCTTGTTGCAGTTCTACGACCCTCAGCTCAGATGCTTCACATTTCCTGACTACATTCTCGCACCTACCCTGGAAGAGTACTCAGCATTGTTGGATATACCTATTCAGGACCGGATGCCATTTTACCACACTAACGCTAAGCCTGATCTAGCTAAGCTGGCCGTTGCTTTGCATCTGGAGGCCTCGGATTTGGATGGGGGTTTGACTCAATGGAATGGAGTGCCCGGTTTCTCCTTATAGTTTCTCATTGGGAAAGCCCAGCAGTGCGCTAAAGATGGATGTTGGATAGTGTTCAATGCTATTTTGGATCTTTGCATTTATGGTATTATTTTGTTCCCGAATATGCCAGACTTCATAGACTTGGATGCTTTTCATGTCTTTGCTTCAGGCAACCTAGTGCCCACATTACTCAGCGACATGTATCACTCAGTCCATTACAAGAATGAAAACAGAAGGGGGAATATGGTGTCTTGTTGTGCTCCTTTGTTATACAAATGGTTTGCTAACCACATGCCTAAGGCAGGTTCTTCTATCTCTTCTGGGAGCCCACTAGTTTGGTCTGAATACCTGATGAGTTTAACCGCTGAGAATATAACTTGGTTTGACAGGGATAGGCTGGGTATAGAGCTCATATACAGTTGTAGTGGTTTTCCCAATGTTCCTCTGATCGGGAGAAGGGGCTGTATCAATTACAATCCATCGTTACTGATCAGACGGTTCGGGTATGCATTAAGGGATCCCCCTAAAGAAGAAGAGGTGTAGGAATCTTTGTACCTCACGGGGCTGTTGAGTAATGACATGCTTGGAACAACGTTCACAGAAAGGGTAAGGCATCCTCGGGGAAAAACAATAGTCGTGCCTATGACCCTTACCTAAGCTGGATCCAGGACAGGGAAAAGATGATTCTGATGCCATTTCCTTCGGCTACACCTCCTTGTGCACCCAGATTTGAAGAGCCAACAACAGTGGATATTCGGAAATACAATCATCTTCAAGCCGAGAAAGAACATTAGAGAAAGCCAACGAAGAGCTGGAGAAAGAAATTACCCAACTCCGGAGCGAGAAGAGCGAAGTCGTATACTCCTGCAAGAAGCAGACTGAATTGATAAACCACTTGGGCGCCGGTGTGTTTACCACTAAAAAGCAAGACTTGGATAGGGCATATCTGAAGATATCCAAATTCGAGACATGGTGGAACAACACTTTGACTAGTCACAAAGAGCGTAAAGATAAGTTGAAGCAATAGGTTGCCAAACTGACTGTTCAGCTTAGAGCCCAGCATGAGAAGATTGAAGCTGAAGCATCTGTCAGGCGTGTCAGCGAATGCAAGTTGGAAAAAGCCACAGCAAACCTGAAGGATTGCAAACCCATATCAGATTCCAAGAAACGCAAGTTGGAAGATTACTTTGGGAAAGGAGCCTGGGAAGACTTCGTTAAGGACCTCCAAGACACCATCAGGCAGAGGGATCTGCTCACCAAGCCTGACCATCCCACTACGAAGAAGTTATTGGAATATTTTTGTGCCCGTAGCCGCACTTGATTTCCTTGTATTTCTTTGTATCTTTTATGCATTGATATGCTGACCACCACCAGGCTTGTTGGTTGGGGTCACACCTTTTGCTTCAGTTGTATTTGATTACAGTTGTACGTTGCCCGCAGGGTTTTTTCAGATATATACGAGGTGTTCTTTCCATGGTTAGATACTAGACTTTATTTTTCTTTGAACTAGAATCGAGGGGGAGTTCCTCCTAATGCATAGATACGTGTCTGCATTTGCATAAGCATCATTTTTTGCATAACAGGTACCGTGAGCATGTTTATCTAACCCCTTGTGTTTTTCAGGTTTGTGTCAGGATTGAACGAAGGCAGATTCACCGGTATTCCACCAGAGCAAATCAGGTCAGAGTCATGGAACAGGTTTAAGCTGACGTTCAAGAGCTCGGGGAGAGGATGGATCGTTTTATGGACCTCATGCAAGTGGTCGCCAATGGCCAGGAACAACTCAGGACTCTAGTGCAACCTTTGATTGCATGCGTCGATAGCAACGATGTGTTGCACGGTGGGAGTGTTACAAACCCTCCGCTTGTTGAGACCTCTCATGCTAACATCCCTGTTACTAGAGGGAATGGAAGTGGCAATGGTAATATTGTTGCTAATGCTGGAGCTAATGAGAATGCGACTAGAGTCGGAAATGGTAACTTTGAAGCTAATGGTAATGTTGGTAATCTGTATGGTCTTGATGCTGCTGGGTTTGCTCATGGTAATGGCCATCAACCTTGGCAGGAGGATCGTCAAGAGGACTTATTCTCGATGAAAGGAGCTGAGGGCGAACTGAATTCTGAAGCTCGTTTAAGATTCAAAGCGCTCGAGGACAAGATGAAGAGTTTTGAGAACTTGAATTCCATGGGTGTTGATATGACCAAGCTGAGGCTGATCCCAGACCTCAAGGTGCCTCCAAAGTTTAAGGTACCCGACTTCGAGAAGTATAAGGGCACCACTTGTCCCCGTGTCCATCTGAGGTCCTATTATCGAAAGATGTCTGCACATTCTGATAATGAGAAGTTGCTGATGCACTTCTTCCAAGATAGCTTATATGGCCCCTCGCTGGAGTGGTACATGGGCTTGGAGCCCACAAGTGTACACAGCTGGAAAGACCTTGCTGAAGCATTTGTGCGCCCTTATCAGTACAACAGCGACCTGGCTCCTAACCGGGTTCAGCTACAAAATTTGTCTCAGAGGAATAACGAAGCCTTTAAGGAGTACGCCCAGAGGTGGCGTGAACTGGCAGCAAGAGTTCAACCATCGATGGTTGAGCGAGAACTTGTCGAGATGTTCGTGGCTACCTTTCCAGGTGTTTATTATGAGAAGCTTGTCAGTGGTATGTCGGAAAGCTTCTCCGACCTCATAATCACTGGAGAACATGTGGAGAATGGCATCAAACTCGGAGAGATTCAGGGTGTAGATGTACCCTCAGTTGGAGGGGGAAAGAAACCTTTCAATGGTAAAAGACACGAAGGTGAAACGAGCTCAGTGTCTAGTGCTCGGGGAAAAGGAAAAGGCCAGCGCCAGCAGGTCGCTAGTATTACTATTCCTGCTGTCCAGCAACCTCAGTAGCAGTAGCAACAGAACCAACAAGGGTACCGGAGGTACCAGGGTAAAGCACCATTGTCAAGTCGTCACCTTGAAACCCCACCTATGTCGTACGCTCAGCTATTGCAGACATTGCTTCAGTTGCAGCTGATTCAGAAGAGAACTTTGGCTCCCTTGACAGGGGCACCTCCACCTGGCTACAATACGAATGCGAGATGCGAGTTTCATTCGGGGGCACCTGGCCACTCGATTGACAACTGTAAAGCATTTAAGCACAAAGTACAGGATATGGTTGACGCCAAGATAATCAACTTTTCCGATAATGTTCTGAATGTTACGAATAACCTTATACCTAACCACGGGGGAGAGAGGGTTAGTGCCATCATCGAAGAGGAGGATGCGGACTTATTGACTGATGTCAAAGACCTGAAAAACACCACTTGGTTTCATTAAAGCCAAGTTGATGAAGAAAGGTATTTTCTCGGGCTATGGGAAGTTCTGTATGGATTGTGCGAACCACTCAGACGGCTGTGATCAGTTGGTAGGGGGGATCTAGAGCCTGATGAACAAAGGAATACTGCAATTTAGTCGAAAAGCTGAGAACAGATCAGGGGAAGTAGTACTCAAGCAGAAGGATGAGGTTGCTACTATCACCATCCCCCATTAAACAATTACTATTTCTGCATCAAGGCCACCTACCATCACTATCACGAAGGCTGGTCCTATACCGTTTGAGAGCACTAATGTTGTTCCATGGCACTATGGGGCAGATGTCTACTGCAATGGACAGAAGTTGGAGTTAGATCCATTCGGGCAATTTGTTGACAACGTAGTCGGGATTGGGGGAATAACGCGTAGTGGAAGAGTGTTTTCTCCACCGGAAACTGTAGCTGACAGAGCTGACAAGGCCGAGAATACTGATAGAGGTAAAGGTAAGGTCGTTGAAGAAACCTCCCGTGAGGTAGAAAAAGACCTGCTTGTAAAAGATGCCGAGGAATTTATGAGGCTGATCAAGAAAAGCGACTATAAGATAGTTGATCATCTTCATCAGACGCCGTCTAAGATTTCTATTCTGAATCTGTTGTTGTGTTCTAAGATTTCTAAGATTTATAAGTAGTAGCCAGATTCATAAAGAAGGACATCCTCTGTCGATATAGAATTCCCGAGCGGATCATTACTGACAATGGTTTGAATCTGAATAATAAGATGATGAAGGAGTTATGCCAGAGCTTCAAGATTAAACATCCCAACTCATCTCCTTATCGGCCGAAGATGAATGGTGCGGTTGAAGCGGCCAACAAGAACATTAAAAAGATAGTGCAAAAGATGGTTATTACATACAAAGATTGGCATGAGATGCTGCCTTTTGCTCTGCACAGTTATCGTACGACGGTACGCATATCAACCGGGGAAACTCCTTTCTCATTAGTATACGGTATGGAAGTTGTCCTATCGCTGGAAGTCGAGATTCCTTCTTTACGAGTTCTGGTCGACGTGAAACTCGATGAGGCAGAATGGATCAAGAATAGACTAAATCAACTCAGCCTGATGGATGAGAAGAGATTGGCATCCATCGCATACAGTCGTTTGTACCAGAGCCGAATGAAGAAATCTTATGATAAGAAGGTGTATCCTAGAAGCTTTTAGACGGGTGATCTCGTCCTGAAGAAGATTCTCCCGCCACACTCCGATCACAGGGGCAAGTGGACTCCTAATTACGAAGGTCTGCATGTCGTCGGCAAGGTGTTCTCGGGAGGAGCCTTACGGTTATCCATGATGGATGGCGAAGATTTTGCATCCCCTGTGAATGCGGACGCAGTAAAAAAATACTTTCCTTAAAATGACCCGCTGGAAAGAAAAGAATATCCAGGCAAAAATGGGGCATCCCGGCGTACCATAAAAAAGGAAAAGGTTCGAGCAAAAATTAGGGATATAAATGAAAAAATGTACACCCGCAAAGTCGAAAACCTGAAAGGGCAGCTTTGGCAAAAAAGGGTATCCCGGTGAATCGAAAACCCGAAAGGGCGGTTCAGGCAAAAGTTAGGGATTAAAAAAGCAAATGACTGCGTTCCACGTGTGAACTTTCATTGTTTAGTGGTTTGGGGAGACCTGAGGGCCGTTTATCCAAATCAATCTCTTCTAAAGCTGAAGCGTCGGAGAAGTATCGAAGTCGAGTGGGTCATAGAGGGATCAACTCATGGTGTTCTTCTACACCGCATTGCCGACATTTGCGTATTATTGTTGTATATTTCTGTATATACTTGCACAACTTCCTCATTTCAGGAGCTTGCATCTGTTGTGAAACATTTTGCCTATTTACAGGCTCGTTTATCAATAAACATATACTATTCAGTATTTCTATTTGCTTGTTTTAGCTTTTATCTGTTTTATTTGCGAAAAAAAACAGCCGATGTTTTTGTTAAAATGCGCATACATAAACTTGCTGGCCTAGGCCGATAATTGTTAAAACATTGAATTACTTGAACGTTGTCTCAAATGATAACCTTGATAGGTCCCTTTGTGAAGGGTATCTTGTCTGTTTGTTCACTTTGTTGCAGGGTCGTCACCCTCCAAGCAATATGCCAAGATGTATCCTAGGCAGGATCGTCATTTCCCCAGCTGAGTCATGGGCAGAAGTGTATACTCGTTCCCAACAGTGGGTCAACATGCAATTTTCTCGTAGAAGGCTATCCGCAAGTGTTCAGCTCTCGATAGTTCAGACTAAAGTCTCCCATAGAGTTGGATTCCCCACATAGTTGTGTTCTCCCCAGCAGGTAGGAGTTATTCCAGCGTCTAGTTGTCTATCCTCGACCGAGTTTGCAGTCCCTCAAGAGAGCCGAATCCTTGAAGGTCGTTCAGGCCATTATTTGTCTTTGCTAGCAGGAGAGAGTATTGAATAGCTGTTGCTATACTTCCCCATCGGAGTCCGTATCTCTAGGAAGATTCTACATGTGAAGGCCGTGCAGTTTATTTCTGCGATTGATATCTTTTCCTCAGTAGTTTGTGGTTTGTATACCCAGTTGAACAAGTACAGGTTCTCGTAGAACTTTGTTTCCCAGTGGAAAGTCGCTTGAGGCTCGTGTTCCCAGGTTAAGTCCAATTGAGATTGGTGTGGTTTCATCTCTTCAGCGGGATGATTCCTTCTCCCTATCAGGATGGTTCTTTCTCCTTGACAGGAGGATTTTCCCTTCAGCATTTATTTTGCTGATTTAGTTCTGTAGCATTTTTCATTATTGCATAGCATCTACCCTAAACGCGTAGCATTTTCATCGTGTGGATCATTACGCCACTGACAAACATATGCATGTGAAACACGAGCTAGGTGGGTATCGTTCTTGTGTGCAGGTGTTCCTTAGTGGAGTTGTTTGTTCAGGACGATTCTTGAATTCCTCAGCAGAGTTTATTCGTCTAGGACGATTCCTGAATCCCCAAAGCAGAGTTACTTGATAGTTCTCCAGAATCCCCAGTGGAGATGTGTCATTTCCCTTGAAGACTTGATGATTGAAGTCTGGTAGTGTCACTACTGCAAAAATCGGCGCTGGCTATGACAGAAGAGTCGCCACCGTGCGTTATTTATCTCAACAGAGGGAAAGGAAACGCTCAGAGTAAACCTAATGCAAAGAGGGAAAGGAATGGTCATCGCAACCAAATCCTGGATTCGGGAGTCGGTTACGCAAGGGGAAGGTATTAGCACCCCTCACGTCCATCGTACTCGATGGGATCCACACTTGTTTTCTATCTAAGAGTGTGTTATTCTATCTAATCTATAGGTCTGGGTTAAAAAGAAAAGAAAATGACTCGGCAAAGTATCGCACTTTATGCCTACGTATTCCCGTCTGAAACGAGAAATCAGAGTCAACGTAGTTCGCCTACCTACGGGAAAGGAGGGGAAGGTTGCTCGCTAGGATATCACATCCTATGCCTACGTACTTTCATACAACATGAAAGATCAAAGCAAACGTAGTTCGGGCTACGGAAGACACAAGCTTGTCTGACAGTTTTTTATCTCCTTAAGAAAGGGTTTTCCTGATTAAAGGTCCAAGCGGACAAAAGCAGAGTTTGAATGTTTGTTTGAGTTTTTTTTTACGAAAGAAATGTTTTTTAGTCTGCTTGCAACTTGTACTGCACTAAAGACTTGTGATCTGAGAGTGACTACGTCGCATGTCACCCTAAGGGTACCATACTAAGCAGCCAGATTACTGAAGAGTGACCCTCCAGCAACCTTTTCTCAAATAGCTTAAGGCTTGTAGCTTACAGCACGCGTTATCCTTATTATTGTGTTTTTTGAATTGTTTTGAGATGAGAAGAGAGACACCCTAAAACTATGGTTAAAAGGGAATCTACCTACAGTTATCATGCATGGGTCAAAACCTAATGTTTGTCATAATTTCCTCTTGCACAGAGGAAATCAGAGATCCTAGGGGATAAACAGCAAAAGACAGCAAGCAATTACAGTAAACAATAAAATGCATGCAATGCAGCAATACAAGAAGGGCAACGGAGAAGACAACAGGCAAGAGGAGACAAGCTCCACCTCAAACCTAGGGGTAATCAACACAAGCAAACAGACAAATCAGAGAAAAATAAAAGATACAGAGGAGACAGCACAAGCAGCAGCACAAACTCTTACAGTAAACAGCAACAGCAGCTCTAAACAGCAAAGTTGGATAGACAGCAAAGTTGACAACAAAGGCTTCATCCTCAAGCAAGCTTCTATCTTCAAGCTTCATCAATCTTCAAGCTCCAACAAGCACACTCCAAGAGGAGGATTAAACATCAAGATCAAGTTATAATGTTAAGAAACTTAATGACAACCAAAGGAAATCACTAAGAACTCAACATTGCAAATGAAAGGTATCCTCAAAGTTCTACTCACTTGGGCATACCACTTATCCCTCCTAAGGAGAGATGGAGCTTCCGAAGGAGGACTTTATGTCATGGGATAGAATAGAGGCAAACAATGCACTCCATGTTTGAAGAAAGAATCAAAACTAAGTCTAAGGCACTTCCTAAAACCCTAATTTCCTAAGCTTCTAAAAAAGCTCCACAAGAGGAAAAAGCCTTCAACTCCAAGCTCCAATCTTCAATCCCAAGCATCTTCAATGAAGTCTAGAAGACCTCTTAAAAAGGATTCCAAGCCAAGTGTTGCACCCTAAAATTTGCTCAACCTTATTCACTTGGTTTATGTTTCAATATCATTAGCATTTGCATATAGAGGCATGTACATAGTCTAATCATCTGCATAGCATAAGCATAGCAAGTCATCCAACAGGGGACCAAGCACTATTCTCATCTCTAAGAGCCTATCAAGAGGTTATCATTCTAAATCAATCTCATTCAAGTCATCAGAAAGAATTTGAAAGCTGGGAAGTCAATGGATCAAGCAGTACATCTATCTCCTATCTGAGGGTATCTGGGATCATCAAAGAAATTGTGAGCTGTGGGCTGAGCATGGAGATTATGTGGACATAATGAAAGACTTAGAAAGTCATTTGGAGAAGGATACAAGTCATTGGAGTAGTCACAAGAGTTGTGGATGAAGACAGTCAACTAGGGTTTCATCTGGGGTCAACTCTAGGTCAACTCTAGGTCAACTCTAGGTCAATTGACTGATTGAAAGGCATTAAGGTCTATTGGAGAGATGTGGGGTTCATAATTTGACATTTAGAAGAGGATATGGTGATATGCCAAGAAGAATTCAAGAGAAATCAAGGAGAAGAGGAGTTTCTAAATTAGGGTTTCTGTGTAAAATCCCCTAGTTTTGGTCAAATTTCCAAGCAAGATAAGTCAAAATGCAAGCTTCAAATGGATCCTTGGCAAACATGAAACTTGTAGAGGATCTCAAGACCTTTAATTTGAGTGGTAGAAGATGTTAAGGGGATTTATAGAACTCAAGTTATGGTCCTTGCAAGTTACAGGTCATCTGAGGTATCTGAAATTTTGTCTGTGAAAGTGACTTGACTTCCAAGCAATTTTTACCCCTCAAGGAAATTTCAAATGAATTTCTGGCCAACATAAGAGTTGTTCCTCATTGTCTTATCTTTCTATAATGGTATGATATGCCTTCATATGATTTGTGGAACTCTACTTATGGTCTTGGCAAGCAAAGGGTATTTTGGTCATTTGAGAATTACAGGTCATTTCAAGCCTATGCCCAAAACTCATACAAGGAAGCTTCAAATGGAAAACTTTACAACATCAAACTTGTTCCAAATGACATTTTGAGTCTAGAAAGGTGACCATGAGAGATTGGAAAGGTTCATAGCACAAGGTTTCAAATTTGGTGGATTTAATGAATAAAAATGACCTAAAAAATGATATTTTTCATACTTTGGCCAAATGAGGTGAAATTATAGGTCATTTTGATTGGAAAAATCATTTTGAAAACATTGGCTAAAGTGGAATTTTGAGTTTGGTTCAAGTTTTGAAAGTTACTCATGGTTACTTATAATGGAAGGTACATAAGCCAAATCCAAGGGAAATCATACATGGGAAGTTTCTCCAAGCTTCTAGGAGTTTCTAAATTCACCTATATATTGATATGAAGAGGTTCATGCCATGGTTGGTGCTTCATATTGTTCATAAACACAAGTTCCACACACTTTTTCCAATTGGCAAAATCAACTCAAACTCTCTCAAATTCTCATCAATTTTCACCATTCTTGATCTGGTATTCATCATCATCATCCATAGATCATAATTCATACAATCATTTGGTAGAATCGAGGTGGATTCGAGCTGTGCAAGTTCACCATTCAAAGTGCAAGAATTTTGGAATTGGGAGATTCAAAGCCTTGGAGCATCATTGGTTGCATACAGAACTCATCACCAAGTTCATTGATCAGTTTTCAATCACTTCAGGCCTTGGATCAAGAAGATTTAGCACCTGTTTTCATCAATTGCACCAAGTAAGTTTTGCATTCGAATTGGCTGTTTTAGTTAGAATTATTAGGTTTTGATAGCATAGAATTGGTAAGATAGGATAGATGACTGAGTTTGGTAAGTTTGGAGAGCTTCCATGGAGTTTGATCATGAGTGCCAAATCTGTTAGGGTTTGTATCTCTTGGATTAGAGCACGAAAATCTTCATTGAATGGCTTGTTATGATCAGCATAAGATGTAGATGAGTTTAGGACAAGAATTGGTGAGAATTGAAGCAATTGATCACAGGTATTAATGGTGGAGTCAGACTGTTATTCTCTTCGAGTTGGTTTATTGAGTGAGTGTTAGGGAGAGTTATTGGCATGGCTGTGAAGAGGCAAGTTTATAGAGCAACTTTGCTCTTGGAGTCGAAGGAATCCATGGAGAGATGAGGGAGAACAGAGGAGGAGAAGTTCGTGCATGGCTATGGTTTTTCAGGGTTAGGGTTTACTCAAGGTTGAAGATGACTTGCAAGCCGTTTGATCTAGCTTTGACATTTGACTGGGAACTCAATCCAACGGACGCAATTGAATGAAAAAACGGAGGGAATTTCAAACAATGAAACGCACTGTTTCATTAAAGACTTCAGACTGGGCTTTGCATTCGCTTGCTTTTGACACCCCCGTTCCCAAGCCCAATTCTATAATGCACTGAATAATTACTTTTCACACCGTTTCAGTTTTTTTAATTTTTGTTGGCTTTCTGATTGATTCCTGGGCCTCACATTCGCTTACTATTCGCACCCCACTGCCTGGCCCGTTTCCATGTGTTAACTGCATTTCTTTACTCGCTGCACCCCTTTTCATATTAATTCATCTTATTTTCTTTCAAAAAAATATTAAATCTTTAAAAAATCATAACAAATAGGAAAATACATGTTTTTCATTGGTTCTTTTTGCATTATTTTCATAATTTTGTCAGGAAAATTATCATACAAAAAAATTAATAGTTCATTTCATTTTTATATTTTTAGCATATGTTTCTTTTAAATAGGTGTAAATAGTAGTTTTGTTTAATGCTTGAATTTGTTAATTTTAGTTTGATTGAATGCTTTAACATTTTTAATCCATTTTTTTTAGGTTGATTAGATTAGACATTTAGCTTGAATATACAATTTAGTTCATATTTTTAGGAATTAATTTTAGGTGATTTGATTAGAGGTGAATAACATGAACAAAATTAGTGTTTAGGTGACAACGTAGGTGAATAAGTTCATTTCCCTTAGGAGTTAGAAGTTGAATCTTTGGGGTATGGGATTATAGGGATTATGGGTAGTCATTAGATCCCTTAGAAAATATTAGGATTCCCCTACTGCTATTAGTATACTGTCTATATTTGCTTGACTGGTGTGGTGTGCCCTTTCTGGGGATTTCTTTTGTCTGTGTGGGGTATTGGGTCTGCTTGGGGATTGGGAGAGCTGAAGACTTATGATGATGAAGCCATTGGAGATCAAGAGACTGAAGACCAACTTCCAGAGTTGATGAGGAGATTCTGTGCTAGCAGCTGTTGAAGTTTGTAGGATCTAGGAGTTAGGCAGAGCCCTAGAGTAGCAAGCTTGATTCTCAAACATGGAAGGTCTTGACTGCCTCCATTCTTCTCTGTGATGCAGAGTCTCTCTAAGACACTCACCCCCTTCCTTTGGAAGGCTTGGTGATAGTGTCTAAGAGATAGGACTCTTGAGAGAAATATTCCATGTGTTGTCAGCAGTTTGTTTGCCACCCTTGGTAGTCAACTAATTGCTTAACACCCAATTCACTCTTGTGATTGATTCCTCAGCTTGGAGGTTAGGACTTGAAGAAAAGCCATTGTAGACTAAAGACTGATAATCAAAGCCCTTGCTTGAAGGCTGTGGAGATGAAGACTGATGCTTGCTGAAGCTTATAGCTGATTGATGATGACTTGAAGACAGATGTTGATGCAGAGCTGCTGTGGCTGTTTATTTTTGCTGTTTATCATTTCTGATGTATTGATTGGTTTCCTTGACTGTATTGTTTGTTGTTTACCCTGTTGGGTTGAAAGTGAATCCTGTTCACTTTTGCCTGTTGTTTTCTAGGTTCGAGGTTGAGTGGGACTCCCTTGCCTCGCTTGTATTGTTGCATCCATGCATTTTATTGCTTTACTGTATATATCTGCTATTGTTTCTGTTTCCGTCTATTCCCTTAGGATCTCTGTTTCTCTCTGCGCAAGAGAGGAGCATGATAGACACTAGGTCTTAACCCATGCATGATAACACTAGGTTAGTTTGATTCCCTTCGCAACCATAGGTTAGAGTGCTGTCTCTTCTTCCTCAAAACAAACAGAAAAATACAATAAGATTTCAAACACAATAAAAGACACTTCTTCCGTAAAAGAATGTGAACTCATCAAGACGTCATTTTTGTCCGCTGGGACTGTTAATCAGAAAAACCCTTTTCAGAAGGAATAAAAACAATCAATACAGACTTGTGTCGTACGTGGCCCGAACTACGCTTGCTCTGATCTTTCATGCTGTATGAAAGTACGTAGGCATAGGATGCGATATCCTAGCGAGCAACCTTCCCCTCCTTTCCCGTAGGTAGGCGAACTACGTTGACTCTGATTTCTCGTTCCAGACGGGAATACGTAGGCATAAAGTGCGATACTTTGCCGAGTCATTTTCTTTTCTTTTAACCCTTAACCCTTAGTTTAGATAGAACAACAATCCATACCCGAAAACAAGCGTGGATCCCGTCGAGTACGACGGACGTGAGGGGTACTAATACCTTCCCCTTGCGTAACCGACTCCCGAATCCAGGTTTTGGTTGCGACGACCATACCTTTCCCGTGTTGTGCGAGGTTTACTCTGAGCGTTTCCTTTCCCTCCGTTGGGATAAATAACGCACGGTGGCGACTCTTCTGTTCAGCCGACGCCGATTTTCGCAGTAGCGACAGCTGGCGACTCTGCTGGGGACCCAACGTCCCCTGGCTGCTAAGGACTGCGATAGTTCTTATGCATTTGGGATCCAACGTCCCTTAAGAGAGTCAATCCTAACGCTTGTTTTCCCGTCGAGGATTTTGTATGGATTTATATTTCTGACCTTTACTTTCAGCATATTATTATTGTCATTATTGCTGTATTTGGGGGTTGTGATGGGTGTTTTGATATTGAGTGAGAAGTCGGACCTGGGCTTGAGTGCACCTTAGACTTAGAGTAGAGATTAGTGGGCGCCCGCTTGCTTTGCTTGCCTTGGTGTCCCGCGAAATCTACACTCAGACGAGGTTCCTCTGGTTGGCCTCCTGCCCCTTCCTTTGGTTGGCGTGGGTTGCTGGTTAGTTGGATTGTCGACTTTGGGGACCGATCATTTGGAAGTCAGCTAAGTGAGGCCTCTTCAAGACTTGATGATGCCACTCCTTCTGGGAATCGTATCGTCAGTCTTGAAAGTCTGTGACGCTGACGACCGCATAGGATGCCATACCTTTGTCAGTTACTAGGACATCCACCTGTGAGAGGGTTTGGGGTTATGCAGGTAACTAGACCTTCAGATACCGGTTATTTCTTGATCAGAGAGCTTGAGTATTTATGGAGAGTTCTGAGGTCTGTCAGAGACCAGTTGGAGAGTTCTGAGGTCTGTCAGAGACCAGTGGGAGAGTTCTGAGGTCTGTCAGAGACCAGTTGGAGATATGATCGGGGGTCTACCAGAGACCAGTCAGAGTTATATTATGGGGTCTATCAGAGACCAGTGTTGGAGCTTTGTTTCAGGTCTATCTGAGACCAGGGTTTGAGGAATTCTGGAGGGTCTCTCTGAGACTTTTGATATGGTTCAGGCTTCTCAGCCACGGCACTTGGTCCCTGTTGCATGTTACTTGCATTGCATTGTTTGCATTCCCATTCATATTGCATTACAGGTAATTATTAAATTGTATCTCATCCCCTGCGTCTGCCAGGTCCCCCAAGATTAGCGACCGAAGAATTCCCTGGCATTCAACCAGAAGCAGCAGTAAGGAAGTCATGAGTCAGGATCAGACTGAGATGCAAGAGGTGCACAACAACATAATGCGGCTCATACAGGTAATGGAAGCCATGGCCGAGAGTCAGAAACAGTTGCAAAATATGGTGCAGCCTCTGATTGCACGGGCTAATGATAGGGCTGCCGATCTTTCTCAGCAAGAGAATCAAGGTTTTCTCCCAGGCCGCATACGCCAACTTGTGGGGATAGACATCAAGCAGGTTCAAGCAGAATTAACGGATGTTCGAGGCCAGCTGGGGCAGTTCACGAAAGATATGCAAGTATTGCGCTCGAATCAAGAGACGCTAGAAGAAGAGAACTGTCGGTTGAAGGCACAGATAGGGTTGATGGCTGAAATATTAAGGAACGTGCTCAGAAGAGAAGGAGGGCAAATGTCTGAAGACACGGCTGGCTTATGTGCTCCTCAGGGGTCTGAAGAACCATTACCCACGCATGATAGGCGTAAGAGACCCTCTCCACGATTCGAAGCTCAGGATTCTCCTCGTCAGCAGTCGCAATTGATTTTGCAGGATAACCCAAGGAGGTGTGGCAAGAGGGTGAGGTCTTCTAACAGAGTATTTGATGAGATCCCTGTGGATTATGATCAGCTGGTGCAACTCTTGTTCCAACTTCAACTGGTTGAGCCCCGCATTTTGGTCCCACTGACAGGGCAGCCGCCGCCAGACTATGACCTGAACGCCCATTGTGCCTTCCACTCCGGCGCACCGGGGCATATCATTGCAAACTGCAAAGCTTTTAAGCATAAGATTCAAGATTTGCTGGATGAGAAAATAATTGAGTTTGTACCAGGGGGCATAAAAGTTTCAGGGACTGATATTCCCATTTCTCTGTCAGAGGTTGCAGACGAATCGA
This sequence comes from Lathyrus sativus, assembly GCA_963859935.3. NCBI lineage: Eukaryota > Viridiplantae > Streptophyta > Magnoliopsida > Fabales > Fabaceae > Lathyrus > Lathyrus sativus. The sequence goes on along the minus strand of OZ012736.1, from coordinate 338,000,881 downwards.
GGTATGTCCCAGAGCCACTGGAAGCTAAGTCCCTATGTCCATAACAGTTGTCGATGCCAGGGTTGAATTTAAGGATGATAGCGCTTGAGCCTAAGGAATCGTCCGAGCAAAGCCAGCAGCATACAAGATGCCAGTATCCGGCTCAACAAAGAATTCGGGGAAAGAAGCCAAGGAGGGTGTTTGAAAAGCCTCCCTCAACGTACGCAGATTTGTTACAGACACTACTAAGATTGAACTTGGTGGAGAAAAGAACTCTGGCGCCAATAACAGGCACTCCTCCGTATGACTACGATGCAAGCAGGCACTGTGAATTCCACTCTGGGGCTCCCGGACATGATATTGAGGGTTGCCACGCTTTCAAGCATAACGTCCAAGATTTAATCGACAGCAGGGTTATTAACTTCTCTGATAAGGTCCCCAAGGTGGTGCAAGGCCCTAGACAAGCGAAAGCCGGGGTGATGAAAAAGTCTCCCAGATTTGATCGGGCCATTGAAAGAAGATCGAGACAGTAGCAGGCTACCTCTCACAATTGTTCAGAGGATGGTTGACTCAACAATAAGTCAAAGTGCAAGAAGCCCAATTCTGAGACACTGGCATTTTTCATGTTATCTTGTTCATGTCTTCGCATTTGTAGTTCTTTTCTGTGTAATTGCAAATTTCGCTCTTAAAACTTGTTGTTTTTTCAATTGATATTGATAAACGAAATGAAAATGCATGCTTTGAATTAATCCAGTCGTGTTCACTCTTTGTGTTTCTTTAATGCTTAATGCTTGTTTTAGCAGGAATCCGGGGAGGATGACGAAAACAGATGACGAATAATATTCCGATTGTATGCTTTTGGATAAAAAACTTGTTGATGAGATACAGGCATTGTTTCAATCCATAAACACCGGAGATATAAGGAAGATAATCCCTTGATAACCCCTTTGAGCCAGTAGTAGGAGTTTCTTTTTGAAAATGAAAAAACCCTAAATCTTAACCTGGGGCAGGGTAGGTGTCAGTTAGTTTGACCAAGCGTTCGAATTACGAAAGGAGTGTCCGTTCAAGGATAAATCACACTTGTATAGGTCGTGCCTAAAGAACCACAATGGTTAAACCTTGCCGACAAGGAGTGAAACAGTCACATTATTCCACAAAAAGTCAGACAAACCAGTGTCACACGACTTGTTCAAAAAAAAAAACGAAAAGCGAAAAGAATCAAAAGCCCGCTAAGTCAAAACTTGAAAACAAATGACTTAGGCAAAAATAGGGGCATCCCGCTGGACTGAAAAATCAAAAGAATCTCAAAAGATACTCAGTCCAGGAAAAAGTTAGGGAATGGAAAAAACTAAGGACGAAAAGGCTTGTCAAAGAAAAAATCCTGAAAAGGACGAAGTCGTGTGACTCTGGGCACCCAAAGACGAAAAGCAAATGACTGTCACTCAAAAAACAAAAAAATGTGTGGTATCCTGAACCATCACTCCTATCATTCCACCTCTAATAGGTGAACGCTGAAGTCAGATTAGCTGAACATAGGATTGGAGAACATCACGAAGAATGGGTGGGTCGAAATAAATTTTGAGCCTATATCTTTCCTTGTTAACCGTGAACCCGACCACGTTACAGCCCGAAAAAGTCCTAATTGAAACAGGTTTTGGTCAAGAGCATACGTCGGTAAAGATCGCATCGGAACTGACTCCTAAAAGGGTTCCTCTTACCAGCTTTCATATTGACATTTTGATAATTGATTCATTACATGTCGCAAAATTTTTTCCAGTGAACAGACTTGGATTTTGAAACTGTCATATGCATTGCGTTTAATATATCTTTTATGCAGAACAACTTGTGTTACTTGCGAGTAAGCGCATGCCGACAGGAAAGATTCCTACAGTGGAAGGTCTGATCAAGATAAAATGCGGAATGCCCAAATGTTTCGTGAACTGGGGCAAGCTATACTGATTAATTCCGGTAGGGTCAGTCATCATAGAATCTGTAAATCTGGGGCAGTCAGGTCAAGATTTGGCAAATCTCTCATAGCTATGGGCCTTGCTCCACTAATCAGTCAATCAGGGGCAAAGGCATTACCAGACTAAGGTCACCCTAAGAGCACGAGAGCTACTTTTGACCGAGCACCTCTTCGAGGGTCGAAATTGCAGAAGCGGTTCATGTCTGGCCGTCAGGACACAAAGACTACAGGGTCCATTCCAAAATTGTTGCAGATTCAGGGGCAAGTTATTTCGAGATAAAGTCCTGACAAGGATTTCCGTTCGAGAAGAAGTGTTCAAGAATACAGACTGGGGAATGCTAGTATCCCCGAAGCAGAGTTCCGAGAAGGTGGGCTATCAAAAGATTGAAGTATGGGCCAGGAGCTCGTAACGAAAGATTCGATACCCGCGCATGTCACGTTTCCAAGATAAGTTTGTTCCCCACTGAAGAAGGATCGAATTACCCAGCTATTCGTAGCTTATCCAAAGGACATTCTCTAGTCAAGTCGTTTATCCTCAGCAAAGTTTGGCAATTTCAAGATTGTAGGCTGTAGTCAGACAGTGTGGTGTCCCCCAGAAGGATTCCTTATCTCAAGCAGAGTGGTTTAGCCGCAGAAGATTAACATTTGTGAGCTGTCTTCAGACAGTTCACCTTTCCCCGCAGGGTCATTTACGCTCCCCCAGCGGATTCAGTTGATTGTCCCCAAGAGAATCATTCCGTCCTCAGCAGAGTTCTCTTTCCAGCAAATGTTGTCTTTCCTCCCAGTGGAATTCGAAGATTAAGACTCTCCCCAACAGAGTTGGTTGTGTGTCCCGGCATTTATTTTGTCGGATGTGATACCTGTTCACTCTCCAGCAGAAGTCCAATCATACTTGACACATCTGCTACTCCCCAGCAGAGTTATATTCCCCAGCAGGATGTTACTTCAACAAGGTGCTTGGTTAAGTTCCCAGTTTCCCAGCAGGGTTGACTTCACTTTGCCAGCATTTATTTTGCTGGAATGATTCTGTAGCACCAGGCTATCCCCGACGGAGTTGGCATTATCTTCAGCATTTATTTTGCTGAAGCGGTTTCTGTATCCCAGCAGGTGGAGAGAGCTCTTGCTCAAATGAACTACCAAACATTCAAGATCTCGGCATGAGACATTCAATGATGATGTCAGTTTCGGCAGTATTCCCCACAGAGTTACCAGGATAAGTTTCTCTTTATTCCCGAGCAGAGTTATTTGTCATCAAAGGGTTTCGTGGATCAGAATTTCAGAAGTTGCCTCCGGTTATCAGAACAGGCATCCGGTAGTTTGGTTTCCGGATATCCCCAGTAGAGTCCGCCTCAAAGTCGCTGTCACGTCAGTGCTAAGAAGTTTGTAGGTGAGGATCAATGAAGAAATGAGTCCTGACGTGGACATTCTTATTGACGGGATTTCTTCGTGTTAGAGAAGTGGGTGTCCTAACGTGGACAAATTTATTTCCTCGGGTCGATGAGATGTGCTAGTCCTAACGTGGACAGATTCGGTTTCTCGGTATTGGTGGAATGTGAAGTCATGACGTTGACAAAATTGATTACTCTTGTGTTGGTGTCCTGACGTGGACCATTTGTTCTCAGCAGTTGTCTTTCTTCGTGTTGGTGAAGCGGGAGTCCTGACGTGGACAAATCAGACGAATATGTGAGTCCTGACGTGGACAAGTTTTATTTCCCCAGCGGTTCGAAGAGGCCTGAGTCCTGACGTGGACAAATCAAGACGAAACATGGGTCCTGACGTGGACGAGTTTATTCCTTACGTGGAAAGAAGTTGTTTCCTTACGTGGAAAAGTTATGATTCCTTACGTGGAAAGAAGTTGGATTCCTTACGTGGAAAGATGATGATTCCTTACGTGGAAAGATTGGGGTCCTTACGTGGACATATCAAAAGGTATTCCTTACGTGGAAAGATTGCATTCCTTACGTGGAAAGATTGGAGTCCTTACGTGGACAGATTAAGAAGAGTTATTCCTCACGTGGAAAGATAAATTCCTAATGTGGAAAGATTGTATTCCTTACGTGGAAAGATGGAGATTCCTTACGTGGAAAAATGATTCCTTACGTGGAAAGTTGTATTCCTAACGTGGAAAAAAGTTGGATTCCTTACGTGGAAAGTTTGATTCCTTACGTGGAAAATTGATTCCTTACGTGGAAAGATTGATTCCTAACGTGGAAAGACGATGATTCCTTACGTGGAAAAATGAGATTCCTTACGTGGAAAAAGTTTGATTCCTAACGTGGAAAGATTGTATTCCTTACGTGGAAAGAGTGGAGTCCTTACGTGGACAGATCAAGTTGGTGATTCCTTACGTGGAAAGTCGCATTCCTAACGTGGAAAAGAAGTTGATTCCTTACGTGGAAAGAGAAGTTGTTTCCTTACGCGGAAAAGTTTAGTCCTGACGTGGACAGGTCAAAGATGAGATTCCTAACGTGGAAAAGAAGTGGTTTCCTTACGTGGAAAGATGATTCCTTACGTGGAAAGATTGAGTCCTTACGTGGACATATCAAGATTAATTCCTAACGTGGAAAGGTTGTGATTTCTTACATGGAAAGATTGAGTCCTTACGTGGACATATCAAGTTGCATTCCTTACGTGGAACGAAAGTTATTCCTTACGTGGAAAAGAGTTATTCCTTACGTGGAAAAGAGCATTCCTTACGTGGAAAAGAAATTGATTCCTTACGTGGAAAAGTTTGTATTCCTTACGTGGAAGAGAAGATAGATTCCTTACGTGGAAAGTTTAGTTCTGACGTGGACGAATTCAGAAGAAATTGTATTCCTTACGTGGAAGAAGAGATGTTTCCTTACATGGAAAGAAGATTTATTCCTTACGTGGAAAGTTCGGTCCTAACATGGACAGATTCAAAAGAAGACGTATTCCTTACGTGGAAGAGTTTGACGAAGAAGAAGCTTATTCCTAACGTGGACGGTGTTATTCCTAACGTGGAACGGTTATTCCTTACGTGGAAAGGTAAGTCCTAACGTGGACGGTGTTATTCCTAACGTGGAACGGTTATTCCTTACGTGGAAAGGTGAGTCCTAACATGGACGGTGTTATTCCTAACATGGAACGGTTATTCCTTACGTGGAAAGGTGAGTCCTAACGTGGACGGTGTTATTCCTAACATGGAACGGTTATTCCTTACGTGGAAAGACGAGTTATCCCCAGCGAAGTGGCCGAGATTTCTCCGGGATGGCAGCAGATGGAGTCCTAACGTGGACAAGTTTTAATTGAGATCTCTTCAAGGATGAAAATAATCCCCAGCACGGTCGCACGAGATCAGTGGGTTGCCGTAACAGTCAGATTCAGCTGATGAATGTCGTTCCCCAAGCAGGGGCGCAGTTTATTTTTGCGGTTGGCAAATTTCCGGGTTCTTAGTATTCAACCGTCTCGTACCGCGAATGTCTGAAGGCTCCGGGCTCTTCACCCAATCGGGTCCAAGTCGCTTGAATAGGGGCAGCTGTTGCACCCTAAAATTTGCTCAACCTTATTCACTTGGTTTATGTTTCAATATCATTAGCATTTGCATATAGAGGCATGTACATAGTCTAATCATCTGCATAGCATAAGCATAGCAAGTCACCTAACAGGGGACCAAGCACTATTCTCATCTCTAAGAGCCTATCAAGAGGTTATCATTCTAACTCAATCTCATTCAAGTCATCAGAAAGAATTTGAAAGCTGGGAAGTCAATGGATCAAGCAGTACATCTATCACCTATCTGAGGGTATCTGGGATCATCAAAGAAATTGTGAGCTGTGGGCTGAGCATGGAGATTATGTGGACATCATGAAAGACTTAGAAAGTCATTGGGAGAAGGAGACAAGTCATTGGAGTAGTCACAAGAGTTGTGGATGAAGACAGTCAACTAGGGTTTCATCTGGGGTCAACTCTAGGTCAACTCTAGGTCAATTGACTGATTGAAAGGCATTAAGGTCTATTGGAGAGATGTGGGGTTCATCATTTGACATGTAGAAGAGGATATGGTGATATGCCAAGAAGAATTCAAGAGAAATCAAGGAGAAGAGGAGTTTCTAAATTAGGGTTTCTGTGTAAAATCCCCTAGTTTAGGTCAAATTTCCAAGCAAGATAAGTCAAAATGCAAGCTTCAAATGGATCCTTGGCCAACATGAAACTTGTAGAGGATCTCAAGACCTTTAATTTGAGTGGTAGAAGACGTTAAGGGGATTTATAGAACTCAAGTTATGGTCCTTGCAAGTTACAGGTCATCTGAGGTATCTGAAATTTTGTCTGTGAAAGTGACTTGACTTCCAAGCAATATTTACCCCTCAAGGAAATTTCAAATGAATTTCTTGACAACATAAGAGTTATTCCTCATTGTCTTATCTTTCTAGAATGGTATGATATTCCTTCATATGATTTGTGGAACTCTACTTATGGTCTTGGCAAGCAAAGGGTATTTTGGTCATTTGAGAATTACAGGTCATTTCAAGCCTATGCGCAAAACTCATACAAGGAAGCTTCAAATGGAAAACTTTACAACATCAAACTTGTTCCAAATGACATTTTGAGTCTCTAATGGTGAACATGAGAGATCGTAAAGGTTCATAGCACAAGGTTCCAAATTTGGTGGATTTAATGAATAAAAATGACCTAAAAAATGAGATTTTTCATACTTTGGCCAAATGAGGTGAAATTATAGGTCATTTTGATTGGAAAAATCATTTTGAAAACATTGGCTAAAGTGGAATTTTGAGTTTGGTTCAAGTTTTGAAAGTTACTCATGGTTACTTATAATGGAAGGTACATAAGCCAAATCCAAGGGAAATCATACATGGGAAGTTTCTCCAAGCTTCTAGGAGTTTCTAAATTCACCTATATATTGATATGAAGAGGTTCATGCCATGGTTGGTGCTTCATATTGTTCATAAACACAAGTTCCACACACTTTTTCCAATTGGCAAAATCAACTCAAACTCTCTCAAATTCTCATCAATTTTCACCATTCTTGATCTGGTATTCATCATCATCATCCATAGATCATAATTCATACAATCATTTGGTAGAATCGAGGTGGATTCGAGCTGTGCAAGTTCACCATTCAAAGTGCAAGAATTTTGGAATTGGGAGATTCAAAGCCTTGGAGCATCATTGGTTGCATACAGAACTCATCACCAAGTTCATTGATCAGTTTTCAATCACTTCAGGCCTTGGATCAAGAAGATTTAGCACCTGTTTTCATCAATTGCACCAAGTAAGTTTTGCATTCGAATTGGCTGTTTTAGTTAGAATTATTAGGTTTTGATAGCATAGAATTGGTAAGATAGGATAGATGACTGAGTTTGGTAAGTTTGGAGAGCTTCCATGGAGTTTGATCATGGAGTGCCAAATCTGTTAGGGTTTGTATCTCTTGGATTAGAGCACGAAAATCTTCATTGAATGGCTTGTTATGATCAGCATAAGATGTAGATGAGTTTAGGACAAGAATTGGTGAGAATTGAAGCAATTGATCACAGGTATTAATGGTGGAGTCAGACTGTTATTCTCTTCGAGTTGGTTTATTGAGTGAGTGTTAGGGAGAGTTATTGGCATGGCTGTGAAGAGGCAAGTTTATAGAGAAACTTTGCTCTTGGAGTCGAAGGAATCCATGGAGAGATGAGGGAGAACAGAGGAGGAGAAGTTCGTGCATGGCTATGGTTTTTCAGGGTTAGGGTTTACTCAAGGTTGAAGATGACTTGCAAGCCATTTGATCTAGCTTTGACATTTGACTGGGAACTCAATCCAACGGACACAATTGAATGAAAAAACGGAGGGAATTTCAAACAATGAAACGCACCGTTTCATTAAAGACTTCAGACTGGGCTTTGCATTCGCTTGCTTTTGACACCCCCGTTCCCAAGCCCAATTCTATAATGCACTGAATAATTACTTTTCACACCGTTTCGGTTTTTTTAATTTTTGTTGGCTTTCTGATTGATTCCTGGGCCTCACATTCGCTTACTATTCGCACCCCACTGCCTGGCCCGTTTCCATGTGTTAACTGCATTTCTTTACTCGCTGCACCCCTTTTCATATTAATTCATCTTATTTTCTTTCAAAAAAATATTAAATATTTAAAAAATCATAACAAATAGGAAAATACATGTTTTTCATTGGTTCTTTTTGCATTCTTTTCATAATTTTGTCAAGAAAATTATCATACAAAAAAATTAATAGTTCATTTCATTTTTATATTTTTAGCATATGTTTCTTTTAAATAGGTGTAAATAATAGTTTTGTTTAATGCTTGAATTTGTTAATTTTAGTTTGATTGAATGCTTTAACATTTTTAATCCATTTTTTTAGGTTGATTAGATTAGACATTTAGCTTGAATATACAATTTAGTTCATATTTTTAGGAATTAATTTTAGGTGATTTAATTATAGGTGAATAACATGAACAAAATTAGGGTTTAGGTGACAACGTAGGTGAATAAGTTCATTTCCCTTAGGAGTTAGAAGTTGAATATTTGGGGTATGGGACTATAGGGATTATGGGTAGTCATTAGATCCCTTAGAAAATATTAGGATTCCCCTACTGCTATTAGTATACTGTCTATATTTGCTTGACTGGTGTGGTGTGCCCTTTCTGGGGATTTCTTTTGTCTGTGTGGGGTATTGGGTCTGCTTGGGGATTGGGAGAGCTGAAGACTTATGATGATGAAGCCATTGGAGATCAAGAGACTGAAGACCAACTTCCAGAGTTGATGAGGAGATTCTGTGCTGGCAGCTGTTGAAGTTTGTAGGATCTAGGAGTTAGGCAGAGCCCTAGAGTAGCAAGCTTGATTCTCAAACATGGAAGGTCTTGACTGCCTCCATTCTTCTCTGTGATGCAGAGTCTCTCTAAGAAACTCACCCCCTTCCTTTGGAAGGCTTGGTGATAGTGTCTAAGAGATAGAACTCTTGAGAGAAATATTCTATGTGTTGTCAGCAGTTTGTTTGCCACCCTTGGTAGTCAACTAATTGCTTAACACCCAATTCACTCTTGTGATTGATTCCTCAGCTTGGAGGTTAGGACTTGAAGAAAAGCCATTGTAGACTAAAGACTGATAATCAAAGCCCTTGCTTGAAGGCTGTGGAGATGAAGACTGATGCTTGCTGAAGCTTATAGCTGATTGATGATGACTTGAAGACAGATGTTGATGCAGAGCTGCTGTGGCTGTTTATTTTTGCTGTTTATCATTTCTGATGTATTGATTGGTTTCCTTGACTGTATTGTTTGCTGTTTACCCTGTTGGGTTGAAAGTGAATCCTGTTCACTTTTGCCTGTTGTTTTCTAGGTTCGAGGTTGAGTGGGACTCCCTTGCCTCGCTTGTATTGTTGCATCCATGCATTTTACTGCTTTACTGTATATATCTGCTATTGTTTCTGTTTCCTTCTATTCCCTTAGGATATCTGTTTCTCTCTGCGCAAGAGAGGAGCATGATAGACACTAGGTCTTAACCCATGCATGATAACACTAGGTTAGTTTGATTCCCTTCGCAACCATAGGTTAGAGTGCTGTCTCTTCTTCCTCAAAACAAACAGAAAAATACAATAAGATTTCAAACACAATAAAAGACACTTCTTCCGTAAAAGAATGTGAACTCATCAAGACGTCATTTTTGTCCGCTGGGACTGTTAATCAGAAAAACCCTTTTCAGAAGGAATAAAAACAATCAATACAGACTTGTGTCGTACGTGGCCCGAACTACGTTTGCTCTGATCTTTCATGCTGTATGAAAGTACGTAGGCATAGGATGCGATATCCTAGCGAGCAACCTTTCCCTCCTTTCCCGTAGGTAGGCGAACTACGTTGACTTTGATTTCTCGTTCCAGACGGGAATACGTAGGCATAAAGTGCGATACTTTGCCGAGTCATTTTCTTTTCTTTTAACCCTTAACCCTTAGTTTAGATAGAACAACAATCCATACCCGAAAACAAGCGTGGATCCCGTCGAGTACGACGGACATGAGGGGTGCTAATACCTTCCCCTTGCGTAACCGACTCCCGAATCCAGGTTTTGGTTGCGACGACCATACCTTTCCCGTGTTGTGCGAGGTTTACTCTGAGCGTTTCCTTTCCCTCCGTTGGGATAAATAACGCACGGTGGCGACTCTTCTGTTCAGCCGGCGCCGATTTTCGCAGTAGCGACACCAAGCAAGCTCCAAAGTCACCAACCAAGCCAAACAAGCAAAGGTACTCAAGAGAGAACAACACAAACACAAGCAATTTGCAAAATTCAACAAAAATAGCAAACAAAATTATAAAATTATAATTAAATTCCTGGGGGAACATACATGTTTGAACAACCTAAAGTTAAAATATTAAAGCCTAATTCAACTTCTAAGTCACCTAAATAATTTCTAGATTGAAGTGTATCAAGGTGATCCATAAGTTGGGAAGGCTCTAATCTCAACACCTAAAACAGAACCTAAATATGTTTTAAAATTCTAATAAAAATCTTGAGGGAACATGTATATCTATCCTTAAACATACTAAAAAATCAAATCCAAATCCATCACCAATTGGAAGAACAAAATTATACAAAACAGATTGTCAAATAGGCAACACAATGGATGTTAGCACAAAAGAAAAACTCATAACTAATTCAAATAAAATCCTAAAAATGTAAAATAAATGCCTAAAATTTCTTAATACTTTCAGGAATCATGAGAAAAAAGTTCTTAATTTTCCGATTAGTTTTACTATTTTTAAAGCAATTAATCCAAATAGCCACGAAAACAGAAAAATAAAGAAAAGAAAATAAAGAAAGAACAAGAGAGGGTGTAATCAGCAGGAATCCCAAGGCAATTCTCATGGGCCGTGTGAGGGTAGGGTGCGGATAATAAGCAAACTAAGCCCAGCCGAAGTCACTTAAATGACATGGCAAATCGTTGACATGGCGCAATCTGGCGCGTTAACTCGAAGGACTCGGTCAAGGTCTCTCGCGCGATCCGACGACAATGATATCGTCTTCCTCATTTTGAATTTCCAAGAGGAAAAATTGCAGCATATGAACATGACGGTAACCGTAAGCTTTTTCCGGCGGCCTCTCCAACATCCAACTCTCTCATAACTCAACGAAATCAAACGATTCTTGAACGAAACTTGAAGGATTTTTCGCAAGGATTAAGAATATCATACTTATTCATGCTAAAACTCTACAAACAGAGAGATTCATCACCAACAAGAATTCGGATCCAAACTCAAATTGTCTCTAATCTTCAGGTTTTTCATCCACAATCCATCTATGGTTCATATACTACCTAACCACATGCATATTCTACCTTAATTCATCATAAACAGAGCATAAATTCGAAATGTAAAAATCTAAGTTGGAGCCTCGAATTGGAGTGGTTATGGCGCAAATCTTGATCCAATCTCGTGCAGATTTACTCAATGATAATGATAGAAGATTCTTCAATGCTCACTTGCTCCAGAAACGGCTTCGAAGAAGAAATTCGATTTTGGCTTGTAACTAACTTTTTCAATGTGTTTCTTACCTTTCCAAGCTCATTCCCTCACCAACCTTGTTCAGAAATCACTCATGGCAATATATAGAAATGATTTGTGGGCTTTGAAGGTCCAAAAGAAGCCCAAATTATGATATCTAAATTTTCAAGTTTCTTCACAAAGTGCAAAAATGGTGTACACGAATTTGGATTTCATTCTTCCTCTAGAAGCTTCAGATAGCTTGCACTATACACCTTGAGTATAATTGAATCAAGAGGAGAGCTTAATTGTATCACATGAGCAATCTCGGATGTGTAACTTATTTATGAAGTAATTAATTGAAACTCCATGAAATAAGCCTCAAATGAAAATTTTGGTATTGCCATTGTGTTTAGAAAAATTTTTCCACTCAAAAAATATACTCACATGACATGTTTTGGTCCTCTAACTCAAAAAGTCAATTTTCCCTCTTTAATCCATTTGAAAAATTACCTTTTTTAGGCCATTTTAAGTGACTTTTTGCTACAAGCCAAATCAATTCCACATGACCACTTGGTTGCACTTTAAATCCCATTTTAAGAAACTTTCATGTTGAAAAAAATTGCATTTGACAAGTTCAAGTTGGAGATTTTGACCTAGGATTGAAAATGACCTATAATCTCACTTTCCCAAAATACCCCTGACTTGTAAACCTCATAACTTGAGTCTACAAATCAGATGGAAGACTTCTAGTACAATTCAGAAAGCTAAGATCATGAGGAACAACTTTCATGTTGGAAAAAATTCAGGTGAAACCTCCTTCTAGGTCAAAAATAGCTTTGAAGTCAGATGATTTTCACAGACAAATTTCAGAGGCATCTGAGGACTTGTAACTTGTCTGGACCATAACTTGAGTTCTATAAATCCAATGGAGGACTTCTAGTACTCAAATTAAAGGTATTGAGATGCTCTACAAGTTTCATGTTGGCCAAAGATCCATTTGAAACTTGTATTTTGAATTATGTGGTCTTGAAGTTAGGCACTAAATAGGGGATTTTACACTGAAACCCTAACTTAGCAACTTTCCACACTCTTGATTCTTCTTGATTTGATCTTGGCACAACACCAAAAATGTCTCAACATATAATTCCATGAACTCCATGACCTAAAAGTAGGCTTTGAACCTCTTCAATTGCACAATTGACCTAGGATTGACCCAGATGAAACCCTAATTGCTTGCACCTCAACTGTGGCTCTTGCACTTGAATCAATGACTTGATTAAGCTCCAACATGGCCCTCTAGGAACTCCATGAGCTCTATACACATCTTCTATTCACAATCCATGCTTCACATCTCACTGATGGTCTTCAATTGATCCTCAAGTTAGGAGAAAACTCCACATGGAGGCATTCAAACCTCTTAAGGCCTCAAATCATCTCCTGATGACTTGGATGACTTCTCAAGCTTGGCTAAGACCTCTTGCTAGGCTTCTTTTGACAAAAACGCACTTGATCTCCTGTTGGATGAATGATTTTATGATATGCAAATGATAATGCAATGAAACATAAACCAGTTAAAGAAAAAAGTTAGGCAAATTTTGGGGTGCAACAGCTGCCCCTATTCAAGTGGCTTGGACCTGACTGGGTGAAGAGCGAACGACCTTCAGACAATCAGGGTAAAAGACGGTTGAATACAAAAGAAACCCGGAAATTTGCCAACCGCAGAAATAAACTGCGAAAACTGCTTGGGGGAAATATCCAAAAATTGAATCCAATCGTTACGACAACAAACTGATCAATCATCTGATAAAGATCTTGACTTTATCACCAGTTACCTGCGTGACGCCACAGATAACAAACTCGAAGGTTGGATCAACATGCACTTGATCCTCTCACATCGTCTAGTGATAGACAGGAAGAGAAATATACTCACATCGTCTAGAGATAGACAGGAAGAGAAATACAATCACATCATCCAATGATAGACGGAAAGAGAAATACAATCACATCTTCCAATGACAGACGGAAAGACACCATCCCGAAGGAAACAAAATCCAATATTCACGACGTCTAAAGATAGACAGAGAAAATCATCCTGAAGGCCAGATCAACATGCACTTGATCTTATCATGTTGTCTAAAGATAGACAGGGAGAAACACTTGTCCGAAGAACCACATCGACAGTGAGAACTAGTGGAAAGAAAACCATATGAATTTCAACACCACCCATCAAATTTCGGAATCCTTTCGTCTACAGGAATTGATGGAAAGAACAATACCTTCAAAGGGGCCACATCATCAGTAAGAACCGACAGGAAGAAAAACCACTTTCAAAGAGCCATGTTGTTGATAAGGATCAACAACTAGGAAAACCAAACATTCTTCAAAGAGCCTCGACGTCAATAAGGATCAACAGTCAGAAAAACCTCTTTTGAAATGTCATCTCATCCGATAAACAGAAAGAAAGCCAATATCTGAAAGATCGCCTTGAAACCTCTCAACGTTTAAAGATAGACGGAGAAAACCATATCCAAGCTCACGACGTCTAATGATAGACGGAGAAAACTCGCTGGGGAGACACATCGTCAATATGAACTGACGATAAGAAACCTGCTGCAAAATCACCTGCTCAAACTCACAACGTCTAGAGATAGACGGAGAAAACCATATCCAAACTCGCGACGTCTAAAGATAGACGGAGAAAACCAACTTTGAAATTTCACATCGTCTAAAGATAGACGGAAAGAAAACCATACCCACACTCGCGACGTCTAAAGATAGACGGAGAAAACCATATCCAAACTCATGACGTCTAAAGATAGACGGAGAAAACCAACTTTGAAACCTCACATCGCCTAAAGATATACGGAAAGAAAACCATACCCAAACTCGCGACGTCTAAAGATAGACGGAGAAAATCATCCCGAACTTATGACGTCTACAGATAGACGGAGAAAACCATAATCAAACTCAGGACGTCTAAGGATAGACGGAGAAAATTCCTACTGAGGAAATACATCGTCAATAGGAATTGACGGGAAGAACAATCTGTCTTCATCAGATGATCAATAGACAAAGCATAACCGTCGTATGATCTGAGAATCAAATACCAAAGAGCTGTCTAATCAAAGCTGCTGAATAAATACCCCTGAACTGATTACAGAGTACTTCATGTTGCCACGGAAGGCTGATAGAAAAACTGGCTTATGCTTCGTATGCATATGCGTATGTTTGAATTTTTCTATGGCGTAATGCTCCATATAGGATGGATATGCTACACATTTGAGGATGAAATACAGATATGATGCAAATATGATGATATATGCAAGATGCAAATGTAGGCTCGGGTCGCTGGAGAAGTTGGATACAGAAAACCGTTTCAGCAAAATAAATGCTGAAGACAAAACCAACTCTGCTGGGGATAACCGGGTATCACAGAATTATTCCAGCAAAATAAATGCTGGAAAGGTGAAGCCAACTCCGCTGGGGATAACCGAATGTGCCAAGCATGATTGAACTTCTGTCAGGGATAGCTTACCCGTGCCAATAAAAATTGGACTTTTGCTGGGGAAAACAGACGGAGTCTTCCTGCGTACCAATGAAGATTGGATTTTGAAATGATGTGCCAACACGGATTGGGCCTCACAGTGATTGCCAATATGGATTGGGCTTTAGGAATGGCTCGCCAATGTGAATTGGGCTTCCTGAAAATTGCCAATAAGGATTGGGTGTTAGGCTATCCGTGAGGGGTCATATATAACTGACACTGGACAACCTCCTGTCTAAATTCACGATTTCTGGGTGAAGAGTCAAGGGACGGTAACACGACTTCCCGACATTCGTCTCACCCTTGAAAATAGGCCGAAACCTGCTTGAGTAGCTCTGAGTAGCTCTTATGACACAGAGAGGAGCAATTCCTTCGCTTCCGATATTGCCCCAGCCTGTGGGATCTCTATGGGGATATTCCTCGAATGGAAATCTAAAAATCTGTACCCTGATGGTCTGATATGAACTGCTTCAGCACTCTGAACCTCGGAGAGATGCTTCGGATCAAATACCCTTCAGACAAGAAACAACTTCTGTGCTTTTCTTAGAGTGGCCTGCCCCTGTCTGCGACGACTTTGCCCCTGATAGGCTGATCTGCGGGGAGATACACTGGTTTTCCTCAAGAGATTCATCAAATCTCGACCTGACTACTTCAGAATAACTGACTTCGGGTGGCTGACATCACTAGGGATTATAGCTTGCCCCAGTTCACGGAGTATTCGGGCGTTCTGCATTCTATCATGATCGTACTTTCCACTGTAGGAAACTTTCCTGCTGTCAGGCACTTACTCGTAAGTAAAACAAGTTGTTCTGCATAAAGACATATTAATGCAATGCACATGACAGTTTTGACATCCAATCTGTTCACTAGAAAAGGAAAAACAGTTTATGGCATATAATGCACAAATCATCTATCAGAATATCAACATCAGTACCAACATGGTAAGAAGAACCCTTTTAGGATTCGGCTTCGACGCGATCTTTACCGATGTATTCCTTCGAAACAACCCTGCTTCAATTAGGACTTTTGAAGGTTGTAACGTGGTCAGGTTCACGGTTTTGAAAGAAAGGATAAAGGCTCAAATTTTATTTTAACCCACTCATTCTCCTTGATGTTCTCCAATCCTACGTTCAACTAATTCGAGAATCAGGCTTTCATATCTGATTCGCTGCTGAACCAGCCATCTTCATAGTTGTTTATTGAAACCATTTCGCTCAAAATGGAAACCGGGTGAACTGTCTCTCTGACTTTATTGGGTTTTGCCTAGCACGCAGGTTTGATCGATAACGAGAAGGCTGCTGATCCTGGAGAGGAGCTGATGTCTGTTGCAAAGACTAGACTGATTGTTGACCTTGAACAGTTGAACCACTTGGCAGTTGAGTCTGAATTAATAGGGACTCCTTTTGTTCAGGCGCTTTCATCCTCAGGCTTGGTCTAGGTACCTACAACAACTGAGGACAAGGGGATTCTGACACCATTGAGTCCAGGATATACTCCTGATCTACTACAGCTTCAGAAACATTCATCATCATGGAAGCAGCTGGAATAGGACCATTAGGTACCGTTACGCCGCTCGGTGTAAATTTAATACCTTTTGAGTCAATCAGGTCTTGAACCTTGTGCTTAAAAGCATTATAATTCTCAAGGCTATGCCCCGGTGCTCCAGAGTGGAAGTCGCAATGATCGTTCACGTCAAAACATGCTAGTAGGCTACCCTTAGGTGGATCCAAAGTCCGAATTTTGACCAACTGAAATTGAAGCAAAACTTGCAACGCCTGAGCGTATGTCATATGAATCTGGTCATAAACTCTGCCTCTCTTAGGCACCTGATTTTCCCTATCAGCAATGCACTGGAGAGCAAAATACGAAGGTCCTCGTCGTCCACGAGACATCTGAGATTTATCAACCTTTGGCACAGGCTCCACAGGCACAAGTGGAACAAGTTTCTTCACTGCGGCTTCAAGTAGCTGATCACCCTCCTTCCTAAGCACACTCTTTAACACTTCCATAATCAAGCCCACTTGGGTCTTCAGCTGATTGTTTTCCTCTTTGAGCGTCTTCTGGTCTAGACGCATCTCTTGCATGTCTCTCCTCATCTTCCCTAGTTGGCTTCGAACCTCAATCAATTCAGCCTGATTCTGTTCCCTAACTCTGAGAGAATTCCTGCAACAAACTAGTGAATAACAGGAAATAAGACCCACGGTTCTGAGGTACCTGTTATGTGAGAATGCAATGTGGAAAGCAAACACATATTCACAACAAGATAAGGAGAAACCCAAGCTATAAGCACAGAGATAAACACCTCACACAAATATGCAAAACCATCAAAATCAACATATAAGCACACATGAGTACGAATACAATGACCTCAGCCAACAAGCCTGGTGATGGTCAGCAAACAACAATGCACGAAAGCTAAATAGGTCAGCAGAGAAAACATATGCGACACCCGACACAGAAACCTCTAGCAATTTCCTCCATATTCAACTGAGCTCTCAGTTTAACATTCTTCCAAGCACACACTTTCGGTGGAGTCTTCCATGACATTAACTGACGAACCCACACAACTGGATGAAGGAGAATTAATAATCTAAACAAAACCCTAAGGTGTGATGAAGATCTTGTTAGAGTCTAACAGATTCTGAACTTGACTCCTAAGCACCTTACAATCATCTGTCGAATGCCCTTGTGTCCCAACATGGTACTCACAGCGGGCACTGGCATCAAAACCTGGAGGATACGGTGAGACCATTGAATTAGTCTCTTTCGGCACTATCAGTCCACTTTCGACCAAATCTGGCAACAACTGACTGTACGACACTGGTAGCTGAGTAAACTGCCTTTCAGGCTTCCTAGGTCTTTGCCGGGCGTGCTGATGCGGCTGACGATAATATGACCGTTGACTTTGAACACTTGAAGCGTCTGAAAACTGAGCTTGAGATGCTAGGGATTCTGAGACAACATCACTTCCTCCTTCCCACTCCTCTTGAGGCCTGACAACTGATTCATTCTTATTAATTGGGATATAAGGAGGATCTCAAATCTTTCCGTTCTTGAGTCCTCTCTCAACAAGCTCTCCTATTCTTATCAAGCCCACAAAGCTTGTACAACTGAACATTATGTCATAATAACGGCCTTTCAGAGTACCCAAGAAGAGGTCAACCATTTCTCTCTCAAGAAGCGGTGGTTGAACACTGGCAGCCAATTCTCTCCATCTCTACACATACCCTCTAAAGGATTCATTATCCGCCCGAGATAACTCTTGCAAATGCACGCGACTAGGAGCCATATCCAGGTTGTAGTCGTACTGCTTCACGAAGGCATTGGCTAAATCCGACCATGACTTGATACTATCACTCTTCAACTACATGTACCAATCCAAAGATGCTCTGATCAAACTATCTTGGAAACAGTGAATCATGAGCTTGTCATTGGTGACATGTGAAGTCATCCTTCTGCAGAACATAACCAAATGTAGCTTCAGACAGCTATCCCCTTTGTATTTCTCAAAATTGGGCATCTTGAACTTCGGAGGCAACACATGGCCTGGCACCAAACGCATGCTCGAAGCATTCAGATCAAGAGTATTCTTATTCATCAGGGCAACAATATGATCTTCCAACATCTGAAGTCTTCTCATATACTCAACAGTCCTTGGATTCTCAGTATTAACCTATGGAACAACTCTTGGAGATGGAAAAATCCTTGGAGAATCTGGCGTAGAGAAAGTGAAACTCTGATACTCTGTGCATTGAGAGAAAATGGGTCTCTGACAGGGGTTTGCAAAATCTGAGCTACATTGTTCATCGGAGTTCTTTGAACATTGTTTCCTCCTCTATTCATAGCTGTTATGGCTTCCATGAACTGACTCAACTGGTTCTTCAACAATTCAAACTCCGCCTGAGTAACAACCAAGTTCCGCTCTTCTGAAGCCATGATCATTTCCCAAAAGCTAACTCAACTCCAATGCGAATGTCGGGAAATCAACTGACAAAACGGACAAAAACGGGTAAGCTCCCTGTTCCGGCTGAGGATGAATATGCAAAATGAAATGCAAATGCAAACAAAAATGCAAAATGCAAAATGCACACGCAAGGGATCAAGATCACTGTTGTAGCTTGAGAAGTTTGTTGTACTGTAGCTCGAGAATGACCGGAGCTTTGCCTCAAACCAAACCAACCACTCAAAAGGACCCTTATAACCAATTCTCACTGACAGAGGCAAACCAAGTGTTCTGAGGCCAGAGTTTTCCTGCAAAAAGACCCACCTACCCCTCACAGATATGTACTTAACTCGCAGACGAGGTACGACATCCTACGCAGGCATCAGCGTCACAGACTTTCAAGAGCGATGATACGATACCCAGAAGGTGTGGCATCATCATCCCTTGAAGCGGCCTCACTTAGCTGAATCCCAATTGATAGGTCCCCAGAGTCGACAATCCTCGGGTAAGACAACTTGTTGAGCCCTAAGGGCCAGGCAAGAAGCATCAAAGAGAATCTCGTTCGAGCGCAGATTTCGCGGCTAGCTGGTGCGAGCTAAGCAAGCAGGCTAACCACTACTCTCTACTTCTAAGTCTATGTGCAAACTCAAGCCCAAGTCCGGCTTATCTCTCAATCTAACCCTTTACCCAGTACAACAACAATAATATAGTACTGAAAGTAAAGGCAGAACGGTAAATACATACAAAACCCCAGACGGGAAAACAAGCGCTAGGACTGACTCGCATAGGGAATCGTTGGAGTCCCCAGCAGAGTCGCCAGCTGTCGCTACTGCGAAAATCGGCGCCGGCTATGACAGAAGAGTCGCCACCGTGCGTTATTTATCCCACCAGAGGGAAAGGAAACGCTCAGAGTAAACCTAACGCAAAGAGGGAAAGGAATGGTCATCGCAACCAAATCCTGGATTCGGGAGTCGGTTACGCAAGGGGAAGGTATTAGCACCCCTCACGTCCGTCGTACTCGACGGGATCCACACTAGTTTTCTATCTAAGGGTGTGTTATTCTATCTACTCTATAGGTCTGGGTTAAAAAGACAAGAAAATGACTCGGCAAAGTATCGCACTTTATGCCTACGTATTCCCGTCTGAAACGAGAAATCAGAATCAACGTAGTTCGCCTACCTACGGGAAAGGAGGGGAAGGTTGCTCGCTAGGATATCGCATCCTATGCCTACGTACTTTCATACAACATGAAAGATCAGAACAAACGTAGTTCGGGCTACGGAAGACACAAGCTTGTCTGACAGTTCTTTATCTCCTTAAGAAAGGGTTTTCCTGATTAAAGGTCCAAGCGGACAAAAGCAGAGTTTGAATGTTTGTTTGAGTTTTTTTTACGAAAGAAATGTTTTTTAGTCTGTTTGCAACTTGTACGACACTAAAGACTTGTGATCTGAGAGTGACTACGTTGCATGTCACCCTAAGGGTACCATACTAAGCAGCCAGATTAGTGAAGAGTGACCCTCCAACAACCTTTTCTCAAATAGCTTAAGGCTCGTAGCGTACAGCACGCGTTATCCTTATTACTGTGTTTTTTGAATTGTTTTGAGATGAGAAGATAGACACCCTAAAACTATGGTTAAAAGGGAATCTACCTACGGTTATCATGCATGGGTCAAAACCTAATATCTGTCATAATTTCCTCTTGCACAGAGGAAATCAGAGATCCTAGGGGATAAACAGCAAAAGACAGCAAGCAATTACAGTAAACAATAGAATGCATGCAATGCAGCAATATAAGAGGGGCAAGGGAGAAGACAACAGGCAAGAGGAGACAAGCTCCACTTCAAACCTAGGGGTAATCAACACAAGCAAATAGATAAATCAGAGAAAAACAAAAGATACAGAGGAGACAGCCCAAGCAGCAGCACAAACTCTTACAGCAAACAACAACAGCAGCTCTAAACAGCAAAGTTGGATAGACAGCAAAGTTGACAGCAAAGGCTTCATCCTCAAGCAAGCTTCTATCTTCAAGCTTCATCAATCTTCAAGCTCCAACAAGCACACTCCAAGAGGAGGATTAAACATCAAGATCAAGTTATAATCTTAAGAAACTTAATGACAACCAAAGGAAATCACTAAGAACTCAACATTGCAAATGAAAGGTATCCTCAAAGTTCTACTCACTTGGGCATACCATTCATCCCTCCTAAGGAGAGATGGAGCTTCCGAAGGAGGACTTTATGTCATGGGATAGAATAGAGGCAAACAATGCACTCCATGTTTGAAGAAAGAATCAAAACTAAGTCTAAGGCACTTCCTAAAACCCTAATTTCCTAAGCTTCTAAAAAAGCTCCACAAGAGGAAAAAGCCTTCAACTCCAAGCTCCAATATTTAATCCCAAGCATCTTCAATGAAGTCTAGAAGACCTCCCAAAAAGGATTCCAAGTCAAGCAAGCTCCAAAGTCACCAACCAAGCCAAACAAGCAAAGGTACTCAAGAGAGAACAACACAAACACAAGCAATTTGCAAAATTCAACAAAAATAGCAAACAAAATTATAAAATTCTAATTAAGTTCCTGGGGGAACATACATGTTTGAAAAGCCTAGGGTTAAAATATTAAAGCCTAATTCAACTTCTAAGTCACCTAAATAATTTCTAGATTGAAGTGTATCAAGGTGATCCATAAGTTGGGAAGGCTCTAATCTCAACACCTAAAACAGAATCTAAAATGTTTTAAAATTCTAATAAAAATCCTGAGGGAACATGAATATCTACCCTAAAACATACTAAAAAATCAAATCCAAATTCATCACCAATTGGAAGAACAAAATTATACAAAACAGCTGGTCAAATAGGCAATACAATGAACGTTAGCACAAAAGAAAAAATCATAACTAATTCAAATAAAATCCTAAAAATGTAAAATCAACGCCTAAAATTTCTTAAGACATTCAGGAATCATGAGAAACAATTTCGTAATTTTTTGATTAGTTTTACTATTTTTAAAGCAATTAATCCAAACAGCCATGAAAACAGAAAAATAAAGAAAGAACAAGAGAGGGTGTAATCAGCAGGAATTCCAAGGCAATTCTCATGGGCCGTGTGAGGGTAGGGTGCGAATAGTAAGCAAACTAAGCCCAGTCGAAGTCACTTAAATGACATGGCAAATCACTGACATGGCGCAATCTGGCGCGTTAACTCGAAGGACTCAGTCAAGGTCTCTCGCGCGATCCGACGGCAATGATATCGTCTTCCTTGTTTTGAATTTCCAAGAGGAAAAAATGCAGCATATGAACATGACGGTAACCGTAAGCTTTTTCCGGCGGCCTCTCCAACATCCAACTCTCTCATAACTCAACGAAATCAAACGATTCTTGAACGAAACATGAAGGATTTTTCGCAAGGATTAAGAATATCATACTTATTCATGCTAAAACTCTACAAACAGAGAGATTCATCACCAACAAGAATTCGGAACCAAACTCAAATTGTCTCTAATCTTCAGTTTTTTCATCCACAATCCATCTATGGTTCATATACTACGTAACCATATGCATATTCTACCTTAATTCATCATAAACGGAGCATAAATTCAAAATGTAAAAACCTGAGTTGGAGCTTCGAATTGGAGCGGTTATGGCGCGAATCTTGATCCAATCTCGTGCAGATTTACTCAATGATGATAATAGAAGATTCTTCAATGCTCACTTGCTCCAGAAACGGCTTCCAAGAAGAAATTCGATTTTGGCTTGTAACTAACTTTTTCAATGTGTTTCTTACCTTTCCAAGCTCATTCCCTCACCAACCTTGTTCAGAAATCGTTCATGGCAATATATAGAAATGATATGTGGGCTTTGGAGGTCCAAAAGAAGCCCAAATTATGATATCCAAATTTTCAAGTTTCTTCACAAAGTGCAAAAATGGTGTACACGAATTTGGCTTTCATTCTTCCTCTAGAAGCTTCAGATAGCTTGCACTATACACCTTGAGTATATTTGAATCAAGAGGAGAGCTTAATTGTATCACATGAGCAATCTTGGATGTGTAACTTATTTATGAAGTAATTAATTGAAACTCCATGAAATAAGCCTCAAATGAAAATTCTGGTATTGCCATTGTGTTTAGAATAATTTCTCCACTCAAAAAATGTACTCACATGACATGTTTTGGTCCTCTAACTCAAAAAGTCAATTTTCCCTCTTTAATCCATTTGAAAAATTCCCTTATTTAGGCCATTTTAAGTGACTTTTTGCTACAAGCCAAATCAATTCCACATGACCACTTGGTTGCACTTAAAATCCCATTTTAAGCAACTTTCATGTTGAACAAAATAGCATTTGACAAGTTCAAGTTGGAGATTTTGACCTATGATTGAAAATGACCTATAATCTCACTTTCCCAAAATACCCCTGACTTGTAAACCTCATAACTTGAGTTCTACAAATCAGATGGAAGACTTCTAGTACAATTTAGAAACCTAAGATAATGAGGAACAACTTTCATGTTTGCCAAAAGTTCATTTGAATCCTCCTTCTAGGTCAAAAATAGCTTTGAAGTCAGATGATTTTTACAGACAAATTTCAGAGGCATCTGAGGACTTGTAACTTGTCTGGACCATAACTTGAGTTCTACAAATCTAATGGAGGACTTCTAGTACTCAAATTAAAGGTATTGAGATTCTATACAAGTTTCAGTTTGGCCAAAGATCCATTTGAAAATTTTATTTTGACTTATGTGGTCTTGACGTTAGGCACTAAATAGGGGATTTTACACTGAAACCCTAACTTAGCAACTTCCCACACTCTTGATTCTTCTTGATTTGATCTTGGCACAACACCAAAAATTTCTCAACATATAATTCCATGAACTATATGACCTAAAAGTAGGCTTTGAACCTCTTCAATTGCACAATTGACCTAGGATTGACCCAGATGAAACCCTAATTGCTTGCACCTCAATTGTGGCTCTTGCACTTGAATCAATGACTTGATTAAGCTCCAACATGGCCCTCTAGGCACTCCATGAGCTCTATACACATTTTCTATTCACAATACATGCTTCACATCTCACTGATGGTCTTCAATTGATCCTCAAGTTAGGAGAAAACTCCACATGGAGGCATTCAAACCTCTTAAGGCCTCAAATCACCTCCTGATGACTTGGATGACTTCTCAAGCTTGGCTAAGACCTCTTGCTAGGCTTCTCTTGACAAAAACACACTTGATTCCCTGTTGGATGAATGATGTTATGATATGCAAATGATATAGCTATGCAAATGATAATGCAATGAAACATAAACCAGTTAAAGAAAAAAGTTGGGCAAATTTTGGGATGCAACAGGTAGCAATGCCAAACTCCCCCTGACTTACTGATGAAGTCCGACTGGGATGTCGAAGGAGTTCCTCTAGCTGACGCAGAGTGCCTGATGGAAGAAGTTTAGATATCCCTATTGGTTCATGATTGACTAAGGGTTCTAATATCGACTTGATGACGAAGTCCGGCTGACGCCCGAGAAGTTCCTTGAATGCCCGACGGCATAATTGACTGGACTGTCAAACGTCCAGTGACCTGATGAGTCCAGAGGTGACGTTAAGGAGTTCTTCTACTGTAACGCAGAATGCCCGACGGCATAATCGACCATCCTTCACCAGTTACCGTGTAACCAGTGATCCCTTATTGACTTGATGATTCAATCCGAAAGAGAGTGTAAAACGTTCCTAATGACCCGATAAGTCTAGAGGAATTCTTCTGCTGTGACGCAGAATGCCTGACGGCAAAATCAGCTATGTGTTACCAGTTACCGAGTGACCATTGATCCCTTGATGACTTGAGGACAAATTTCTACAGCGAAACCAGATGATCATCCTGACGGAGATATGAGATTAATCATTCACCAGCAAGTTGCCGTGCAACTATCACTTCAGTTTCCGAAGATTTTCCTACCAATTAGAGTACCGTTTACTTGTGCGGTTGGAAAATTTCCGGGTTTATTAGTATTCAACCGTCCTTTACCTTGATTGTTTGAGAGTCGTTCGCTTCTATCCCAGTCAGGTCCAAGTCGTTTGAATAGGGGCAGCTGTTGCACCCCAAAATTTGCCTAACCTTTTTCTTTACTTAGCTTGTGTTTCATTGCATTCCTTTTAGCTTTATCATCTGCATTGCATTGACATGTGTGCAGGAGATCAAGAGGTATGACTACCAACAAAAGGCTACCAAGGTTATGAAGCTATCTAATATTCTTTATTTAAGTATCCAAGGGTTGATATCCTCATCAAAGAAGTCAAAGTTCCTCAGAGGGAGGGTTGGACACAAAAATGTATATCTCCTAACTTGAGGGTTGTGGGAGGCCATCAGATGATTCTAAATCCATGAAGTTGGGCTTGAAGCCTTGAGAGAGCTCATGAGAAGTATTGAAAGTTATTTTGAAGTCTAGACAGGTCAATATGCAAAGTATATGAAGCTACTACCAAGATTGATGCAACTAGGATTTCATCTGGTCAACCCTAGGTCAACAGATGATTTGAAGAAGGTTGAGACCAAATTTCAAGGCCATGTGATCAGGAGTGTGAGAAGTTCCTAGGCTAGGGTTTCTAAGCTTGATAGTGTAAAATCCCCTAGTTTAGTGCCTAACTTCAAGACCACATAACTCAAGATGTGATTTTCATCTCACCTTGACCCCAACATGATTGTTGTAGAGCATGATCATATATTTAATTTGAGTACTAGAAGTCCTTGATAGGGTTTATAGAACTCTAGTTATGAATCAGACAAGTTACAGGTCATCAGATGAATGTGATTTTGGTCCTTGAAAGTCAACCAACTTCCATGCCAATTTTGACCTAGAAGGAAGCTTCTCCTTGTTGCACCCCAAAATTTGACTAACATTTCTTTACCTAGCTTATGTTTCATTTCATTCACATTAGCATTATCATTTGCATTTCATTGACATGTATGCAGGAGATCAAGAGGTATGATGACCAATCAAGAGCTATACAAGACCATGAAGCTAGCCAAGAAGGTTATTCAAGTGGTCCAGGGTTGGTATCTTTGTCAGAGAAGCCAGAAGATTCTCAGAGAGAGTGGTTGAAGCCAAGAGTGTGTGCCTCCTAACTTGAGAGTTGTGGGAGCCCCTCAGATGATTCTGAAGCCATGAATGTAGACTTGAAGCCTTGAGAGAGCTTATGAGATGTATTGAAAGCCATAATGAGGCCTAGATAGGTCATTGTGCAAGAATAAGAATACTCAGCCATGAGTGGTGCAGTTAGGGTTTGACTGGGTCAACCCTAGGTCAACTGATGATTTGAACAAGGTTGAGACCTAATTCAAGATTCATGTGATCATGGATTGATGCATTGAGATGTTATAAGGATGATTCCAAGGTTAACTCATCATGATTGAAGAGTTTGAGAAGTTTCAAGCTAGGGTTTCTAAGGTTTGACATTGTAAAATCCCCTAGTTTGACCCCTATCTTCAAAGCAGTTTAGCTCAAGATGTGATTGTCATCTCATATTACCCACATCATGAATGTTGTAGAGCTTGTTCTTAGCTTTAATTTTAGTACTAGAAGTCCTTGATAGGATTTGTAGATCTCAGGTTATGACTTTGACAAGTTACAGGTCATCTGAGGTATGTGAATCTGGGGACTTGAAAGTTACCCAACTTGCATCAAACGTTTTCCCAAGAAGGATGATTCCTATGAACTTTTGGTCAACATGAATGTTGTTCCTTATCCTCTTAGATTTCTAGAGAGTACTAGAAGTACTTGATAGGATTTGTAGAACTCAAGTTATGGCTTTGACAAGTCAGAGGCATTTTGGTCATTTGGAGATTACAGGTCATTTCAAGCATAAGGCCATAACTCCTATTCCCAAGCTTCAAATGGAAAAATATTAAACATAAAACTTGTTCAAAATGATGTTTTAAGGCTAGTAAGGAGGTCATGAGATGATGGAAAGGCTTGTAGCTCAAAGTTGCAAAAATGACCTAAAATAAGGGCATAAGTTAAATAAACCAAAGTTGGAAATTGATATTTTCAACCTACACATCCAAACCATGGCATGTAATATATCATTTTGACTCTAGAAAACATTTTAAGAACATAAGTTTAGCCACATTTTTGAGTTGAGATTCAATTTGGGGACTTGCTTTGGAAAGTGGTTACTTGCATATTAAGTAACATTTACAAAACTCAAAATCAAGGCATGAGCAAGGCCCTTGGCAAGCTAAACTCTTCCAAAATGTCACTAGGGGAGAAATTGAAAGAGATTGGGTTGGTTTCAAGCTGCAAACAGAATTGGGCATAGCATGAGATGTGTTTGAAAATCTCATGACATGAGAAGTGGAAACTCTCATTAGAAGGATCTAGAGGGTTCTAGATCATCCAAACTTCATCTATATATTGAGTAGAGATGATCCATTGAAGAGGTTGGTGATGATTGAAGGAGAGAGCATAGATTGAGATTGAAATTTCATAGCTTGCAAGTGCAATCGGTTTCACCAAATTCTTCATTTTCCATCCCTTTCCTTGATTGAAACTTCTTCCATGGATGTCAAGGAGTGATTCCAGATTATTATCAAGAAGGATTCGTGGCTAATTGGTGCTCTTGAAATCAGAATTTTCCACCTGCAACTCACCATCGGGTTTTAAGATTCAAGCACTTTCAACTGGTTCTTTTGCATACAGAAGCAAGGAGGAGGTTCGTTGATCGTGTCTGCAAGATTGTAGAGCTTGAATTGGAGGTTTAGGGCATCTGTTCATCCAAGATTTTCAGGTTGGTAACTTTCTTCCCCTAGCATGATTTAGGTAGAATTAAGTTGAATTAAGGTGTTAGATTCATTGTAGAATGGTGTAGGATGGATTTCAGATAGTTAATTGGAGAATTAGAGACAAAATAGGTGAATTACCATTTTCGGTTGAGATTGGGATATGATGAATCTTGAGGTTTCAGAGGAAGCTAAGGGTATGGTTGAATTCGTGGCAAGATTTGGGATGAGTTTCATGTTTTGACCATTTGCAATGGAGGCCTGTAGAGAGAACTAGGGTTGGGGAAGACGACCGGAGCACCACCGATGGTGGCCGGAGCTGGGCGCGAAGCTCACATGTTCAAAAGGTAGGAGACGATCAGAACACCCTTGGATCTTGGTTTGACCTTTGACTGGGAGCTCATCCAACGACCACGTTTTAAATTTGATTTGTGAAGGATCTGAATAAATGAAATGCTGCGTTTCATTTAGCAGTTGGTTTTGGGCTTAATGAATTAAGTGCTATCCACACCCCCCTGATGGCCCAACCCAAAGTTTGAACTGATTCTGATTGCTATCCACACCGCGCGTGTTATTCTTTTAATTGGATTTTCATTATTTTTTTCATTTTATCCATGGTTCTTGTTAAATTCATAATAAATTGAAAATTAATCCAATTAATCCCATTCTTTTTGCATTTTACTCATGATTGAGTCTATTATTTTTTTAGAAAAAATATTTTCGTTTCATGTAATTTCTGATTTAATGGGAATTTTACATTTTAATTGATATTAAAATGATTATGTTTGATGCATAATTTTGTGGAATTTAGTGTGATCACTTGGTGATGATTTTGAGCCTATTTTTTTGTGTGTGATTAGGTTAGAGATGTATGATCCCATAGAATTTTTCTCACATTTTTGTGATGAAAATAGGTGTGCTTTCTAGATTGATATTTAGGTGCCTCCTTTTAGGGTTTAGGTTTGATACCTTGTAATGTAGGATTTAGTTCTAGGTCTAATTTGATGGTTTGATCTTTGAAATTAATGTGGTAGAGTCATGATTGACCTAGGTTCCCATAGATATTTTTGTAGGATTTTAAAATTGGTTTTAGTATTTTAGTTAGGACTAACTTTAGTACTAGGTTTTAGATGATTCTAAAGCATTAATTCAACTAGTTTAACTTCCTTAGTCCCCTTAGATTAGGGTTTGTGCTTTGTTTGCCTTTGGTTGGGATTGAAGACAAGTTGAAGACAAGGTGAGGATGCTTGAAGTTGCTTGAAGTTGCTTGGAGCTTGGATTTGTTGGTGCCTGAAGGTGTCTGATGAAGGTTTAGGAGATAGAGGACATAGGGAGAGCCTTATAGTTAGAATGATTTCTTTCATAAATATGGAAAGCATCTTGTGCTTCCATTCCTCCAAATGACTAAAAGTCCTTCTCAGATATTCACATCCCTCCTTTGGAAGGATGAGTGGCTTTATCTGAGAAGTAGAACTTTGAGGGAACCAGTCTCTCATAATGATGAACCCTTACAGGCTTCCTTTGGTTGTCAGTAAGCTGTTTATCATTTCATCTCATCCTGTTAAATCAATTGTCTTCTGGTTTGGGTATCTTGAGAGATGTTGGACTTGAGTGTGAAGATGAGGACTTCATTGAAGAGTGTGGAAGAGGATGATTCCTTGAGCATTGCCATTGCAGCTGAAGCTTGAAGAGCAAGAAGAACAGGTTGATACTTAAAGACCCAATGGATATTGAGTGAAGAGCTGAGGCTTGGAAAAGAAGATTGAAGGATGAAGTTGACACTTCTATGTGATTGAAGATTACCTTGAGAAGCTGAAGCTTGTAGATGAAGAGAGAAGACCAAGTTGATACTGGTAAAGCAAAGAGAGCTGAAGCTTGAGAACTAAGTTGATACTTATGAAGAGGATTCAATTGAGATTGAGTGTAGAGCTGAGGCTTGAGGAATAAAGGATGAGTTGATACTTACTTTGATGCTTGGAGAGCCTGAAGGAATCAAGTTGATGCTTGTAGTTAAGAGTGAAGCCTGAGGGTGGAATTGACTGGAGAGCTTAAGCTTGAAAGAAAGAGAATAAGCTGAAAATTATGTTTGATGGGTTGAAACCTTGGAGAAGCAAGTTGATACTTGTCATGAAATATGATAGCCTTGAAGGGTGGTTGAGGTCTGAAGACTGGATTGCTGTTAGAAGAGCTGAAGCTTGGAATTGAGGGAGTTGTTGATCTTCTTTCTTGTCTGTTTTCTTTTCTGTATTGATGTGCCTTGTGTGACTTGCTTGATGCATTAGAATAAGTCCATGATTAGACTGACTTTAATCTAGGAGCATGATTGCACTAGAGGTTGAGTTGCTCCTTCTGCTTGTATTGTTACTGTATGGCTTTGCTTGCGGGTATTCGGTAGAGCCCAGCTCCCTTGCCCATGTGGTTTATTTTGCTTGACAGCATTTCATTTTCTTCTGTATGATTACAGTCTCTTATATTTTGCTTGATAGCATGTTTTATCTTTCTGTATGATTGTTGTTATTCATTCTGGCTTGAGGTTGAGATGAGCTTGTGGAGGCTGCTGCCCCATACACATTTCCTCCCTCACTTGCATTGCATGCATTTTACTGTTTACTGTTTAAGCTGATGCTTTATCTGTTTCTGTGTATCATTGACATGATCCCTTAGGACTCTCACTTCCTTTGATAAGGAAGTGACGATTAGAACTTTAGGTTGAAACCTATGCATGATAACTTCTAGGAGTTCCCTGTTTCAAACCTCAACTATAGGATGAATCCTTGGCATGACAACAGTAGGACTTGATAGTCTCCCCGTAGTTGAGCCTGTTCTCTTCTCATCTCAAAACAGCTTAAGATACAGTAATCATGAATGATTTCTTTCATACGTTACGAGCCTTAAGCTATCTGAGAAAGGATTGTTGGAGAGTTTCTTTCCAACAGTCTGGATATTTAGTATGGCACCCTTTGGGTGACATGCGACGCATTCACTCTCAGGTCATAGTCTTTAGTGCGATTGAAATTGCAAACACAATAAAAAACAGTTCTTCCGTAAAAGACAGAAAACAAACTTCAAACCTTTTTGCCCCGTGGGCCCATAATTCAAAGGAAAGCTTTTCGGAAGAAAAGAGTGTCGTTAAACTTCAGCGCCACCGCAAACAGGCTTTGTCCCTAACTGCTGGAACTGCTGTTTAACCCTACTCGATAAAACAGATGAATCTGAATTCCCGTAATCCGTATTATCCCGAACTACGTAAGCTCTGATCTCTCATACCTGTTGAGAGTACGTAGGCACAATACTGATGTATTGGCGAGCCACCTTCCCCATAACCCGTAGTAGGTCGAACTACGTTGACTCTGATTTCACATTCTCTGATGAGAATACGTAGGCATAAAGTGCGACGCTTTGCCGAGTCATTTTCTTTTCTGTTTAAGCCAGCCTTGATAGGCAGATAGATAAACCAACTCGTCCAGTAAACACAACAAGCGTGGATCCCGTCGAGTACGACGGACGTGAGGGGTGCTAATACCTTCCCCTTACGTAACCGACTCCCAAACCCAGACAACGGTTGCGATGAGCTTGTCTTATACCTTTTCGTCAGGTTTTTCCGATCGTTTCCTTTCCCGATCCGAGGGATAAATAACGAAAGGTGGCGACTCTTCTGTTCTGCCGACACCTTATTTTCGCGAAAGCGACAGCTAGCGACTCTGCTGGGGACTTGATAGTTTCCTGGGACCCAACGTCCCGTATGCGAGTCAGTTTGGGGATCCAACGTCCCCTACGAGAGTCAATCCTAGCGCTTGTATGATTACTTGTTAGGTTGTGTTTATTTATCACATTTTATTTCCCGCATTTTATTTTCAGTATGATATGATTATCTGTGCTGTTGTGGGAGGGGCATTCTGATGAGTGAGAAGCCAGACCCAGGCTTGAGTGAACATAGCATTAGTGGTGGAAATTAGTGGGCGTGTGCTTGCTTGGCAGGCACTAGTGTCTCATGAAATCCACGCTCAGACGAGGTTCTCCCGGTTGACTTCTTTTTCAACCCTTTGGGTTGAGGGGGTTGTTGGTTTGGAGGATTGTCGACTCTGGGGACCGATCATTTGGGATTCAGCCGAGTGAGGCCGCTTCATGAGCTGGTGATGCCACACCTTCTGGGTATCGTATCACCCCTCTTGAATGTCTGTGACGCTGATGACCGCATAGGATGCCGAACTTGAGTCAGTTTAGGTCCATACCTGTGAGCAGGGTTGGGTTTGTTGCAGGAAACTTTGACCTTCAGACTACCTAGTTTTCTTGATACTGAATCAGTTTTGTTGGTACCGGAGGTTCTCATCATCAGATATGTTTGTTCTTGACAAAGCAGAGCCTTGGTCCTATATCAGAGGACCTTATATTCGGAGATATATATGTGTGTTCTTGACAGAGCAGGTTTATGATTGGGGTCTGAGGATCTCATCAGCAGATGTATGGTTGTTCTGGACAGAGTAGAGTTTTGGTCATCAGATGTGTGTTCTTGACATAGCAGATTTTTTGGTCCTGTATCGGAGGTCCTTATTATCAGATTTTTGTTCTTGATAGAGCGGATTTATGGTCCTATATGTGTGTGTTCTTGACAGAGCAGATTCGTGGTCCGATACCGGGGTTTTCTTATTATCAGATATAGTGGTTGTTCTTGACAGAGCAGGATTATGGTTTTGTTGATGCAGAATCTCCACAGCATAATTGCCTTGATCTCTTGCTGCATGATTGCATTTTACATTGCTTTGCATACCCATTTGCATTTCATTAACGTGTGTCTGTGTTGCAGGTAACGTTTTCCCCGATCCAGGATTTCTTGCCTCCTTTTGTATTGTTATGGGTTCTCTGAGGAAGACCGTGGCTTACAAGCTCCCTGCCCCTGATGTGGTTCAGCTGACTGGTTTGATTGCTTTAGCAGATGATTATGTGAGAGATGAGTTTAGAAAATCTTACGGCAAATTGCTCAGTTTGGTCCGTAAACCTTCTGCGTCCGAGATGAATGGGTTGCACGCTCTACTGCAGTTCTATGATCCTCCGTTGAGATGCTTCACTTTCCAGGATTTTGTTCTCGCGCCCACACTAGAGGAATATGCTGATTTGTTAGGTGTGCCTATCAAGAGGCAGATGCCTTTTGTTCATATGGATGTTGAGCCTGATCTGGCTAGTCTAGCTCCTTCACTTCATCTGGATGCCTCCGAGTTGGTATTGTCTAGTTGGAACAAGGTTCCCGGTTTCTCCTTGCAGTTCTTAGTGGGTAAGGCTCAGCAGTGCGCCAAAGACGGATGTTGGGTCGTGTTCAACGCCATTCTCGCTCTGTTCATATATGGCATCATTCTGTTCCCCAATATGCCCGATTTTGTAGACTTCGACGCCTTCCGCATCTTTGCTTCAGGGAATCCAGTCCCTACCTTGATAGGAGATGTCTACCATTCTATCCACTACAAAAACGAGAACAGAAGGGGAAAGAACGTCTCTTGCTGTGTGCCCTTGCTTTATAAATGGCTTGATAGTCATCTGCCCAAGAGGGGTCCCTTTGTTTCGTCTGCAGCCACAGCTGAGTGGTCCGAGCGTTTGATGAGTCTATCAGTGGAGGATATTGACTGGTTTGGCAGAGATAGGTTGGGTACCGAGATTATCTTCAGCTGCAGCGGGTTTCCGAACGTGCCTTTGATAGGCAGGAAGGGCTGTATAAACTATAATCCGTCCTTGTTGGTCCGACAGTTTGTGTATGCTTTGAGAGCTCCGCCGAAGGATGAAGAGGTGCAGGAATCTCTGTACCTCACTGGTCTTCTAGAAGGGGATCTGTTATCTAAGCTTCAGCGCGCTTGGAACGGCATTAGTAAGAGGGGAAAACCATTGCTGGGGAGAAGCAATAGCCAAGCCTACCCTCCGTATGCGACGTGGATCAGAGCCAGAGCAGATGCTATAGGGATGCCGTTTCTTCCTGCCAAGCCAGAAAGCCCTCCGATGATTGAAGAGCCTGCTACCGTGCCCATTCAGCAGCATAATCAGGTGTTAGCTGAGCAAGATGAATTGAAGAGGGCAAATGAAGAACTGGAGAAATAATTGGCACAGCTCAGAAGCGAGAGAAACGAAGCCGTTTATTCCTTCAAGAGGCAGACAGAACTGGTGAACCAGTTGGGGACAAATTTGAGTAAGCAGATAGCCGAGCGAGAACGCATGGGTCGAGACTTCAAAGCTGTCAACGATGTACTGGCCATGAAGAAGCAGCACTTGGACGAAGCATATCGGAGGATATCCAAGTTCGACCAGCACTGGAAGGCCTCCCTAACCAACAGGAAAAAGCGGGAGGATAAGCTGATGCAACAGATCTCCAAGCTGAAAGCCCAGGTGAGGGCTAGCGAGAAGAGGTTTGATGAAGAAACCGCTCGCAGATATGCCACCGAAGGCCAGCTCAACAGAGCTCTCGCTAACCTGAAGGAGCGCAAGCTGACGTTTGAGGCCAAGAAGCGGAGGTTAGAAGATTGTTTCGGCGAAGGAGCATGGGAAGACTCGGTCGAAGGTCTCCAATACACCATTACGCAGAGGGAGTTACTCGTCGAAGGGTTACTCACTCGTCCTGATCATCCAGAAACGAAGGGGTTGTTAGAAGAGTTTCGCGCCCGTGGCCGTGCTTGACTATTTCTATTCCTTTTGTTTGATCATTATTGTATGTTGACCATCACCAGGCTTGTTGGTTGAGGTCATGCTATTGATTCATCTTGTACTCACTGACATTGTGTACTGCCTTGATGGGCTTTCCTTGTATATATGAGATGTTATTTCCATGATTGGACTCGGACTTCTTGTTATCAGCACCGGCACTCAGGCACTAGGATCAGGGGAAATCTCCCTAACGCACAGACACATGTTTGAATTTGCATGAAGCATTTGCATAACAAGCACTTTGTCGTTTTTTCCTAACCCTTTTGTGTTTTCAGGTTGTTTCAGGTTGTTCCAGGATTGATCAGAGACCTATCCACCGCTATCCGACCAGAGCAAATCAAACCAGAATCATGGAGCAAGTGCAAACTGATGTTCAGGAACTCCGCGAAAGAATGGATCGCTTCATGGAGCTCATGCAAGCGATCGCCAATGGCCAGGATCAGCTCAGAACCTTGGTCCAGCCTCTGATTTCAAGGGTCGATAGCAATGGCGTACTCCATGGTGGGACTGTTCCAACCCCTCCACCAGTTGAAACTCCGCAGAATGGCGTCCCCGTGACCGGGGGGAATGGCAGTGCCAACGGCAATGCGATAGCTAACATGGGACTCAACGGCAATACGACGGGCGTCGGTAATGGGAGTCTGGAAGCTAATGTCAATGTTGGGCTGGGCAACGGCAATGCAGGTGTTGGG
The DNA here is from genome assembly GCA_963859935.3 of Lathyrus sativus. Lineage (NCBI taxonomy): Eukaryota > Viridiplantae > Streptophyta > Magnoliopsida > Fabales > Fabaceae > Lathyrus > Lathyrus sativus. The sequence continues at coordinate 337,965,858 of OZ012736.1, read as the reverse complement.
AATCTGTTCGGGCCTCAACCGTGGTTAGAAGATCGTCAGGACGATGTGTTCTCTCAGAGAGGTTCTGAAGGGGAGCTGACTGCTGAAGCACGGCTTAGGTTCAAGGCACTCGAGGATAAGATGAGAAATATCGAGAACCAAAACACCCTGGGTGTTGATATGTCTAAGTTGGGACTGATTGCTGATTTTAAGGTGCCTCCCAAGTTCAAGGTACCTGACTTTGAAAAGTACAAGGGCACCACTTGCCCTCGCGTCCACCTGAGATCATATTACCGGAAAATGTCAGCTCATTTTGAGGACGAGAAGTTGCTGATGCACTTCTTTCAAGACAGTTTGTCCGGGCCCTCCCTCGAATGGTACATGAGTCTGGAGCCTACCAGTGTGCGCACGTGGAAGGACCTTGCTGAAGCATTTGTGCACCACTACCAATACAACAGTGACTTGGCCCCGAACCGAGTCCAACTGCATAATCTGTCACAAAGGAACAACGAAGGGTTTAAGGAATACGCCCAGCGGTGGCGTGAATTGGCATCCAGGGTTCAGCCGCCGATGGTTGAACGTGAGCTCGTACAGATGTTCGTAGCCACCCTCCCAGGGGTTTACTATGAGAAATTGGTTAGCGGTATGTCTGGAACCTTCTAAGATCTCATTATCACGGGTGAGCACATCGAAAATGGGATCAAACTCGGGAAAATTCAAGGTGATTCGTCCTTAGCTGGAGGAGGAAAGAAACCTTATAGTGGCAAAAGACAGGAAGGAAAAACGAGCGCCGTGACCAACGCTTGAAGGAAGGGTAAAGGCCCTCACCAGCAGGTGGCCAGCATAACTATCCCGGCAGTTCAACAGCCACAGCAGCAGCAACCAAATCAACAAGGGTACAGAAAGTATCAGAACCGGTCACCTCTGTCGAGCCGTCACCTCGAGGCACCGCCCATGTCGTACGCGCAACTATTGCAGACTTTGCTTCAGCTACAGTTGATTCAGAAGAGAACGCTGGCTCCCTTGACAGGGGCACCTCCGCCAGGTTATGATGCGAATGTAACTTGTGAGTTTCACTCAGGGGCACCAGGCCACACAATAGAGAATTGCAAAGCCTTCAAGCACAAGGTGCAGGACATGGTGGACGCTAAGATCATCAACTTCTCCGATAATTTTCCAAATGTCACGAAGAACCCTATGCCGAATCATAGGGGAGGTGGAGTAAACGCCGTTATTGAAGACGAGAGTTTGGATTTGTTGACTGACGTCAGCGATCTGAAGACGCCGCTTAGCTTCGTTAAAGCTAAGCTGATGAAAAGAGGTTTCTTCCCAGGTTGCGGAGAACTGTGTATGGGCTGTGCGACCAGTCCTGATGGATGTGAACAGCTGATAGAGGGAATTCAAAGTCTGATGACTGAAGGGATCTTATAGTTCAGCCGGAGGGCCGAAAGCGGATCGGGAGAGGTAATGCTGAAGCAAGATGATGAGGTCGCCACCATCACCATCCCTCGCCAGACGATAACTATTTATGCACCCAGGCCGCCCACGATTACCATCACCAAAGTTGGGCCGATACCGTTCGAAAGCACTAATGTTGTCCCATGGCATTATGGGGCTGAAGTCTACTGCAACGGACAGAAGTTGGAGCTAGAACTGTTTGGGTCGTCTGTGGAGAATCTAACGGGCATCAGTGGTATCACTCGCAGCGGGAGAGTGTTTGCACCACCTGTGGTCGTGGCAGACAGAGCAGACAGAGCTGACGCAACTGATAAAGGTAAAAGTAAATTCGTTGAAGAGATCCCTCAGGGGGTAGACAAAGACTTACTTGTTAAAGACGCCGAGGAATTTATGAGGTTGATTAAAAAGAGCGACTACAAGATTGTGGATCATCTCCATCAGACACCCTCGAAAATTTCCATCTTGAACTTGTTGCTGTGTTCTGAAGCACACCGCAACGCGCTGCTGAAGGTGTTGAACGCTGCATATGTACCACAGGAAATATCGGTAAACCAGCTAGAAGAGGTCCTAGCCCACGTAAATGCTGGAAATGGGTTAGGGTTCACTGACATAGAGCTGACGCCGAAGGGGAGGAACCACAATAGCGCCCTGCACATCTCGATAGAGTGTAGGGGAACGATTATGTCTCACGTGTTGGTGGACACGGGGTCGTCACTCAATGTTCTTCCGAAGAAGGCATTAAAGAAGTTAGATACTCGCTGAGTGATTTGCACACCCAGTGATCTGGTTGTGAAGGCGTTCGATGGAACCAAACGCCATGTTTTCGGGGAGGTGACCCTGCCTATCCAAGTCGGGCCGGAAACGTTCGATGCAATCTTTTACATTATGGACATCATGCCTGCCTACAGCTGTCTCTTGGGTCGGCCGTGGATCCATGATGCTGGAGCCGTGACCTCCACGTTGCACCAGAAACTCAAGTACGCCGTCGGAGGTAGCATCGTGACTGTATGTGGCGAGGAAGACATAATGGTGAGCCATTTGTCGTCCTTCAAGTATGTTGAGATGTTATAGTCAAGGACGTAGCGCCTATAGTCACTGAAAAGCCAGAGATGACTCTCTCTTCCTTCAAGGAAGCCCGGGCCGTTGTTCAAGCCGGATCTACCCCAGGCTGGGGGCGAATTTTGGAGATACCTAACAAGCAAGACAAGTTTGGGTTGGGATATTCTCCTGGAGCTGAAGCCTCCTCTTCTAGCAGTGCGTCGTGAGGTAAAGGGCCGATCCAGTTTACCAGTGGCGGGGTGATATTTGAAAGTGTCAACGCGGTGTCTGAAGACAGCGGAGATAGCGACTGTGACCTCGACTCTTGGATCCAGCCAAGCAAGCCAGGCGAGGGCCTTACCAACTGGTCCGTCAAGGATATCATCCAGATGACAAGCGAAGAGATCCACACGACAGATGACATCGACTCTGGACCTTCTACAACTCACTTCGACTTCGATTGCCCGATCTATCAAGCCAAAGAAGAGATTGATGAAGACGAAGACCTTCCCGAAGAGTTGACCCGCTTGTTGAAACAAGAAGAGAAAGTTATTCTGCCTCACGAAGAAGAGATTGAGATTGTGAATTTGGGTTCTGAAGAACTCGTCAGGAACGTCAGGATAGGGGCTGCATTGCAGAGTGATGTCAAGCATAGATTGGTCGAGATGCTAAGAGGGTATAGTGACGTCTTTGCTTGGTCATACGAAGATATGCCCGGACTTGACACTGACATCGTGGTCCACCACTTGCCGCTGCGAGAAGATTGTCCTCCCGTTAAGCAGAAGCTTAGGAGGACGCGACCAGATATGGCCGTTAAGATCAAAGAAGAAGTGCAAAAGCAGCTTGATGCTGGCTTCCTAGCGGTCACCACTTACCCTCTGTGGGTCGCCAACATAGTGCCTGTACCGAAGAAGGACGGTAAGGTACGCATGTGCGTCGATTATCGGGATTTGAATAGGGAGAGCCTTAAAGATGATTTCCCGCTGCCTCATATTGATGTGTTGGTCGACAATACAACTCAGTTCTCCGTGTTTTCATTCATGGATGGCTTCTCCGGTTACAACCAGATCAAGATGGCGCCGGAGGACATGGAGAAAACGACGTTTATCACTCCTTGGGGAACATTCTGCTACAAGGTAATGCCTTTCAGTCTGAAGAATGCAGGGGCCACTTACCAACGAGCTATGGTAACTTTGTTTCATGACATGATTCATCATGAGATTGAAGTCTATGTTGATGACATGATTGCAAAGTCCCAAACGGAGGAGGGACATCTGGTCAATTTGCTGAAGCTTTTTGAGAGGCTTAGGAAGTTCAGGTTGAGGCTGAATCCTAACAAGTGTACTTTCGGAGTACGGTCCGGAAAGTTACTGGGGTTTATCGTGAGTGAAAGAGGCATCGAGGTTGATCCTGCGAAGATTAAAGCGATACAAGAAATGCCAGTGCCAAAAACAGAAAAAGAAGTTCGTGGTTTCTTGGGCAGAATAAACTACATTGCAAGGTTTATTTCTCAGCTCACGGCCACGTGTGAACCGATGTTCAAACTACTAAAGAAAGACCAGGCGATTATCTGGAACGAGGATTGCCAGAAGGCATTCGATAAGATAAAACAGTATCTGCAGGAGCCTCCAATCTTGATACCCCCAGTGGCTGGACGGCCATTAATCATGTACTTGACAGTTCTTGAGAATAGTATGGGGTGTGTTCTCGGTCAGCACGACGAGACGGGCAGAAAAGAGCATGCCATTTACTACTTGAGTAAAAAGTTCACAGACTGTGAATCTCGTTACTCGATGCTGGAGAAAACGTGTTGTGCACTAGCCTGGGCTGCCAAACGTTTACGACAGTACATGCTCAATCACACCACCATGCTAATTTCGAAGATGGATCCGATCAAGTACGTCTTCGAGAAGCAAGCGCTTTCGGGCAGGATTGCCAGATGGCAAATGGTGTTGTTGACGGAATATGACATTCAGTACGTGTCCCAGAAGGCCATCAAGGGCAGCGTATTGTCTGATTACCTAGCCGAACAGCCAATCGAGGATTATCAGCCGATGAAATTTGAATTCCCTGATGAGGATATCATGTTTCTCAAAGCGAAAGATTGCGATGAACCGTTGCCCGACGAGGGTCCAGACAGGAAATCCCAATGGAAATTGATATTTGACGGGGAGGTTAATTCTTATGGAAGTGGTATCGGGGCGATCATCACGACTCCCCACGGATCCCATATCCCGTTCACTGCGAGACTGACGTTTCCAGTCACCAATAATGAAGCGGAGTACGAAGCATGCATCATGGGTCTAGAAGAAGCAATTGATTTGAGAATCAAGAACCTAGACGTATATGGTGACTCGGCGCTTGTGATTAACCAGATTAAAGGGGAGTGGGAGACTCGTCAATCAAATTTGGTGTCGTACATGAACTATGCCAAAAGGCTGCTTCCGTTCTTTGATCGAGTGGAACTCCATCATGTGCCCAGAGCAGAAAACCAGATGGCTGATGCCTTAGCCACGTTGGCTTTGATGTATAAAGTCAATTTTTGGAATGAAGCTCCAAGAATTGTCCTTTCTCGTCTTGATAGACCTGCATTCGTCTTTGCGATCAAGGAAGCCGCCGACGGAAAGCCATGGTTCCATGACATCCAGACTTTCCTTATGACTAAGGAGTATCCTGCGGGTGCGTCAACCCAGGATAAGAAGACTCTGAGGAGGCTGTCTGGAAATTTTTATCTCAATCCTGATGGAGTGTTGTATAAGAGAAACCACAATCTCGTGCTACTTAGATGTGTAGATGAGAAAGAAGCGAGTATGCTCATGGAAGAAGTCCATGAAGGCACATTTGGTACGCACGCCGGCGGGCATGCTATGACGAGAAAGATCCTGAGAGCAGGATACTACTGGCTGACGATGGAATCGGATTGCTTTAAATTCGCGAAGAGATGTCATAAATTTCAGATTTATGCTGATAAGATTCAGGTGCCACCGTGCCCGTTGAATGTCATGTCCTCCCCGTGGCCGTTCTCCATGTGGGGCATCGACATGATAGGCAAGATCGAGCCCACTGCGTCTAACGGTCATCGCTTCATTCTAGTAGCTATCGACTACTTCACCAAGTGGGTGGAGGCAGCCTCATACGCTAATGTAACCAAGCAGGTGGTGGCTAAATTCATAAAGAGGGATATCATCTGTCGTTACGGAGTTCCCGAGCGGATCATTACTGATAATGGTTCGAATCTGAATAAAAAGATGATGAAGGAGCTGTGCCAGAGTTTCAAGATTGAACACCACAACTCATCTCCTTACCGGCCGAAGATGAATGGCGTCGTTGAAGCGGCCAATAAGAACATTAAGAAGATTGTTCAGAAGATGGTTGTGACCTATAAAGATTGGCACGAGATGCTGCGATTCGCATTGCACGGTTATCGTACAACGGTACGTACTTCAACCGGGGCAACTCCTTTCTCGTTAGTGTACGGTATGGAGGTTGTCTTACCATTAGAAGTGGAGATCCCTTCTTTACGAGTTTTGGTTGACGTGAAACTCGACGAGGCAGAATGGATTAAGAGCCGATTGAACCAACTCAGCCTGATGGACGAGAAGAGGTTAGCATCGATTGCGCATGGTCGTCTGTACCAAAGCAGAATGAAGAAAGCTTATGATAAGAAGGTGCGTCCTAGAAGCTTTCAGACGGGTGATCTCGTCCTGAAGAAGATTCTTCCTCCACACTCCGATCACCGGGGCAAGTGGACTCCCAATTACGAAGGTCCGTACATCGTCAGCAAGGTCTTCTCGGGAGGAGCTTTGTTGTTATCCACGATGGATGGTGAAGATTTTGCATCCCCGGTGAACGCGGACGCGGTTAAAAAATACTTTGCTTAAAGAACGACCCGCTGGAAAGAAAAAGAATATCCAGGAAAAAATGGGGCATCCCGGCGAACCATAAAAAAGGAAAAAGGTTCGGGAAAAAATTAGGGATATAAAGAAAAAATGTACACCCGCAAAGTCGAAAACCCGGATGGGCGACTTTGGCAAAAAAGGGTATCCCGGTGAATCGAAAACCCGGAAGGGCGATTCAGGCAAAAGTTAGGGATTTGAAAAAAGCAAATGACTGCGTTCCGCGTGTGGACTGTATTTGTTTAGTGGTTTGGAAGACCTGAGGGCCGTTTATCTGAATCAATCTTTTCTGAAGCTGAAGCGTCGGAGAAGTATCGAAGTCGAGTGGGTCATAGAGGGATCAACTCATGGTGTTCGTCTACGCCTCGTTGCCGACATTTGTATATACTGATGTATATTTATGTTTTATTTTTGCGCGGCTTCCTCATTCCAGGAGCTTGCATCTGTTGTAAAACATTCTTACCCATTCAGGGGTTCGTTATCAATAAAATGTATACTATTCAGCAATTCTGTTTGTCTGTTTAGCATTTATCTGTTTTGTTTGCGAAAAAGAACGCCGATGTTTTTGACAAAATGCGCATGCATAAACTTACTGGCCTAGGCCACTGATTGTTGAAACAATGAATTACTCGAACATTGTCACGAGATAATAACCTTGATAGGTCCCTTTGAGAAGGGCATCTTGTCTGTTTGTTTGTGTTGGTGCAGGTGTAGCGTGTACCAGGTAGTACGCCGTGCGCGTCCCCAAGCAGGATGATTCCTCCTCCTCCAGCCAAGTTCAGCAGTCTCTCCCTGCAGAGTCTAAACGTGAGATCGTAAGCATTGATATGTCTCCCCAGGCATAGAAGATTCTCTCCCCAATCAGATGCATCCTAAAGGAATGTCGTCTCCCCAGCTGAGTCGTATACCGAAGTGTGCAGCAATTGATAGTTCCAGACTGAAGTCTCCAGCGGAATTGAGATTCCCCGCAGAGTCGTACTCTCCCCCGAAGCAGGATGATTTCTTCTTCTCCAGCCGAGTTTGCAGATCCCCAAGAGAGCCGAGTCCTTGGAAGCCGTTCGGACCGCGATTGGTTTTCCCCAGTAGAATGTTGAATAGCTGATGCTGTATTTCCCCGCCAGAGTCGTTATCTCCAGGGAAGTAGTCACGAAGGCCGCACAATTTATTTCCGGGATTAACATCGTTTTCCTCAGCAGGTCCGGGTTCTCGTAGAGCTTCGTTCCCCTGCAGCAGTCAACTGAAGTTTGCTTCCCCGGGCGAAGTCCAATTGAGATTGGGGGGGTCCTTTTCTCCGTGGCAGGATGATTCCTTCCTCCACCAGAATGGTTCTTTCTCTTTGACAGGAGGATTCTCTCGTCAGCATTTATTTTGCTGACGGGGCCGTAGCATTTTGCATGATTGCATAGCATTTATCATAAACGCGTAGCATTTCCACCGTGTGGAGCATTGCGCCATTGTCAAAGCATATACATATGAAACATGAGCTAGGTCGTTACCGTTCTTGTTTTGCAGGTGTTCCTCCGCAGGGTCGCTTGCTCAAGATGATTCTTGAATTTTTCCAGCAAGGTCGTTTGCTTAAGATAATTCTTAAAATCCCCAGTGCAGTCTCCAGAGTTGGTTGCTCAAGTTGACGCTTAGAGTCCCCGGCAGAGTGCTTGCTCAGGATGATTCCTGAAATCTCCAGCATAGTTATTGGTTCAGGATGATTCTTGAAGTCCCCGCGGAGTTATTTGTTCAAGATGATTCTTGATTTCCTCAGCAGAGATGATTCACCCAGAATGATTTCTAGATCCCTGAAGCAGAGTTACTTGATAGTTCTCCAGAATCCCCAGCGGAGATGCGTCATCCCCAGCAGGTTTCTGAATAGCGAAGTTGAAACTTCCCTGGAAGACTTGATGATTGAAGTCCAACCGTATTGACGAAGCAGTTCCCTCAGCTGAAGCAGAGTGCCTGATGGTAGAAGTTTGGATACCCCCAACTGGTTCATGATTGACCGAGAATTCTACTCCCGACTTGCTGATGAAGTCTGGCTGATGCCCGAAAGTTTTCTTTGAATGCCCGACGACAGGATTAACTTGATGGTTGACCTGATGAGTCCCGAGGAATCTTGAGGCCTGACGGCATGATCGATCATGTATCACCGGTTACCATGTGACCAATCCCCCAGCTAGTTGCCGTGCAGCTAGTATTTCAGTTTTCGAAGATTTGTTCCCATCAGAGTACCGTGTACTTGTGCAGTTGGCAAATTTCAGGGTTTGTTGGTATTCAACCGTCTTTTACCTTGATTGTTTGAGAGCCGTTCGCTTCTCACCCAGTCAGGTTCAAGCCGTTTGAATAGGCGCAGTTGTTGCACCCCAAAATTTGACCAACATTTCTTTACCTAGCTTATGTTCCATTTCATTCACATTAGCATTATCATTTGCATTTCATTGACATGTATGCAGGAGATCAAGAGGTATGATTACCAATCAAGAGCTATACAAGACCATGAAGCTAGCCAAGAAGGTTATTCAAGTGGTCCAGGGTTGGTATCTTTGTTAGAGAAGCCAGAAGATTCTCAGAGAGAGTGGTTGAAGCCAAGAGTGTGTGCCTCCTAACTTGAGAGTTGTGGGAGCCCCTCAGATGATTCTGAAGCCATGAATGTAGACTTGAAGCCTTGAGAGAGCTTATGAGATGTCTTGAAAGCCATCATGATGCCTAGATAGGTCATTGTGCAAGAATAAGAATACTCAGCCATGAGTGGTGCAGTTAGGGTTTGACTGGGTCAACCCTAGGTCAACTGATGATTTGAACAAGGTTGAGACCTAATTCAAGAGCCATGTGATCATGGATTGATGCATTGAGATGTTATAAGGATGATTACAAGGTTAAATCATCATGATTGAAGAGTTTGAGAAGTTTCAAGCTAGGGTTTCTAAGGTTTGACAGTGTAAAATCCCCTAGTTTGACCCCTATCTTCAAAGCAGTTTAGCTCAAGATGTGATTGTCATCTCATCTTACCCCCAAAACGAATGTTAAAGAGCTTGTTATTAGATTTAATTTGATTACTAGAAGTCCTTGATAGGATTTGTAGAGCTCAGGTTATGACTTTGACAAGTTACAGGTCATCTGAGGTATGTGAATCTGGGGCCTTGAAAGTTACCCAACTTGCATCAAACTTTTGCCCAAGAAGTATGATTCCTATGAAGTTTTGGTCAACATGAATGTTGTTCCTTATCCTCTTAGATTTCTAGAGAGTACTAGAAGTCCTTGATAGGATTTGTAGAACTCAAGTTATGGCTTTGACAAGTCAGGGGCATTTTGGTCATTTGGAGATTACAGGTCATTTCAAGCATAAGGCCATAACTCCTATTCCCAAGCTTCAAATGGAAAAATCTTCAACATAAAACTTGTTCAAAATGATGTTTTAAGGCTATTAAGGAGGTCATGAGATGATGGAAAGGCTTGTAGCTCAAAGTTGCAAAAATGACCTAAAATAAGGGCATAAGTTAAATAAACCAAAGTTGGAAATTGATATTTTCAACCTACACATCCAAACCATGGCATGTAATATATCATTTTGACTCTAGAAAACATTTTAAGAACATTGGTTTAGCCACATTTTTGAGTTGAGATTCAATTTGGGGACTTGCTTTGGAAAGTGGTTACTTGCATATTAAGTAACATTTGTAAAACTCAAAATCAAGGCATGAGCAAGGCCCTTGGCAAGCTAAACTCTTCCAAAATGTCACTAGGGGAGAAATTGAAAGAGATTGGGTTGGTTTCAAGCTGCAAACAGAATTGGGCATGACATGAGATGTGTTTGAAAATCTCATGACATGAGAAGTGGAAACTCTCATTAGAAGGATCTAGAGGGTTCTAGATCATCCAAACTTCATCTATATATTGAGTAGAGATGATCCATTGAAGAGGTTGGTGATGATTGAAGGAGAGAGCATAGATTGAGATTGAAATTTCATAGCTTGCAAGTGCAATCGGTTTCACCAAATTCTTCATTTTCCATCCCTTTCCTTGATTGAAACTTCTTCCATGGATGTCAAGGAGTGATTCCAGATCATTATCAAGAAGGATTCGTGGCTAATTAGTGCTCTTGAAGTCAGAATTTTCCACCTGCAACTCACCATCGGGTTTCAAGATTCAAGCACTTTCAACTGGTTCTTTTGCATACAGAAGCAAAGAGGAGGTTCATTGATCGTGTCTGCAAGATTGTAGAGCTTGAATTGGAGGTTTAGGGCATCTGTTCATCCAAGATTTTCAGGTTGGTAACTTTCTTCCCCTAGCATGATTTAGGTAGAATTAAGTTGAATTAAGGTGTTAGATTCATTGTAGAATGGTGTAGGATGGATTTCAGATAGTTAATTGGAGAATTAGAGACAAAATAGGTGATTACCATTTTCGGTTGAGATTGGGATATGATGAATCTTGAGGTTTCAGAGGAAGCTAAGTGTATGGTTGAATTCGTGGCAAGATTTGGGATGAGTTTCATGTTTTGACCATTTGCAATGGAGGCCTGTAGAGAGAACTAGGGTTGGGGAAGACGACCGGAGCACCACCGGTGGTGGCCGGAGCTGGGCGCGAAGCTCAGATGTTCAAAAGGTAGGAGACGATCAGAACACCCTTGGATCTTGGTTTGACCTTTGACTGGGAGCTCATCCAACGGCCACGTTTTAAATTTGATTTGTGAAGGATCTGAATAAATGAAACGCTGCATTTCATTTAGCAGTTGGTTTTGGGCTTAATGAATTAAGTGCTATCCACACCCCCCTGATGGCCCAACCCAAAGTTTGAACTGATTCTGATTGCTATCCACACCGCGCGTGTTATTCTTTTAATTGGATTTTCATTATTTTTTTCATTTTATCCATGGTTCTTGTTAAATTCATAATAAATTGAAAATTAATCCAATTAATCCCATTCTTTTTGCATTTTACTCATGATTGAGTCTAGTATTTGTTTAGAAAAAATATTTTTGTTTCATGTAATTTATGATTTAATGGGAATTTTACATTTTAATTGATATTAAAATGATTATGTTTGATGCATAATTTTGTGGAATTTAGTGTGATCACTTGGTGATGATTTTGAGCCTATTTTTTTGTGTGTGATTAGGTTAGAGATGTATGATCCCATAGAATTTTTCTCACATTTTTTTAATGAAAATAGGTGTGCTTTCTAGATTGATATTTAGGTGCCTCCTTTTAGGGTTTAGGTTTGATACCTTGTAATGTAGGATTTAGTTCTAGGTCTAATTTGATGGTTTGATCTTTGAAATTAATGTGGTAGAGTCATGATTGACCCAGGTTCCCATAGATATTTTTGTAGGATTTTACAATTGGTTTTAGTATTTTAGTTAGGACTAACTTTAGTACTAGGTTTTAGATGATTCTAAAGCATTAATTCAACTAGTTTAACTTCCTTAGTCCCCTTAGATTAGGGTTTGTGCTTTGTTTGCCTTTGGTTGGGATTGAAGACAAGTTGAAGACAAGGTGAGGATGCTTGAAGTTGCTTGAAGTTGCTTGGAGCTTGGATTTGTTGGTGCCTGAAGGTGTCTGATGAAGGTTTAGGAGATAGAGGACATAGGGAGAGCCTTATAGTTAGAATGATTTCTTTCATAAATATGGAAAGCATCTTGTGCTTCCATTCCTCCCAATGACTAAAAGTCCTTCTTAGATATTCACATCCCTCCTTTGGAAGGATGAGTGGCTTTATCTGAGAAGTAGAACTTTGAGGGAACCAGTCTCTCATAATGATGAACCCTTACAGGCTTCCTTTGGTTGTCAGTAAGCTGTTTATCATTTCATCTCATCCTGTTAAACCAATTGTCTTCTGGTTTGAGTATCTTGAGAGATGTTGGACTTGTGTGTGAAGATGAGGACTTCATTGAAGAGTGTGGAAGAGGATGATTCCTTGAGCATTGCCATTGCAGCTGAAGCTTGAAGAGCAAGAAGAACAGGTTGATACTTGAAGACCCAATGGATATTGAGTGAAGAGCTGAGGCTTGGAAAAGAAGATTGAAGGATGAAGTTGACACTTCTATGTGATTGAAGATTACCTTGAGAAGCTGAAGCTTGTAGATGAAGAGAGAAGACCAAGTTGATACTGGTAAAGCAAAGAGAGCTGAGGCTTGAGAACTAAGTTGATACTTATGAAGAGGATTCAATTGAGATTGAGTGTAGAGCTGAGGCTTGAGGAATAAAGGATGAGTTGATACTTACTTTGAAGCTTGGAGAGCCTGAAGGAATCAAGTTGATGCTTGTAGTTAAGAGTGAAGCCTGAGGGTGGAATTGACTGGAGAGCTGAAGCTTGAAAGAAAGAGAATAAGCTGAAACTTATGTTTGATGGGTTGAAACCTTGGAGAAGCAAGTTGATACTTGTCATGAAAGATGATAGCCTTGAAGGGTGGTTGAGGTCTGAAGACTGGATTGTTGTTAGAAGAGCTGAAGCTTGGAATTGAGGGAGTTGTTGATCTTCTTTGTTGTCTGTTTTCTTTTCTGCATTGATGTGCCTTGTGTGACTGATGCATTAGAATAAGTTCATGATTAGACTGACTTTAATCTAGGAGCATGCTTGCACTAGAGGTTGAGTTGCTCCTTCTGCTTGTATTGTTACTGTATGGCTTTGCTTGCGGGTATTCGATAGAGCCCAGCTCCCTTGCCCATGTGGTTTATTTTGCTTGACAGCATTTCATTTTCTTCTGTATGATTACAGTCTCTTATATTTTGCTTGATAGCATGTTTTATCTTTCTGTATAATTGCTGTTATTCATTCTGGCTTGGGGTTGAGATGAGCTTGTGGAGGCTGCTGCCCCACACACATTTCCTCCCTCACTTGCATTGCATGCATTTTACTGTTTATTGTTTACTGTTTAAGCTGATGCTTTATCTGTTTCTATGTATCATTGACATGATCGCTTAGGACTCTCACTTCCTTTGATAAGGAAGTGACGATTAGAACTTTAGGTTGAAACCTATGCATGATAACTTCTAGGAGTTCCCTGTTTCAAACCTCAACTATAGGATGAATGCTTGGCATGACAACAATAGGACTTGATAGTCTCCCCGTAGTTGAGCCTGTTCTTTTCACATCTCAAAACAGCTTAAGATACAGTAATCATGAATGATTTCTTTCGTACGTTACGAGCCTTAAGCTATCTGAGAAAGGATTGTTGGAGAGTTTCTTTCCAACAGTCTGGATGTTTAGTATGGCACCCTTTGGGTGACATGTGACGCATTCACTCTCAGGTCATAGTCTTTAGTGCGATTGAAATTGCAAACACAATAAAAAACAGTTCTTCCGTAAAAGACAGAAAACAAACTTCAAACCTTTTTGCCCCGTGGGCCCATAATTCAAAGGAAAGCTTTTCGGAAGAAAAGAGTGTCGTTAAACTTCAGCGCCACCGCAAACAGGATTTGTCCCTAACTGCTGGAACTGCTGTTTAACTCTACTCGATAAAACAGATGAATCTGAATTCCCGTAATCCGTATTATCCCGAACTACGTAAGCTCTGATCTCTCATACCTGTTGAGAGTACGTAGGCACAATACTGATGTATTGGCGAACCACCTTCCCTATAACCCGTAGTAGGTCGAACTACGTTGACTCTAATTTCTCATTCTCTAATGAGAATACGTAGGCATAAAGTGCGACGCTTTGCCGAGTCATTTTCTTTTCTGTTTAAGCCAGCCTTGATAGGTAGATAGATAAACCAACTCGTCCAGTAAACACAACAAGCGTGGATCCCGTCGAGTACGACGGACGTGAGGGGTGTTAATACCTTCCTCTTGCGTAACCAACTCCCGAACCCAGACAACGGTTGCGATGACCTTGTCTTATACCTTTTCGTCAGGTTTTTCAGATCGTTTCCTTTCCCGATCCGAGGGATAAATAACGAAAGGTGGCGACTCTTCTGTTCTGCCGGCACCTTATTTTCGCGGAAGCGACACTCCTCAACTTCAGGTGAACATGAATGTTCTTCCTTATCTTCTTAGCTTTCCAAAAAGTACTAAAAGTCCTTGATTGGAGTTTTAGAACTCAAGATACATTGCTTGCAAGACAGGGGCATTTTGGGAAGTTGAGATTACAAGTCATTTTTTATTATGGGTCAATTTCACCATCTTACTCACCTGAAATGGAATTTTGTTCAACTTGAAAGTTGCTCAAAATGGGGTTATGTACTCCACCGTGCATCAAGAGTTCATTGATATGGATTAGAATGAGAGTTGGTTGAAGAAAATTTGATAAAATGATATTTAAAGGCATTAAGATGAGAAAAATCCAAATTAATTCACATTGGCTCAAAATATTGCAAGTAGGTGCATATTTTGAGTACATTGGATATTTGGAACACTTTGGCATTTTTAGATTTCCAAATTGAAGCATATTTCATGGTCAAATTTGAAGTTACTTCAAGAGGAAGTTACATGATAAAGATCATCCATTGATTGGAATTAAGAAGTGAATCATAGCCCTTCATCCTCCTTGCAATACCAGCAGTGAATTTGAGCACATTTGGAGGGCAAACAAAGCCATTTTCATGGACTGTTACAAGGGAGTTTTGGAGAAAAATGTGAAAATGGAATTAGATCACACAGCCATTTTTGGGCCTCCATTTCAGCCCAGAAAGTTTCTATATAAGCTCATGAGTGAGTTCAGATCAAGGTTGGTGATGGATTGAGCTTGCACAGGTAAGACATAGTTGAAAAAAATTAGTTAGAATTGAAATTCGAGTTTCACCATTGGAGCCATTTCTGAAGAAATTGAAGGTCCAAGAAGCATCTACCATCATCACTGAGTGATTTTGCACAGCTTTAGTCAAGGATTGGTGGTTGAATCATCCACTGTTGAAGCATTTATCAGGTTTTCTTCTTTTCACGATTACTCTTAATTGATGATGAATTAGATTAGTTTTTGTATGTGGTTAGGTAGGACTTAGGTCCTAGATGGATTTAGGATTGATCTTAGAATCGTTTGTGAAGTTTCTTGATGATGAGCAAAAACTTTGATGGATCGGTTATGGTTGTTTCTTGGTTGATATCGAGATTTGAACCTAGGTTTATGATCAGTGTGATGTGTAGAAGAGATTAGTGGAAAGAATTTAGAGTTTGGAGATGATTCTTGGAAGTGTGTGTTTTTTGTTTGGCTTCGTATCTGCTTGTTTATTGAGAGAACTAATCATTAGGTTTTCATTAGAACCTT
This sequence comes from Lathyrus sativus, assembly GCA_963859935.3. Classification (NCBI taxonomy): domain Eukaryota; kingdom Viridiplantae; phylum Streptophyta; class Magnoliopsida; order Fabales; family Fabaceae; genus Lathyrus; species Lathyrus sativus. The sequence goes on along the minus strand of OZ012736.1, from coordinate 337,950,292 downwards.
TAGATAAATGACTCTTCCTTGGATGCTTTGCATTCATTCAATTCATCCATGATTGGTTGAGTATCATGATGTATTCCATTGGTTTACATCATGCTTCCCATGATTCAATTCATCCATGAATGGTTGAGTGTCATGATGGATACCTTTGGTATACATCATGCTTCCCATCTTAATTCAATTCCTTCCATGAATGATTGAGTGCCATGCTGTATTCCTTTGGTATACATCACGCTTCCCACCTTAATATAATTCCTCCCATGAATGGTTGAGTGCCATGATGTATTCCTTTGGTATACATCATGCTTCCCATCTTAATTCAATTCCTTCCATGATTGGTTGAGTGTCATGATGGATACCTTTGGTATACACCATGCTTCCCATCATCAAATTTCATCTCTGGTTGAATGCCTTGATGTATTCCTTTGGTTTACATCATGCATGCATCCATCCATCGATCTCCTCCTCACTAGGTTAGGTGCCTTGTTTGATTATTTTGGAATGATTTCCTTACATGTCATCTTGTTCATCCAGTTCTTCTTCTTCTTTCATCATTATTGTTTGAACATTGCTTGATGCATTAGGATAGTCTCATGTACAGAGTATTTTAGGCTAGGTGCATGACTGCACTGAAAGGTTGAGCTGAGCTCCCTTTGCTTGATTGCTTTAGAAGTTGAGTGCTCTCCCTGTACTTGTGTGTTATTTTCCCTTTTCTAACTGACGTGTTTGCATTGAAAGGTAGAGGTGACCCTCCCTTTGCTTGTTTGTTTTTATTTGTTCCCTTTGCTTGTTTGCTTAGAGGTTTAGTTTCTCCCTCTGCTTGTATTGCTGCATTACATTTGCATCTTTACTGCTTGCTTTTCTATTTCTTATATGCTTTATGACTTTAGCAGTTTGTTTGTTTCCCACTCACATGTTCCCTTAGGACTCTCACTTCCTTGTTTAAGGAAGTGATGATAGACTTTTAGGTTGAAACCTTTGCATGATAACATCTAGGAGTTCCCTGTTTCAAACTCAACAATAGGATGAATCCATTGCATGACAACAGTAGGATGCTTGATAGTTTCCCCTGTAGAGTTCTTTCTCCTCTCATCTCCAAAACAACAGTAAAATACATAATAAAGGCAAGTTTGTACAGTACATTACGAGCCTTAAGCCACTTAGGAAATGGTTATTGGAGGGTTTCCTTCCAGTAATCAGGATGTTTAGTATGGTACCCTTTGGGTGACATGCGACGTATTCACTCCTAAGTCATAGTCTCTAGTGCAGTACGAACTACAAACATCCATAAAAAACACTTCTTTTGTAAAAGACAAAAAACAAATATCAAACCTCTTTTTGCCTCATGGGCTCTTAATTCAAGGAAAACCTTTTCTGACGAAAAGAGAGCTGTTAAACTCCCGTTCTACCGCAAACAGGCATTATCCCTAACTGCTGGAACTGTTGTTTAACTTTACTCAGGAAAAAACAGATGAATTGAACCTGTGTTTTGTTAACCCGAACTACGTTCGCTCTGATTTCTATGATGAGAATATGTAGGAACAAGACGGGATGTCTTAGCGAGCAACCTTCCCCCTTCACCCGTAGACAGCTGAACTACGTTGACTCTGATTTCTCGTTCTAGACAAGAATACGTAGGCACGGAGCGCGATGCTTTGCCGAGTCAATTTTCTTATCTTTTTGAGCTAGCCTTGATAGGTAGATAGATAAACAACCCGTCAGATAAACACAACAAGCGTGGATCCCATCGAGTACGATGGACGTGAGGGGTGCTAATACCTTCCCCTTGCGTAACCGACTCCCGAAACCAGACTTGGTTGCGAGAACCTTGTCTTTTCCTTTTCGTTAGGTTTATTCTGATCGTTTTCTTTCCCTTCCGTGGGATAAATAACGAAAGGTGGCGACTCTTCTGTCTTTGTCGGCACCTTTTTTCGCAGTAGCAACAGCTAGCTCACAAAAATGCCACGCTCTATCGCAAGAGTCCTTAGCTTCCTTCAAGCATTGTTGGAGATTCTCCACTGACACGTCAGCCCCTTCAAAGCCATTTTGATACATGACCCTCAGATCCATGTCTAGCTTCAACTTTTTGCTGCTTTCAGCTACTTGGTCTTGCTCAGCCTCCATATTTCTCTTGAATTCGCCATTTTCCACACCTGCTTGGTGGATTTTAGCCTGAAGGTCATGGTTTTCTTTGGCCAACCTTTCCACGACTAGCTTTAGCTTCTCATAATCTTCTATGGATACATGACTGGGAACATGAGGTTTCCCTTGCATGGGAGATTCTAGGGGAAATGGTAGCAACGTTTCAGCCACTCTAGCTAGCAACCATCTGTTGTATGGCTCTTTAGCCACACAGTTCTTCGCTTTCATCTCTTTCCTTCCCTTTGTATGGATCTCGGTCCATGCCCTAGCAATTTTCCTGACAGACCCAGGATCTTCTATTTTGGAGAGCAAGAAAAAGCTTTGGATTTTCTCCGCTTCAAGCTCGTCTTCCATAGCGTAACCCAATTGACGTAATGACATGACTGGGTTGTAGTTAATGCAACCATCTCTCCCAATCAGAGGCACATTACCAAATTCTTTGTAGCTAAAAATAATCTCTACATCATAGTATTCATGGGAGTACCAAGCAATATCATCGGTTACCAAAGACATAATGCATTTAGACCATTTCAGCTTCACTTTGTTCTCCACAAATGGCTCTTCCTTCAGTAGATGAGAGGCATAATATTTGAATAAAAGATGAGAGCAGCAATGGATCATCCCTGTCTTCTTCTCATTCCTCCAATGAATAGAGTGGTAAGTATCGGCAAGGAGGGTAGGGATAGGATTCTTCTGCATAAAGAGAGTGATGGCAGCGATATCTATGAAGTTGTCTATGTTTGGAAAGAGAACAATCCCATATATAATCAAAGTGACAGTGACACCAAGTCTTTCCCAATCCTGATTAGTCTTGTACTGGACAGCTTTGTCAAGCAGAAACTTCAAAGGAAATCTCTGAGTACCTCCCTTATTGGCTAGACCAGCATTAACTTCTTCCTTAGTCATATGGAGAGCAAAAGCGATGGCAAGAGGCTTCGGTTCTTCTTCCAGACTAGTGTAAATGAGTTGGTCCTTAATCTTGATATTCAACAGCTGAGAATATTCTTCAAGTGTAGGGGCCAACTGATAATTTTGGAAGGTAAAGCATCTGAGTGGAGCATCATAGAATTGAGCCATAGCGAATAAAGCCTAAGTGTCCACTCTAGAATAGAGAAGATCAAGTAATTTTCCATGCTTCCCTTGAAAGTTGATTTTGACAGTCTTAGGTACCTCAATCAGAAGATCTTGGATTCCATAAGCTTCAAGGAGTTTGTGCTTCTCTTTCATTGATCAGTCATTGTTCAACAATACCTAAGATAATCACAGTCTCTTAAGTCCCTTGATATGTAATAATGCTATGAAATGCAATGCTTTATGAATGCATATGAGAACAACAGCACACAGATCAAGGTCACAGGTCCTGCAAGGTAACACAATGAGATATCCCTAACCCCGAGTGGGCAATCTATTGGTTTATAACATGGAGTTCCAAGAGTTTTCAAACAAGGTTCCATGCGCTAACCCTCAAAAGTTTTCCATCATAACGACGATTCGTAAGACGGTAATCCCTTCAAAGGATGAGCACAGAGTTATGTTTTAGTAACTTTTGGAATTGGGTTCTAAAAAGGTCCTCAGAATCACGGACTCCCAGGTCGAAAATAAAGACACTATTATGACTACTCGTAAGACATAATCATCCCAAAGGGGCCTCATCTGAGCGGTGGGATTCAAACCAACTCAACGAGTCCTAAGTCTCACAAATCAGAAAGAAACCATCTCCTAACTTAGTGTATACTGGAAACGCTTGGGTAGAAAGCCTTTATCCTTACAAACTATCCCCAATAAACCCAACAGGTAAGAGGAACATAACATAATAAACAAATGAAAACCATTAAATCAAACATGTGACAAACAAACTAAGTTTGGCTTGCTAGGGCTACCCCAGCAGAGTTGCCAAGCTGTCGCTACTCAAAAATGCAACGACGGAGAGGCGAGAATGGAAGGACAGAAGAGTCGCCATCAAACTTTATTTATCCCATAAGGGGAAGGGAAAACATCGAGAAAACCCTAGGATGAAATGGATAAGACGGTCTCGCAACCAAGAGAAAGGGTTCGAAATCTGGTTATGCGAAGGGAAGGTATTAGCACCCCTCACATCCATCGTACTCAATGGGAACCATTTGTTTGTCTTATGTGTGAAGGTATTTTCTATATAAGTTCATTCTAAGGGATAAAGAGAATGGCTAGAAATAGGGAAAAGAGAGATAAAGGGGGAGAAAAGACTCGGAGAACTACGGAGAAAAGATAGAGGAGTGCTCGGCAAGGATTGGGCCCTTGTGCCTACGTATCTTTACTTAAAAGAAGTAAAGAATTAGAGCAGCCATAGTTCTTCCTACGGTTAGCCGGTATTTTTGCGGATGATGCTAATGTGCGCATTCTAGCAGTTAGGTGTATTGCAGCCCGCTTGTGGATTCTTAGGCGTTACCTGTTTGCGGTAGAACGGACGTAACATATCCTTTTGAAAAGAGATAGTTTTCGCCATCGAGCAAGATATCACATTTGATTTGTGAAAGTTATTTTTAAGGGTGAAATAGGTCCCCGGATAGTAACCCCATGCTGGTAGTACCCAATTCTTTATCTCAAAGATTTATTACAAAAATGGTGTGGCGAATATAGTCACGTCTTCATATTGAAATACGAGTATCGAGACCACACACTATAAATTGAGTATCCTGACACACAGAGAGGAAAAAGTCTGCACTCAATCCTCTCTCTTTAGTTTAATCCAAAGAGAACTTCATTCTCTTATTAAAGATGTTTTGATCTTGAAGAGTAAGTGCTTTATGACAGTGAACCCCAAAGATAATTTTAAGCACTCGGGATAGGGCAAGGCCTTCGCATAACCACTCCATAACCATCCAAGTTTATTAGGAAAGAGTTTTTGAAAATGCACTTGGTACGAGACCAAGGCTTTTAGACTTGAGGAGAAAAGTTTGAAAAAAAAGGTGGTGAATAGATCATGGTAGGTTGATGGCTATGCGTGAGGCAATCGACTTACAAGGGTTGGATACATACAAGGTTAATGCGATTTGATGGAAAAGAGGTGAAATGAGAAGGAGAAACCCTAAGGTGGTCCAATTGGAAATGAGTTTGAAAATGTCTTGACATTGGATCAAGCCTCATTTTTTGTTTTGAAAATGTGTTCTAGCCTAATTCATTTTATCTTTCTTAACACGTAGCAAGCAAGCATGAAAAAAACTAAGTTATTACACTATAACGGGAGAGGGATACATATAGAATACAGGGGATTGCGAGAAATAAAAGATCTCATTGTCAGGTAGCCCAAGAGAAAGCCGTGTGTGTGTGGGGTGTCCTAAACTAAGCAACAGAGAATAGTTCAGACAAAAGTATCCAAACTAGGGTTTATGTACAAGGTATATAATTTAATACCTAAGATAATAACAAACAGTCCTCGAAATTAGGATTTTTAGGGACTCAATAGTTTTATCGTGTTTTTGGTATTTTGAATGAGATAAACAAGAGAGGGGTTAGATGACAGTATATGCAATATGATAAGATGATATATGGACAATGATGATAAGATGAGCAAGATAATAAACAAGATAATAATATCAACAGTAATATAAACAAAGAATATGTGCGAGAATATGGAACAATGATATATTAACAGAAATTAAATCAAGGGTATATTTGACTGAAAAGTAAAGCAATTGTATATTGAACAAAAATTAAAATCAAGAATTAATGATTAAAGATCATCCTCTAATTTAATCGTTACGGGCCAAAGAGAATGGGATCTCGTCTTAATCATAAACTCGTGTCAATTAATTGAAGGTAATCTCTCACGATCCCAAAATATAGAAAAATGATCCAAATGATCATTTTCTATAGATTTGAAATAATGAAGATTATCGACTTCGACAAATCGACATTTATGAATGTAAAGACTTCATTGACCGATAAAATAAAATAAAATCGAGATGGAGTTGAAAGTAGGTTTAAATCTCGTCTTAATCGCAAACCTTATGTTAATTAATCGAAGGGAACCTCTGACGATCCCAAAGTACAGAAAAATGATCTTCTATAGATTTGAAATAATGAAGGTTTAACAACCTCGAAAACTAACGTTTGTGAATCAAAGACTTCATCAATTTGAAAAAGGTAATAAGGTCGAGAATGAGAAAGAAAATGAAATGTAAAAAAGTGGGTGGCCTCGGATAAATTATTATCTATCAATAATTTGACCGATAACAACTTATGGAGGTCTCGTCATCGACCAGTAAAAAAATGACTATAGAAACTGAATAAAATTTTAAGATGCAAAGAAAATAAAAAATGTGACAAAGAAAATCTAACGAAGAAAATTGGCCAAACTTTAAAGAAATTGTTTAATAAAGTTATTGATATCGTTAGATAAACGAGGTTGTTAAAATAAACATGATTAATGATAAAGAAACCTTAATATTCAAAAAAAAGATTAGGGAGGGGGTGAATTGGTTGAGAAGGTGTATGGGTGTGTCAATCATGATGGGCTTTCAGCCCGTTCATCACTACACGACCCTAAAAACCAGCTTGGGTTCATAAAAAACCAAGGGTGGTGAATGCTGGCCACCGTTAAATGGGCCAAGCCCATTACTCAAACAAACAAACATGCTTTGAGTCATGGCAGCCTTTGGTAAAAGCCAAACAGAACTTGAAACCACATGAGTGAATCGCGACAAAAGAGCAAGAATACACCTTCTCCTCCATTTTGAAATATCACAAAAGAAGAAACCCAAAATCATGAAACAACATCAGCTTAAAAATAATTAAAATAACAAAATGGCGAGTAAATAAAATCGAAATAATGATTGAAGCACCAATTCCGCTCGACATCAACCTTCTTCTCCTTGAGTTCGTGGGTTTGCTTCGGATCTGGGAAGGTTTTCTCTATTCTTGCTTGGGTTTAATATCAATTCTTTTCTCCTTCATCTGATTTTCCAGTTCCTAGTTTCACTTTGTCGCGATTGATATCTTCTTCTCCTACTTTCAATCATTCATATTGAAAGGGGTTTGCAGTGGATTGAAAGAGGGTTGGGTTTAATATTGTTGTAGTTTGGAGGTTACTGGGTATGGAGGTTTGTGAAGCTTTGATTCAGAAGTTTGAGTTTAGGTGTTGTGAATTTGTTGCGATGATAAGGCGTGGTTTTTTGTTGTTGATTTGGGAGGGCGACGAAAGGTTGAAGGAAATTTTCAGGGGGGCCGATATTGGTTTTTTTGAAGAGGTTTGGAGTCTGTGTCTAAATGCCAACAAAATAACGGTGGCCTCTTCTTCTTTTTTCTTTTCTGCGTAAAGGTTGTTGTTTATAGGAAAATGCATTGTGAATTTTTCTGTCCTTTTGGCGTTGTACACCATGTTTCAAAGCTTTGTTGCTATTTGTATTCTTCTTTGCAGGGTTATCGCGTTTCATAACCATGGTTTATGTTTGAAGTTTTCAGCTGCAGGTTGTACAGGGTGCACTTTGGTGAAACAAAAACTGGCATGTGATTTCACTTTTTTTTCAATTCTGGATTTATTGTATAATGGGTCTATGGACTTTGGGAATTTTGTTTGTAAATAGAATGGGCTTTATGATTTTGTGCTTAACTTATGAGTTTTCTTTCTATTTTCTAAACATGTAATATCAATAATTCATAGAGAGAATGTTGGATTTTTAGAAAGTAAGAATGGGCTTGATACATAATATTCTTGTAGACTCTTATTTTTTATGAATAAACCTTGAATCATAATGGGTCTCGAAGAAATATTTGCACCTCCCTCTAGAATAAAACTTGGCACTATCTTACAATTTTTGATTTTAAACCATGATGATTAAACTTGAACTTTATGTGTCATGCAAAACAACTCATAAGCCGAATTCCACTCTTTCTAAATTCTTATCAAAGTAAACAAAGTCTTGAATTAAACTTGAGGCATAAAATCCAACCTGATTCTATTTTGGCCTTGATAGAATAGAACCCTGAATTAAGAATGAATTCATCTGAACTCTTTTTACTTGAAATAATATCTTGAATTTAAGCATAAATTATTTTTGAACCAATAGCCTGAATATTCATTGTGGATCATGACTTGAAATATGGCATGCATCACAGTTGTACAAACCCTAACTGGAGCTCCACATCACTTGAATCATTACAAACTCTTTTTTGACATACAGACTAGGTCAAAATTGGTGAACCTCAATCAACACTATCCACGCACCTGACCTGATGAAACTTGGACACAGATAGCATTTTTGAATTTTCTGAATAATAGTTAGTGGATAGATGTACAGACGAAAATTATACACATGTAAGACAAATTTGGGGTATGACACAACCCCCTTACCTAGTCTCTGTTTATTTGTTCTTGTTTTAGAACTCTTAGGTTTTGTTCTCTTTTTTTCCTTTCCTTATTGGATAAAATAAAAGTGCGGTGGCGACTCTTACATTTTTTAGTTAAGTTAATCAATAGCTTACACTCACAAATTTCCCCGCTACATTGACATTATGCTTTCAGTTTTTTCTTTATTGGTTTGACAACATTGTGGTTCTTGAGGTTCTTTGTTTATGTTTTGTTTCTGCTATGTACCTCTGATGTGTGCTAAGGTTGTTTTAGCCAAACTTTTCCAAAGGGGAGATAGTATGTCCTGTGGTTTTTGGATTGGTTGCATTTTGGTAAAATAACATATTGTTAGCAAGATGTTAAACCAGATGTTCTGTCATGACAGTCAGAAATCATGTTCTGCATAATTTTGTGACATGTTCTAGGACATGTTTTACCAGATAGCTAGGGCATGCCGATTTTGGTATTTTTAGTGTAATTTTTTAGTGTGTTCTACTTCACACACGTGCGTTTTTCATAGGAGTGTATTGTGGGATTTTCTGTTATGACAGATTTTATTACTCTTCATAAAAAGAATCTTTGAGCCTTTTTAGAAAAGTTTAACGATTTGTAGCCAGTTTAAACTAATTGTTACTATTTGTGCGCCTCAAGAAGTCCAAATCCAATAAGTCTGAAGGATATTTAAAGGGAAGACAAACCCTATTGACATAGAGAGCATAACATGATATTTTTGTGAAATAAGGATTAGTCGTAGTTTTGGTTGGTCTTTAGCATTTTCTGTTTGTTAATTTTATGTCACTCATGTATCTTCTGATGCATTGAGGTTGAGTGGTTGTTCATTATTCATTGTCCACTTTAAAGCTTTTAAGCAAGAGTGTGTTATTCTTGACTGAAGCTTTTAAGAAAAATAAAGTATTGTCTTAGAAGTGTGTTACTTCTATTGTTTGTGGAATTGTTGATTGTCACTGGGATTGTGACTAATTATAAAGTGAGAGGGGGATCTCATATCTAAAGGGTCTCTAGGTAGAAATTGCACAAGGTAGGGATTAGGCGAGAAGTTGTAAACGAACGAGTTTATCTTTGAACTAATACTATCATAGTGAATTTTCTTCCTGGCTTGGTAGCCCCCAGATGTAGGTGAGTTGCACCAAACTGGGTTAACAATTCTGGTGTTGATTTTATTTTTCTGTCATTTAAATTCCTACATATTTGTTTGTGTATCAATCTGTCTTGTTTCCAGTGTTGTGACATCTGTCTCGACATGTTGTATCTGCATGCCAAAATTTCAAAGGGAAAGCAGAATGTGAACCGTGGGAAGCCTTGCAGTGCTCTAGTTGATAAAGGTAAACAGAGAGTTACTGATGGTAAGAGGCCAAGTGAGGGAGGTGCTCCTGCTCCTCTTTAGTGCTACATATATGGTAAGTTGGGTCATCGTATCAGTGAATGCAAAAGTGATATGAAGAAATGTTTCTAGTGTGGATAGTCTGGACATCTGATTGTTGACTGCAGAGTTACTATGGTAACTTGCTACAACTGTGGAGAACATGGACATATTAGTACTCGTTGCCAGAAGTTAAAGCAAGCTTCAACTATAGGAAAAGTTTTTACTCTATCGGGAACCCATACTTCTAATGATGATCAGTTGATCAGAGATATATGTTATATTAATAATACACTTTTGATTGCTATTATCGATACTGGTGCTACTCATTCTTTTATTGCTGCTAACTGTGTGAAAAGGCTTGGCCTTGTTGTGTCGTCTATGAAGGGAGAAATGGTTATCAAAACTTCTGATAAGGGACCGGTGACTACTTCTCTAGTTTGTTTGAATTGTCCTCTCTCAATCTTTGATATAGATTTTGGTGTTGATCTGATTTGTTTGCCATTGGAAAATCTTAATGTTATTTTGGAAATGAACTGGTTGGAGTTCAATCATGTTCATATCAACTGTTATAACAAGTCGGTGCGTTTTTTTCCTCTTGAGAAGGAAATCAGTTTTCTGTCTGCTAGAGAGTTGAAGGAGCTTTTTAAAGAGAAAGCTTAAGTGCTTGCGTTGTTTGCGTCCTTATATGTGGAGAGTCAAGTGATGATTGATGATTTGTAAGTGGTACGTGAATTCCCAGATGATATTTTTGATGCGTCGCCTGAAAGTAAGGTAGAGTTTGCTATTGATCTTGTCCCTGGTACCAGACATATTTCTATGGTACCATATAGGATGTCAGCGTCTGAGTTAGTAGAGTTGAAGAAGCAATTAGAAGAATTGTTGGAAAAGAAATTTGTGATACCAAGTGTATCGCCTTTGGAGAGCTCTGGTGCTATTGGTAAAGAAGAAAGATGGTAGTATGAGGTTTTGTGTGGATTATAGGAAGTTGAATAAAGTGACAATTAAGAACAAGTATTCGCTTCCAAGAATAGATGACTTGATGGATCAGTTGGTGGGTGCACGTGTGTTTAGAAAATTTGACTTGAGGTCGGGTTATCATCAGATTCAAGTGAAGGATGAGGATATTTAAAAGACAACTTCCAGGACTCGGTATGGACATTATGAGTATTTGGTAATGTTGTTCAACATTTCTAATGCACCTGGAGTATTTATGGAGTATATGAATCGAATCTTTCATGCTTATATGGATAGTCTTGTGGTGGTTTTTATTGATTACATTCTAATTTATTCTAAGTCGGAAGAAGATTATGTTGAGCATTTGAGGATTGTGTTGCAATTATTTCAAGAAAAGAAGCTTTATGCTAAATTATCAAAGTGTGAATTCTAGTTGAAGGAGGTGAGTTTTCTTGGTCATGTTATTTCAAGTGATGGTATTGATGTGGATCCATCCAAGGTAGATTATGTTCTACAATGGAAGCCTCTGAAGTCGGTTATAGAGATTCAAAGCTTTTTGGGCTTGGCAGGTTACTATTGCAGGTTTATTGAAGACTTTACCAATTTAGCACTACCGCTGACGCAGTTGACTTGTAAAGGTAAAGCTTTTGTATGGGATATTCATTGCGAGAAGAGTTTTATTGAGCTAAAAAAGAGGTTGACTACATCTCCAATTCTAATTTTACAGAAACCAAATGAATCATTTGTGGTGTATTGTGATGCTTCTTTGATGGGTTTAGGTGGTGTGTTGATGCAAGATGGTAAGGTTGTGGCTTATGCTTCACAACAATTGAGGGTTTATGAGAGAAACTATCCTAATCATGATTAGAGTTGGCTGCAGTGGTTTTTATGTTGAAAATTTGGAGACATTATCTCTATGGTTCCAAATTTGAGGTTTATAGTGATCATAAGAGCTTGATGTATATGTTTGATCAGAAAGAGTTGAATATGAGGCAGCAGATATGGTTGGAATTATTGAAAGATTATGATTTTAGCTTGAATTATCATCCGGGTAAAGCTAATGTCGTGGTTGATGCTTTGAGTCGAAAGTATTTGCATATGTCTGCTATGATGGTTAGAGAGTTGGAATTGATTGAGCAGTTCAGAGACTTGAGTTTGGTTTGTGAGTTGACATCGTAGAGTGTTATGTTGGGCATGTTGAAAATCAACAATGACTTTCTTAATAATATTAGAGAAAATTAGAAGTTAGATGTGAAGCTGATGGACTTCATGGTTGGAAGTAATCAAACTGAGGATAATGACTTCAAAGTGGATGAGCAAGGTGTGTTGAGGTTTCGTGACAAAATTGGTATCCTGGATGATTCTGAGTTGAAAAGAATGATTATAGAGGAAAGTCATAAGAGTAGTTTGAGTATCCATATAGGAGATACAAAGATGTATCGGGATTTGAAGAGGATATTTTGGTAGCCTGGATTGAAAAGAGATATGGCACAATTTGTGTATGCTTGTTTGACTTGTCAGATGTCAAAGGTTGAACATCAGAAACATGCAGGGTTGATGCAACCGTTAGACATTCCAGAGTGGAAATGGGAGAGCATTTCTATGGATTTTGTGTCTGGATTGCCAAATACTCAGAAGGGGCATGACGCCATATGGGTAGTTGTTGATAGACTGACGAAGTCGGCGAATTTTATTCCAATTAACATTAGTTTTTCTTTGCATAAGTTGACAAAGATTTATATCTGTGTTATTGTGAAACTTCATGGAGTTTCTTTGAGTATTGTGTCATATAGGGATCCGCGGTTTACTTCCAAATTTTAGGAAAGTTTGAAAGAGGCTTTGGGTTCGAAGTTAAGGTTAAGTTTAGCTTATCATCCACAGACAGATAGTCATACTGAGAGGACTATTCAGTCTTTGGAGGATTTGCTGAGGGCTTGTCTGCTTGACCAAGGAGGCTCTTGGGATAGTCATTTTCTATTGATTGAGTTCACTTATAATAACAGTTATCAATCTAGTATTGGAATGGAACCTTTCAAAGCTTTGTATGGTCGGAGGTGTATGATACCTCTTTGTTGGCATGAATTTGGTGAGAGTGTAGTGCTTAAAGGCGAAGTTAATTTGGGAGAAGATGAAAGCTTCGCATAGAAGTAAGGATCTTGAGTTCCAAGAAGGAGATCATATATTCTTGTGAGTCACTTTGGTGACTGGTGTCGGACATGCTTTGAAGTCGAGGAAGCTTACCCCTCGGCTTATTGGTCTGTATCAAATATCAACGAGAGTTGGAGTTGTTGCCTATAGAGTGGCGTTGCCACTAAATTTGTCGAATTTACACGATGTGTTCCGTGTTTCACAGCTTTGGAAGTATGTTCTAGATCTGTCACATGTGATTCCAATGGATGTTGTTCAAATAAGGAATGACCTTACAGTTGAGGCTTTGCCTGTGAGGATTGAAGGCCGTGAGGTGAAGCAGCTAAGGGGCAAAGAGATTTCTCTTGTGAAGGTAGTGTGAGGAGGCCCAGTCGGGGGAAGTATAACTTGGGAATTGGAGAGCAGGATGCGAAAGGCATATCCTGAGCTGGTTAGATCAGGTAAATTTTTTAGGATGCAAATATTCTAAGTGGAGGAGAGTTGTAACACCCCATTTTATTTTAATAAATTTTCATAATTAAAATTATGTGATTGCTACGTGATTATATATGTGTGTTTTATTGTGTTGGGGTACCCTGTGATAGGAGATAGTGACCTTAGTGTTAGTGACTCTATCGGTGATGGGTGTGTGGCTAATTTAGTAGAACTCGTTGGTGTGGTGAGATTTAATAATAATAATAATAATAATAATAATAATAATAATAATAATAATAATAATAATAATAATGATAATATAAGGAATAGAAAGGGAAGTTGAGAAAATATTTGTCAGCAAGTGTTTTGGAAGAAGAGAGATAGGAAGAATGTGAAGGAGAGCTAGGGCAAGGGAAGAGAAAAACTCCATTGTTGAGGAAAATGAAATCTTTGCAAAACTCTAAGTAAGGGTGGACTTCTAACTAGATAAGGGTTTGTATGATGGTAATTGTGGGTAGACTTTTCATGTAGGTTTGTGTTGTTTTTTCTTCTCTATCCATATTCTTAATGAATGGTTTATTGTGTGAACTATGAACTTGTCGATGAATTGCATGATATAAGTTGACGATGTTGTCGTAACTTGAAATTTGACCTCCCCTTTTTCCTTTTGCATAAGTGTGTGCATTCGCATCACCGGCATATACATTCGAACTTTTTCTCTATGGTTTTTGTTGCAGGAAAATTTAGGATTTCCAAGCCCGATTAATTATACCCTCACAAAGACATGAAATCATCATAACAAACAAAAAACAAGGTTTTCTATACCTATTCATCAAAGCAAGAGGTTGAAAGTTAGAGTCGTGGCCTTAGCACCATTTTTCAAGCAAATTGGACAAATTTTGGCCTGGTTAATCGATTAGCCATTTGCCAGTGCAAACGGGTTAATCGATTAACCCTTGTAAAAAATGCAGACTATGCTGCATTTTCATGATAACAAATTGTACTATACTATTATAGGGTCTACTTCGTTCTAGCATTGGGAGGAATATTTGTTGCACCCCAAATTTTGACACCTTAGATCTTCATCATCATTTTAAGATCATATTCATTTGATTATCTAACCTTAACCTATTTCAAGTTTGTCTTTGTTAAGATACAGGTGAATTAGGGTTTCGTACAGTCGAGAGTCGAGGTTTCGACGGTTTAATCTGTCAATGTATTGGATTGATTCTCCATGAAATAAGTCTCCAAATCATCAAATATACTCCATTGGATCAAGTATGAATCCAATTTGAGGTTGTCACCCAAGGATCAAGAACAGTGCAATTCAGGATACCCGATTACGGTTTTCGATCGAGAAAAGTCAACCGTAGTTTGACTTTTGATTTAAATGGTATTCCAATGGCGGGATCATGGTCCATGAAGTTCATATGGCTTAGTAACGTCCACTCAACAAGTTTCAAGGTCTCAAAAGACCTGGAACATCAACAGTCGACTCGGTAGTCATCGATCGATCGTTCGGTTGACCGAAAAGTCAACTCTTCAATCATAAGGAATTTGACCTCAAAGTATGAAACAAAAATGTTCGCAGTAACATATTACACATGCCCATGAAGTTTCATGACCATTGGATCAAGGATTGAGGAGTAATCGAAAAATCGGGAAATTAGGGTTTTGAAAGGGGCAAGACCATAACTCCCAAACCACACATCCAATTGAGTTGGTTTAAAGCTCATTGGAAAGCTCTTGACAAGTCCTACAAAAGTCCCACAGTGTTCCATGAGCAGAAAATGAGTAGATTTGAAGTTATGACCAAAATCATTACAAGAAGGAAAAATAACAGAAAATTTCTAAGTTATTGGCCTTTTTAGGCATGTTTTTAGCAACTTTGAGTGGATTTTTGACCTAGTTCCGTTTGGAATATGAAGATCATGAAAACATGAAAGTTGTAGAGCTTCATGAGTGCTTTCCAAAATGTACTAGAACTCCTCCATAGCCCTTATGAGTTGAGAGTTATGAATTCAGTAAGTTGAGGTTTCAACACTTGAGTTCAACATTTTCACTTTTTCACAAACTCACTTTTTGATCACTTGAACCATTCTCAGCCATTTGATCATGTTTTTATCTGTTAATTAGAGATTGTGATGTGTAGAAATGCATAAAATTTATGGATTTGGTAAGCCTTGCAAGTTGTATGCAAGTGGCATTATTTTAATCAAAGAAATCAAGCAAGAAAGAGAAACTTTTCATGAAGTCACTTGCAGCTGTAGTTCACCTACTCCCTATCCACACTTCAGTCACTTCCTTTTCTTTCATGCCACTTTATTTATGCATAATCTTGAGCCAAGAACTTGGACTTGCAGCTGCAACAAATCTTGAATAAGATTGCATTTTCAAAACTCCCTCCAAAAATGCCAAAGTACCAATCTTCCCCAAACCTTTCCTTGCCTATAAATAGAGGTTTCCTCTATGTTGAAACACACACCATAGCACTCTAAAACCCAAGAGAAAACCATAGCTCTCATCTTGCTTTGCATTTTCTTACAAGTGAAGAAAACTATTCCAAAACTTCTCAAAAATCTGTCTTCAGCATTTAGCCTTCAAAAACCATTTTCACCCACTCAAAATCATCACAAACCTTCCACACAATCCACAAATGATGTGTGGGAGGTGTTCAAGCTTTTAAACCAGCCAAAAACTTCATTTTCTCAAAAGTCAACTTTCAACCAAGCAAAGTTTGACTTCACACACAAAATTTGCCAAATCTTTGCTCAGGCCTATTTTGATCATCTCAACCATCCAAACACCCTTGGTTTATGATATACCAACTGTCCATAACCTAAAAAACCTTCATCATCACTTATTTTGAGTTCTATCCTAAAGTTAACTTGTTTACATCAAGTGCAAGAAAAGTTGTCATCTTCATCAAGGCATTGGATTGGATCTTATTTGAGGGGTCTTCAAGGTTTTTCATACTGCACAAACTTGCTTGGAGGTCTACAAGAGGTTGGTAGTCACTATCATCATCTTAAACTATCATGAGTATGCTTAATATGTATTAGTTGGTTTGAGTTTAAATGCAATGTGCAGTCATGTTTGAATCTGCCATATTTTGCTTGTTTTGCTCATCAATGTGTATTACTTTTTCAATGATCATACAATGTTGTGCTGCTGTGTATTAAGCCTTGAGATTCACTTAGATGCTACTCTATGTCATATATGAACATATGAAGGATTGTTTGCAACTTCATGAAGTTTTGATGCTGTCTTGTTTTTGGTTCTGTTTATGAAGGATATTGATTTGCTTCTGTTGCAACATCATTTTTGTATCATGCATCTGTTTGTTAGCATTTTGATTTAGAAATCCCTATATGTCGGATTCATGTGATGTTTGTATCATTTGAAATTGGTTTGGCTTTAGTTCTGCTACATTTCTGTTTTGGCCATTTTTCACTCATGTGCATTTTTCAACTCATATACCATTTTCAATGCTAGTGCATTTTTGGATCACCTTTGTGCTTAAAATTGGTCTATAACATTTTTTGAATATGCTTGTAAGTTGTATTAGTCTTGTTGGACTTGTCAAAGATCATTGGGATGAGTCATGTAATTGTGAGGCCTGTTTTTTGATTCATGAGGACCAATACCTATTTTGCTGTCTTAATGTTTGTAACCATCATGATATATGCATTAAAACTTGATACTTGCCATTGTCATGCTAAGTATGCCTCTATGATAATTTGAACTGCTGGTTGTGTTTGATCTATGTTTGTTAACATGAGAATGTGGTTTTCATTTGAATCTTGTTGGTGGATAAGTGACTTTATCATTTGTGCATTTGTTGCTATCATCATTAGGTTTATGTAGTAGGACTGTTTTCAAGCTTGACATGATCGTTTTCTTATTTGCATTTTCAATTGTGATAAGCCTATATGTATGTTCTGTTGTTCTATCAATCATGTGTGCATTCTGTCTTAAATTTGCTTGTGAGCATCATTGGTCAATAAGTTGTTATGTTCATTAGGTGTATTAGGGCCAATTGTTGATTGTTAGCATAGTTATGTTGAAATCCATATTTGCTGCTATAACTGTCTAATTCAAGCCAAACTGTCATATACTTGCAATTTGTTATGTGCATTGAGGCATTAGGTTTAATTTTTGATTGATACTAGCATTGTCATGTTAGGATCCATTTTGCTGCTAGAACTAGGTTTTCATGCTAGACTTGGTTTATATTCATTACCATGTGGTTGTGACTTTCATTGTAAGGCATGAATTGAATTGATGTGTTTTATTTGGCATGGTTTTGACCAAGGGCCAACTGCTGCTGTTATGTGACTTATTGTTATAAGTTTTCTACATGTTGGATCTGTCATGTGTTTCAATTGGTAGTTCATGAGCACAAGATTGCTAGACTGTCTAGATAGACCGGGTTGTTTGAATTGGTGCAAATTTCTTAATGTGTATTGCTTTAGTAAAAGCATTGCAGAGGTTCATAATGTGTGGCTATTTGAAAATTTGATCTTATTTGTCATAGAATTTGCTGTCAAACTTCTATTTTATGTCTTCAACTCATGTGCCATCAATCTTTGTTGAGTTTTTTTGCAATATGCTTTGAGTTCATGATTTGATGTGTGTGAACCACTTTATGTATGTTGACTGAGTTGAGTATGTAAGTTGCATCATGAAATGCTCTCATTTTCCAAAACAACATATCAAGCATTTTGATCCATAAGTTGCAGTCCACATACCAAATTCTGTTTGGAGTTGTTTTTGAATGATCTTTGCATCTAGAATCCATAGGTATTGTGTTCCTTGTTAAATTTCACATAAGATAGACCTAAATTTTGTTAAATTTGATGGTGTTTTGACCAAGTTGTAATGAAACCGTTCCATGATTGCTATGCCTTGTTTGCTTGTCATGCCTTGCCCAAAATGCTTGCTTTTTCAAGTATATGTATTTATTGGGGTGGCATAATACACAGATGTATCGCCACCCCAGTGGTTAAGCCTTGTTCTCATATTGCCTTGCCATTGCCTTGACCTGGGTTCGATCCGTGTGGAGATCAACCCTTTTGGTTTTTTTTCCATATTTGCCATGTTTTCACATTTTACTCTTTTTCTCCTTCAAATTGTCGCGCACGCTCCTCTAGTTGGTTTGGCCAGATTTTGAACTAGTGATCATGAGGTGGTGGGTTGAACACCCACCAAGCGCATCCCTTCTTTTTTTTAATGACTTAAATGTTTGATTTTTCTTTAAATTTCAAAATAGCACAACTTTGTCAATTTTTATCATTTGTGAATGATTCTTTTTGCAATTATCTTGTATTTTTGCATATTTTCATGTGACATGTGAATATTCTAGAATTGTCATTTCGGAAAACCCTTTGCGTTAAAAGAAGTCATGCTTCACTTTTAGGGTTTTTACCCTCCCCTCTTGCAATCTTACTTTCAAACTTTTGATTCCTCTTTCTTAAGCTTGATGTTTGTCAACTCTTTTGTGTATGTGATTGTAATTACTTTTGCTTGTAAGCATCATGATTGTTTCATTTCAATACGTAAAATTCCCATGAAGTTATAACTTGTTTGCTTGGTTGTTACCTTTATCTTTGTCAAGATATGTCTTTGGTTTTCACCCTTTGTGCTTATGTTTTGTAAGAACCCCTTCTTGATATTGTGATCTCCTTATTAGTCTTGTAAGAACTTATCCTTGCTTGATATTGTAATATGCTTGCATGTTCTTGGTTGTGGCTATCTATCTTGTTTGAAATCATTGATATTGTGATATCTTTATACCATGCTTTGGTTGTAACCATTCATCCTTATTAAAATACTTGCTTATTGTAATATGCTTGCTTGTTCTTGGTTGTAACCATATCCCTTATATTCATCATGTGTAAATGCTTATGCTTTGCTAAGTTTATTACCCCCAACTGATGAAACTCTTTAGTTCTCATCCAAGTTGCCTCATCTTTTCCCTTCCAAAGGAAAGTCTCTCTATTGACCTTTGGGTCATAGATATTTCATTACCCTCCCTTGACTTTGTAAAGTCATCTATACACTTAGTTGAGTTAGAACCTATCTCTTAGACTTTGCTTAAGTCTAAAAAGCTCACCCTTTGTTAGGAGTGCTCCTTCAATTAGAACTTAAGATAAAGTTTGTTAACTCTATGTAAGAATCATTGAGATGATTACTTACTCCCCTTTTTTGAGTGTTCAATGTAGATCTAGAGAGTTTTCTTAAACTCTACACAAGCATTATAATGTTTGTTCCCCTTTGAACCTTGATCATAATCAAGTGTTCTTTATCCCTTGTGAGGTGAACTACGATTGCTCTGATTCTATCCTAGTTAGGATACGTAGGCAGAGGACGCGATGTCTTTGCGAACAAACTTAGAAACTATCTTTAGGTCTTAACCTACACCTTTTACCCAATCCCAATCCATAGCAAACATTTAGCAAACTTAGCATACAAACAGAAAAAAGGTTCCTGTAGAGTACTACAGATGTTTAGGATGTGAAATACCTACCCTATGCATAACCGACCCCCGATCCATGAATCTCTTAGCGTTGTTGTTACATCGCGCAAAAGGTTCTTTCTTTCTTTAGACCTTTCCTTTGGATAAATTAAAGTCCGCTTGTGAATTTAAGAATTAAAGATTCAAGTTAATCAATAGCTTGGTATCACGATTCTCACCATAACAAAAATGGCGACTTCACTGGGGACAAAATTAGTTGAGGGTTTAGCCTATTTTGTTTGATTGCATGCTATATTTGTGAATATTTGCCTAACATGTATATTTGTCAATATATTTGTTTGTACGTTGGATATGGGGTACTTTGACTAGTGAGACAGTCCTATACCCGGACTTGAGTGCAATTATGATAGGATGGTGGTATATTCAAGAAGGCTTATAGGGAGTTGATTCCCGACCAAGCTAACTTGGGAAACCACCGCTTAGTGGAGGCCCTCTTGAGAGTTAGTTTTGTTGAACGAGTATTCGTGAAAACAATACTACTTTCGACGAAGGAGCCTGTGACACTGTGGACTTTTAGATTACATTTTACCCCACTTTGGGCCTTATTAGGACGTAGTGCGATGGCTATAAGGAAGTATTTCCGAAATAGTTGATACGCAATACTACACTTAGACGAGACTCTCTTGAGAATATTATCGATTACCAAGTGATTTGGGAAGTTGAAAATATCCAAAAGATGGGTTGTTGCCTCTGAGAACCTCTTAGAACTCTGTTCTACAGGTTTGAGAATCCATATTACACACCTTTTGGGATGGGTAGACCATGGCTCCACGCTCGGGCCCTCTAAACCTAGGCTTGTGTTTGTGTGTATATGTGTGATCTTTGCATTGTCTGTGTTTGTGCATTTTTTCATTCATAAACATCATATCATAAAGTTTCATGGAACTCAGACTTTTTTTTGTAAAAATCAAGGTCGTTATGGATGGTGAAAGAAAGAAAACTTTGAAGTACACTTACAAGGGTTTTAACCTAGATGACCTAAGGAGGTTGAGCACCTTAGTGATAGATCCAGAGGGATTTCAAAGCAGGTATGGGAAGTTGTTGTTACTATTGAAGATAAAGATGGATAGTGGACTTCTTTCTACGCTTCACCAGTTCTATGATCCACCTTTCCTGATTATCAGCTAGTACCCACGCTAGAAGAATACTCTCATCTGGTTGGATTGCCCATTCTTGATGAGTCTCCTTTTCCGATCATGGAGAAGGACCCTAAGGAGCAGGATATTGCCAAAGCTACACGTTTGGGTTTGATTGATATTCAAAAGAATATGACTACAAAAGGAGGAGTTTTTGGGTTAAGTGCAGAATTTTTGGTTGAGAAAGCTCAATACTATGCAAATCATTTGAGCATGGATGAATTCGAGGCTATCCTTGCCTTGCTCATTTATGGTATCTTTTTGTTCCCTAGCTTCGAGAACTTTGTGGACCTCAATGCCATTAAAATCTTCTTCAAGAAGAACCCTGTGCCTACTTTGCTAGCAGATGCATATCACTCTGTTCATCTAAGGAACTTTCATAATGGAGGGATGATTACTTATTGCGCTCCTTTGTTATACAAATGGTTCACTTCACATTTGCCTAAAGCTAACACTTTTTGGGATCCGAAGAAAGGTTGGTGGTCACAGAAGATCATGGCTCTCACTCACTCCGATATTGATTGGTACAGTCATGACTATGATGGAACAATGATCATTAACAATTATGGAGATTTTGGTAACGTACCTCTTCTTAGTGCTAATGGAGGAATCATTTATAATCCAATTCTCGCTCGGCGACAATTGGGATATCCTTTGAAGGATAAGCCCAATAGTGTTCATGTGGAAAGCATTTTCTTCAAAGAAGAAAAGAATAGTCAAGAGCTGAAAGAGAATATTCTAAAGGCTTGGAGACATCTGCACAAGAAAGGGAAGAAGGATCTTGGAAAACTCAATTGTGTCTCTTTGGAACCATACCTCCAATGGGTCCGAAAGAGAGCCATCGCATTGAAGATGCCTTACCCCAAGCAAGAACCCATGGCTTTGAAGGAAGAACACACCTTGGTCTTCATGTCTGAAGAAGAAAAGCTGAAATCGCTTTGGTTAAAGCACGACAAACAGAAGACGCTTGGAAGCACAAGTATCAAGTGGTCGTTGAAGAAAATACAGAACTCCAGAAACAACTCCAATTGAAGAATGAAGAAGTACTCTCTTGTAAGAAGAGGAAAGCAAAAGAGGATTTGATTTCTTCTAGTCCCCAGTCTATTCCATGGAAATTGATTATGGACAAGCTCATTCTCGAGAAGGCTCAGATGGAAAAAGAGATCGAGAAGCTCAACATGAGGCTGCTAGGGGAACCTTCTTAAGATTCATTAGCTTTTATTTAGCTTTTTGCTTAAAACTCTTGTAAGAGGAACCAATATTTTGTAATCCAATCTTGTTGATCAATGAATTTAAGTCTATAACAGCTTTTGATGTTTGTAAACATCTGAGTTCCATGAGACTTTTGCATTTGCATTCGCATCCGCATTTTTCTAACCATTCAAGGAAATTCAAACTTTTCTTTTGCAGACGACAACATGGTAAGACGAGGCATGCTCCCTTTTCCAGATTTGAAGTTGGGCCACCTCAGGATGCTGGCAGACCTTGCTAGGAATCCCGCCGCCTTCATTGTGAAGTATGGAGATCTTCTACCATTGCTGAGTACTCAAGTTAACGACTTCATGCTGCAGGCTCTCGTTGAATTTTATGACCCAGTGTACCACTGCTTCATCTTCCCAGATTTTCAACTGCTTCCCACCATAGAAAAATAGACTGACTACCTGAAAATTCTGTGGACCTTCACAGCTCCTTATGGAAAACCAAAAAGAAGGGATTTGGCCAAAGAATTACATCTTAGGCCAGAAGAGTTACCGCCTATGAGACAAAGAGGGGCTTCTATGGAATGGAAGCAGGACCACTGATGGAAATGGTTGAATTTCACTACGAAAGTAGAAACTTGGGTATTTTTGAAGCCTTTTTAGCATTTCTGATATACGGCTTGTACCTCTTTCCAAGTCGTCATGATTTCATTAGCGAGGAGGCAATCCGTCTCTTCATCATCAAGAATCCAGTGAATGAGATACTGGCAGATATGTACGTGGTCATCCACCGCCACGCTTTATATGACCTCAGACAGTTTTCATGCTGTCTCGCATTGCTCGACAGATGGTTTACCTCCCATTTGCCTAAAACTCATGTCCTCTGGAGGCTTTATAGAAAGAGTGCATGGATTTCAAAGCTTATCACTCTCAAACACAATGATATCACTTGGTATAACCCCAGTCTTGGTAATCTAGCTATGATCTCGAGCTGTGGGGATTTCCCTAATGTACCTCTCATTTGAACAAAAGGAGTCATCAACTACAACCCCATCCTTGCTCAACGTTAGTATGGGTACCCAACCGGGCCGAAGCCCGAGCCAGAGCTGCTAAGACCTTGCTTTTGTGAAACCGGTTGCAACCTAGAGCTAGAAGCCCGCGCTCACTATGCTTGGAATCACCCTCACCTCCAGGGTATAACTGCAATGGAGAATATAAGATGCTTAACTACCAAAGCTTACCTACTTTGGTCGAAGGAAATAACTTTGACCATGTTCTACACTTGTGATCACGAGATAACCATGGAACCAGAGGTCCCCGTGACTAGGGAGGAATTGAGGTACGCCTTGATCAAAACAAAGCGCGAGAATGAAGACATGTGGGAGATCATTCGCCAGGATCGAGCTCGCACCGAGGACCAAGAAGGAGAAGGATCATCTTGTTAGAATGATCAATGTTTCACCATTTCATGTTTTCCCTAAAAAGGATTGTAATCCTATGTTGCATTTACTTTTGCTGCTTTTGTTGTAAGAAAGGTCTTGCTTTTTAGCAAGAGCCATCCATTGTAACGAATTTCGAATTATCAATGAAAAAATGCTTTTTAAAGCATGTCGTTACATGTTGCTCAATTTTTTTTGTTTGTAAACAAAATTTGTTTTTCTTGAATGGTGTGTGCATTTGCATCTACATTTGCATTCGCATCTCATCCCGCATTGGTCTTGCATTCGATTTCCGCAGCTCATCCGTTGTTCTTGTGTCAGAGAGAGGGAAATTCATGCTGAATTCGCACAAATACAACACCCGGGCCCAAGCTCAGTGCAGGATGGCAGACAACGATCAAAGAATCGACCAGATCGACAATGACATCGAGGGGATTAAGGACAATGTTAGTCAGATCATGGATGTTCTCAATATGATTAAAGCAAAGATGGATACACAAGTTACAGTGGTTTCTGAAGTCGCTACGACAGCAACGAGTCTTCCAACCGCTCCAGTCATGAAAACCGAGTTCCCATTTGGCATGTCCATGGACTTCCTGCCACCAATCAACAATCCTCAACCAGCCAGCTTTCAACCGCAAGTCGGTCCAATGGCGACGAATCCCATCTTTACTCAGGCAGGAGGACCAACCTGTTTCTAACCACTAGCCAATCTTCGATATACCAGACAGTTCCGAAGCAGAAGACGAGAAGCACGAGAAGCTAAGAGTAGAGATGGATATCATGGCCAAAAGAATGAAAGCCATTGAAGGGAGTAACGTTTTCGGGTCAGATGCCAAAGACATGTGTTTGGTATCCGGATTAGTATTCCCAGAAAAATTCAAAATTCCCATGTTTGATAAGTACGAGGGAACTACTTGTCCCAAAGTACATTTGATCATGTATTGTAGGCGGATGGCTCCGCACATCGAAAATGACAAGTTATTGGTGCACTGCTTTCAAGACAGCCTTAAAGGAGCATCAGCTAAATGGTACTTAAGCCTGGACCAAGCAAAAATCCACGGTTTTCAAGATCTTTCAGATGCTTTCATTCAGCAGTACAAATATAACATGGATCTAGCCCCAGATCGCCGTCAACTCCTCAGTATGACACAAAAAAGCACTGAAACTTTCAAAGAATATGCGCAAAGGTGGTGCGGGACTACCGCTCAGATTGAGCCGCCTCTTACTGAAAAAGAGCTGGCAGACTGGTTTGTAGACATAGTCAGACCAGAGTTCTATGAGAGATTAATTAGCAGTGTTACTACCAACTTCTCTGACATTGTTGCGGTAGGAGTCAAGGTTGAAGCCGGTTTAAAAAGTGGGAAGGTGACAACTTTAAATGCCAGTTCAAGCGTCGGTGCTGCCAAGAAGCCGGCTAACAACTTCCATAAAAAGAAGGAGAGTGACGTAAGTGTTGTAACATATGGAAAAAAGACGCAGAGTTCGAGGAACCATCGCCAACAATATCATCCACCATCTTACATAGCAGCTGTAACTCCTGTTTTTCAACAGTCATCGCAGCAGGGTCCTCAACAAGGGGCACCCAATCATCAACAACAGTATCATTCAAATCATCAACAACCGTATCATCAACAGCAAGGCCAGCAGCCTCAAAATAAGGCTCCGAGGGCCAATTACTAAGGGAATCGGCCAAAGATACAACCTATCCCAATGAGTTACGCCGATCTATTCCCAATGCTAATAGAAAGAGGGCTAGTCAAGACAAGGAAATTAGGTGCTCCACCTAACCCATTTCCGTACTACTTCAATGCCAATGCCCGTTGTTTATTCCATGAAAATGCTCCGGGCCATGACCTCGAAGGATGCTTCGCGCTCCTGCACCTCGTCCGAGAATTGATCGAAAAAAGGATTCTGTCTTTTGAAGACAACCACCCGAATGTAAAGAATAATCCTCTACCAAACGATGGTGGAGTGAGTGCCATTACTGAAGAAGGGGAAGGGTCTGAAACTAAGACGGTTACCACCATTGACGAAATCAAAGTTTCGTTGGTGGAACTGCACAAACGTCTCGCTCAAGCATGGACACTTAAAACTTCCCATGAAGATTGTGAGCAATGTATATTGAATCCACAAGGTTGTGACCTTATGCAAAAGGATATTCGAGCAATGCTTGAGCAAGGAATGATAGAGATTGCTAGCAGGAAGAAAAAAGAAGATGTAGCAGTAATTGAACCTGTGTTCAATATGCCGGAAGAGCCTAGCAAAAGGGCCGATTTCAGAAATACCAACAACAACAACAAAAGTGTTCGGCCAGTGTTCTGTGATGACGCACCACCAAAATTTGGGAGGGGTCAATCCGGATTTGAACCAAGGGGAGGATCTAGACCTCACCCAAGGGCCATAACTCCAAGAGAAGATCATTCATGGTGTGAAGGAATTTTCAAAGAAAGAAAGCCAGCAAATGTAGCCAATATCGTTGGTGGTAGTAAAATGACCCGAAGCAGTCGCGTGTACCAACCACGAGCAAATAATGCATTTCCTCCACTAGCGGTTCCCATTCCAAAAGCTGCTGCCCCTAAAGGATCCATTCCAGAGGAAGTTGTCACTAAGGAACCTTTTGTCAAAGAAAAAGAGAACCTTAAAAATGATGAGGAAGAATTTATGTGGATCATTCGTCGAAGCGACTATCGGGTGGTAGATCAGCTGAACCAGACGCCATCCAAAATCTCAGTCATGTCATTACTATTGAGCTCCCCAGTGCATCCCCAGGCTTTGCTAAAGATCCTAACACAAGCTCATGTGACCGAGGACATTACAGTGGGGCAGTTCGACTCTATTGTGGCGAATATCACGACTTTTAATACTCTAAGCTTTGATGACAATGATTTAACAGCTGAAAAACGCAAACACAATCGTGCTCTGCATGTATCAATTAAATGTGAAGAGGACACATTGTCCAGGGTGCTTGTTGATACAAGGTCCGCACTCAATGTGATGCCAAAGAGAACACTAGCTAAGCTTGCTTACCAAGGTGTTGATATGAGGCCAACATCTCTTGTAGTGAAGGCATTTGATGGTTCCAAGAGGGTTGTAATAGGAGAAGTTGATCTTCCTATCATGATAGGTCCACAAGTCTTTGAAGTCACCTTTCAAGTGATGGACATCAATCCGGTCTATAGTTGTCTACTAGGGAGGCCATGGATACATGCAGCGGGCGCTCTAACCTCTACCCTCCATCAAAAGATGAAATTTGTTGTTGATGATCAGTTGGTCATCCTTCACGGAGAAGAGGATCTGATGGTGAGCAACCTATCCTCTTTCTGATACATCGAAGCGGGCGAAGATTCACTCGAAACAGCTTTCCAAGCGCTAGAGATAGCCCACGCTATTCTGGTAGACGAATCTGATATAACTCGTGGTCCATCCTTCACTTCTTCTCAGAGTATCAAAGCTGCATCGAAAGCTAGAATCCCATTGGGGTGGGGAGAAGTTATCCAAGTCAACGCTCGAGCGAAAAATGGTCGACAAGGGTTGGGTTACAAACCAACTCTAGAAGGCGAGCCGGAAGAAAGCATCATGAGGAAGAAGTCATTGAAAGAGATCTTTACCAGTGGCGGATTGCAGATAAATGCTATTATTGTTGAGGATAAGGATCGTGATCTAGATCATCTGATAATTCGGGGAGGAGCAGCTCTACGCAATTGGGAGGCTGTGGAAATTCCTGTCATTTTACCTTTAGAGTAATTCATTTTGCTTGTTAACTTTGTGTTTTCTTTAAAAAGTTCCTGGGCTTGCCCAAGGCCTGCGAATTATTTTGTATGGGCCACTTTGCAATTTGAAAATCTATGAATGAAAAGTGTTTTTGTTAAAACTCTTGTTTATTTCCTGCTTATCATTCTCACTCTTTTTATTAAAAGGAAAAATGGCAACTTTTTTTGAAAACGTAAAAGCAACCCTTCATTTGCATGTCTGTGTGTGTGTCTAATCATTCCCAAAAATAAAACATGCAGAACACCTCCATTACCCACAGAATCCCGTGATCCTTCAGTTCCTTCTACTAATGGTTCATCTGTCTTCCAAGCTGAAGAAGAGAATGATGAAGAATTAGAAGTTCCGGAAAAGTTGAAGAGGATGACTGAATATGAAGATGTTTATCTATAGCCGTACAAAGAACAGATTGAGGTCATCAACTTGGGGTCCGAGGAAAAGAAAAGAGAAGTCAAGATTGGAGCATCGTTGGGGCCAGGGGTCAAAAGCAGGCTGATAGCACTCCTCCGAGATTTTGTTGACATATTCGCTTGGTCTTATCAAGACATGTCAGGGTTGGACACCGACATTGTTATGCACAAGCTCCCCTTGAAACCAGAGTGTCCTCCGGTCAAGCAAAAACTTCGTCGATCAAGACCAGACATGGCTCTTAAGATCCGAGATGAAGTCAAGAAACAAATTGATTCAGGCTTTTTAGCGGTACCCTAATATCCAGAATGGGTGGCAAACATCGTGCTAGTCCCAAAGAAAGATGGTAAAGTCAGAATGTGCGCCAACTACAGGGATCTAAAAAAACCTAGTCCTAAGGACGATTTCCCTCTACCACATATCGACACTTTGGTGGATAACACAGCTAGTTTCACAATGTTCTCATTCATGGACGGATTTTCTGGTTATAATCAGATAAAGATGGACCCGGCCGACATGGAGAAGACGACCTTTATCACACCCTAGGGAACCTATTGTTATAAGGTCATGCCTTTCGGTTTGAAGAATGCAGGGGCAACATATCAGAGGGCCATGGTCACACTCTTCCATGATATGATGCACAAAGAAATTGAAGTATATGTGGATGACATGATCGCAAAGTCTCGAAGCGAAGAAGACCATTTGGATCATCTGTTAAAACTATTTGAGAGACTCCGAAAGTACCAACTAAGGATAAACCCAGCTAAATGCACCTTTGGGGTTCGGTCAGGCAAATTACTCGGCTTCATCGTTAGTCAACGCAGAATTGAAGTGGATCCTGACAAGGTCAGAGCAATCCAAGAGATGCCTGCTCCTAAAACAGAGAAATAGGCCAGAGGCTTCCTTGGACGTTTGAATTACATCTCCAGGTTCATATCCAATCTAACTCCTACTTGCACACCGATTTTTAAGTTGTTACAAAAAGATCAGACCGTGATGTGGAATGAAAACTGCCAGTCAGCATTTGAGAAAATCAAGTAGTATTTACAAAAACCTCCAGTGTTGATTCCTCCTATTCTTGGAAGACCATTATTCATGTACATGACAGTATTAGAAGATTCGATGGGTTGCGTCTTGGGCCAAACTGATGAGTCAGGCAAGAAAGAACACGCAATTTACTACCTGAGCAATAAGTTCACTAATTGCGAGAGTCGTTACTCTCCCCTAGAAAAAGCCTTGTGTGCTTTAGCATGGGCCGCCAAGCGC
Source organism: Lathyrus sativus (assembly GCA_963859935.3). Taxonomy (NCBI): domain Eukaryota; kingdom Viridiplantae; phylum Streptophyta; class Magnoliopsida; order Fabales; family Fabaceae; genus Lathyrus; species Lathyrus sativus. The sequence continues at coordinate 337,921,171 of OZ012736.1, read as the reverse complement.
CTGAGACAGTATATGATCTGCCATACCACAATGCTGATTTCTAAAATGGACCCCATCAAGTACATTTTTGAAAAACCAGCTCAAACTAGAAGATTGGCCAGATGGCATATGCTCTTATCAGAGTATAATATCCAGTATGTTGCTCAAAAGTCAACCAAAGGAAGCTGCCATTGATCTCCACATCAAAATCTTGGAAGTGATCGATGATTCTGCTTTGGTGATCTATCAGCTCAAAGAAGAATGGGAGACTAGAGATGAAAAGTTGATCCCTTACAAAACTCATATCCTAGAGATGGCCGAATATTTTGATGAGATTACCTTCAAGCATGTACCAAGAGCGGAAAATCACATCGCTGATGCATTAGCCATGATGGCATCAATGTGGAAGGTCCAGTTTGTTAACGAGGTGCCTCTGATTCACATTGAGAGAAGGACAGTGTCGGCATATGTTATGACAATAAACGAAGAATCTGATGAGAAAACTTGGTTCCACGACATCAAGAACTTTCTTCAAAATCAGGAATATCCAGCTGACGCATCCAGAATCGACAAAAGAGCCATACGAAGATTGTCGGCTAAGTTCTTCATCAGCAATGGCACCCTTTACAAGAGAAACCATGACATGGTTTTGCTTTGATGTTTCGACGAAAAAGAAGCAAGTCTCATAATGACTGAAGTACACGAAGGAACATTCGGTACCCATGCCAATGGCCATGCCATGGCTAAGAAGATTTTAAGAGCTGGTTACTTTTGGTTAACTCTGGAGACGGACTGCATCCTCTTCGCTCGGAAATGCCATAAGTGCCAGGTCTATGCTGACAAAATGCATGTTCCTCCACATCCTCTCAATGTGATGACATCACCGTGGCCTTTCACAATATGGGGCATAAACATGATTGGGGCAATAGAGCCAAAAGCTTCCAACGGCCATCGCTTCATCCTTGTTGCAATTGATTACTTCACCAAATGGGTAGAAGCAGCATCATATGCGAACATGACAAAACAAGTGGTTGCCCGCTTCATCAAAAAGGAAATCATTTGTCGATATGGTATCCTTGACCAGATCATCACTGACAATGGGTCAAATCTGAACAACAAAACAATAAAGGAACTTTGTGATGACTTCAAGATCAAGCATCACAATTTGTCTCCTTACAGACCTAAGATGAATGGCGCAGTCGAAGCTGCAAACAAGAATATCAAGAAAATAGTACAGAAGATGGTTATAACTTACAAGGATTGGCACAAGATGTTACCATTTGCTCTGCATGGGTACCGAACATCAGTGCGAACTTCAACAGGGGAAACTCCTTTTTCCTTAGTGTATGGGATGGACGATGTGCTGCCTATCGAGGTCAAAATACCCTCTTTAAAGATCTTAATGGAAGACAAGCTTGAGGAAGACGAATGGATAAAAGAAAGGTTTGACTCATTGAACCTCATTGATGAGAAAAGAATGACGGCCATGTGTCATAGCCAGATCTATCAACAAAGGATGATAAGAGCATTCGACAAGAAGGTTCATCTCAAAGAGTATCGGGAAGGAGAGCTTGTTCTTAGAAAGATCCTACCAACACAAAAGGACATGCGCGACAAGTGGATGCCCAACTATGATGGCCCTTTCGTTGTAAAAACCGTCTTCTCTGGAGGATCTCTAATTCTTGAGACCATGGATGGCGAACAACTCAAGTACCCTATTAACTCAGATGCAGTGAGAAAGTACTATGCCTAAAGCGGAAAACCTAGAAAGGTGATTCAAGTGCTTCAGTGAGACGGAAGTCAGAAGATTAAAGCTGACAAAAGCAGGGGCAAAGTTTTGTGCAAGGTGTTAAAAGAAGATCAACATTTTTCATTCTCGTCAAAAGCAGCAAAGCAAATGAACTGATAGCTAGTGGGACCGGATTATTATGGGATTACGTAACCCTTTCTGTTTTCCGTTTTTTCAAATGTATAAAGTTCCCGAGACTTTACCCTTTGTAAAGTTCTCGTCTATCAATGAAATCAGATTTTGGCCAATCATTGTTATGATCTTCTGTTTTTGTTATGCAATTTCACTTATTTGTTAATAAAGATTTTTCGAAAAGCAAAGTGTTTTGAAAAACCTAATTTTTTTTTGTTTTTGAAGAAAAATAATTTGACAAAACAATTGAAGAACTCTAGAGGTAATCCAACAATATTACACAGTTCTCGAAAGCTTGTTGTCGCCTCTGACCAAACTAGATGCGTCCAAATGCAATCCCCGCTCTTAAGCCAGGACTTCTCCTCTGCAGGTTTACAAGAATATTGTTTATCTTGGAAGATTGTCATCTACACCAAAAGAAAGCGCCATCTAACTTGAAGCAATTGAGACTCAGCATGATGGGTTCCCTCTCTATTTTCCTCGTTTTTCTTTTATTTTTCCTTGCGGGTCGGTCTGCATTTTACATCCAGCATCATATCAGCATACACATTTGTTTACATGTGGTTTTGAATTCTATTTGTTTGGTTGTCGCCTTTGAGATCATTTGGTCGTTACCTCGCTCTTTGATCCGTTGCCGCAAATTTCGCTTTGAGGTTGATACCCCAATGTTACCAGTAATCCTGGGATTACTATTTCTTCTATGGGAAGCTAATTGTGACTAGCAGTATCCGATTTACCTAGATGGTTAGTTGTTACTAATGTTATCTCTAATTGGTTGTCACCGATAATCTTTGAAAGTCTAGTAGTCACTAGCGTTGTTTAAAACCAATTGTTACTTGGGTGCCTCAACTTGGTCGTCACCAGCAATCTTTCAAACTCAGTAGTCACTGGCTCTGTTATAAAAAAAAAATCGTCATTGGAATCCCTTTGATTCGGTTATTACCAACCTTTGCCAAAATCTAGTGGTTACTAGTTTTGTTTTAAAACCAATGGTCATTGTTATTTGAGATGGTTGTTACCAAATTTCCTAAAAAGTCCAATAGTTATTGACATTGCCTAGACCCAATCGTTATTGGTACCGATTGACTTAGTTGTTACCGTTCATTCTAAAAGTCTAGTGGTTACTAGCATTGTTGGAAAATCCAATGGCTATGGGTGTTTAATTTAGTTGTTACTAATCTCATCAAAATCTAGTGGTTACTAGTATTGGTAAAACCAGTTAATTTTGACATACTTTTGATTTGATCCTCACCAATCTGTCTAAGTCCAATAATTATTGGCATTGCTTGAAGTCAGTTGTTATAGACACTCTGAGTTGGTTATTACCAATTTTTCTCTTTGAAGCGCAGTGGTTACAGGCACTTCTTAACCCAATTGTTATTGGTATACCCCGATTTGGTCATCACTAGTCCCTTCTAAGTCCAGTGGTTACTAGCATTGCTGGAAAGCTAATTGTTATTAACACCGTGAGTAGGTGGTTACCAACTTCCCCAGCCGGAGTCCTGTATTTCACCAACACTGTTTGGAATTCCCAATTATTGTAATTTTGGTTGGGTCGTCACCATCACCCCCAGTAAATCTAGTGGAAACTAGCAACTGATTGTTGTTCTGGTCGTCACCAATATTCCCAGCAAAGATGTTGCTTTCCCATTCGAGTCTCGGAGATCTAGTGGATACTAGCATCCCCGGTGCGTTTGGTCTTGTTTCTAGTCTTTTCCTGAAGATCCCGTTTGAACTCTTCGTTATAGGAACTTCCTCATTTGGTTATCACCAGTGAGGTTTGTATCTTTGATCTTTCGGTTCCTCGGTGGAGAATTGCCTTCTTCCCTAGTGGAGTGTGTTTCATTTTCCCCAGTGAAGATTTGTCTTCCCCGGTGGAATTTGCGTCCCCTGTGTGAAAGATTCCCCTAAGCAGCATCTTTAGTCATGATTGAACTATTTTTCTTGCTTTGCCTTGGATCTTTCCCCAGTGTGTTGGGTCCCCCGTGAGTAGTTACTCGTCGTATTGCCGTTCTTTTATCTTTGCTCGTGTGTCTGCATCTGTCTGGCATTCAAGCATCATAAAGCATCATTTAGATTCATGGCATATTCGCATTTGTCCTTTCGCATACCATCGGATCTAAGGGACAAAATTTCTGGTTTGCTATATTTAAATACCTGTCACTACGATTATATGAGGATTGTCATCTCTCATTGCCATCTAGTAAAAATATTTAAATAGGGGCAACTGTTGCACACCAAATTTTGACCCTTTAGATCTTCATCATCATTTTAGGATCATATTCATTTGATTATCTAACCTTAACCTATTTCAAATTTGTCTTTGTTAAGATACAGGTGAATTAGGGTTCCGTACAGTCGAGAATCGAGGTTTCGGCGGTTTAATCAGACAATGTATTGGATTGATTCTCCATGAAATAAGTCTTCACATCATCAAATATACTCCATTGGAACAAGTATGAATCCAATTTGAGGTTGTCACCCAAGGATCAAGAACAGTGCAGTTCAGGATACCCGATTAGGGTTTTCGATCAGGAAAAGTCAACCGTAGTTTGACTTTTGATTTAAATGGTGTTCCAATGGTGGGATCATGGTCCATGAAGTTCATATGGCTTAGTAACATCCACTCAACAAGTTTCAAGGTCTCAAAAGACCCGGAACATCAACAGTCGACTCGGTAGTCATCGATCGATCGTTCGGTTGACCGAAAAGTCAACTCTTCAATCATAAGGAATTTGACCTCAAAGTATGAAACAAAAATGTTCCCAGTAACATATTACACATGTCCATGAAGTTTCATGACCATTGGATCAAGGATCGAGGAGTAATCAAAAAATCGGGAAATTAGGGTTTTGAAAGGGGCAAGACCATAACTCCCTAACCACACATCCCATTGAGTTGGTTTAAAGCTCATTGGAAAGCTCTTGACAAGTCCTACAAAAGTCCCACAGTGTTCCATGAGCAGAAAATGAGTAGATTTGAAGTTATGACCAAAATCATTACAAGAAGGAAAAATAACATAAAATTTCTAAGTTATTGGCCTTTTTAGGCATGTTTTTAGCAACTTTGAGTGGATTTTTGACCTAGTTCCATTTGGAATATGAAGATCATGAAATCATGAAAGTTGTAGAGCTTCATGAGTGCTTTCCAAAATGTACTATAACTCCTCCATAGCCCTTATGAGTTGAGAGTTATGAATTCAGTAAGTTGAGGTTTCAACACTTGAGTTCAACATTTTCACTTTTTCACAAACTCACTTTTTGATCACTTGAACCATTCTCAGCCATTTGATCATGTTTTTATCTGTTAATTAGAGATTGTGATGTGTAGAAATGCATAAAATTAATGGATTTGGTAAGCCTTGCAAGTTGTATGCAAGTGGCATTATTTTAATCAAAGAAATCAAGCAAGAAAGAGAAACTTTTCATGAAGTCACTTGCAGCTGCAGTTCACCTACTCCCTATCCACACTTCAGTCACTTCCTTGTCTTTCACGCCACTTTATTTATGCATAATCTTGAGCCAAGAACTTGGACTTGCAGCTGCAACAAATCTTGAACAAGATTGCATTTTCAAAACTCCCTCCAAAAATGCCAAAGTACCAATCTGCCCCAAACCTTTCCTTGCCTATAAATAGAGGTTTCCTCTATGTTGAAACACACACAAGAGCACTCTAAAACCCAAGAGAAAACCATAGTTCTCATCTTGCTTTGCATTTTCTTACAAGTGAAGAAAACCATTCCAAAACTTCTCAAAAATATGTCTTGAGCATTTAGCCTTTCCAAACCATTTTCACCCACTCAAAATCATCACAAACCATCCACACAATCCATAAATGATGTGTGGGAGGTGTTCAAGCTTTTAAACCAACCAAAAACTTCATTTTTTCAAAAGTTAACTTTCAACCTAGCAAAGTTTAACTTCACACAAAATATGCCAAATCTTTGCTCAGGCCTATTTTGATCATCTCAACCATCCAAACACCCTTGGTTTATGATATACCAACTGTCCATAACCTAAAAAACCTTCATCATCACTTATTTTGAGTTCTATCCTAAAGTTCACTTGTTTACTTCAAGTGCAAGAAAAGTTGTCATCTTCATCAAGGCATTGGATTGGATCTTATTTGGGGAGTCTTCAAGGTTTTCCATACTGCACAAACTTGCTTGGAGGTCTACAAGAGGTTGGTAGTCACTATCCTTATCTTAAACTATCATGAGTATGCTTAATATGCATTAGTTGGTTTGAGTTTAAATGCAATGTGCAGTCATGTTTGAATCTGCCATATTTTGCTTGTTTTGCTCATCAATATGTATTACTTTTTCAATGATCATACAATGTTGTGCTGCTGTGTATTAAGCCTTGAGATTCACTTAGATGCTAATCTATGTCATGTATGAACATATGAAGGATTGTTTGCAACTTCATGAAGTTTTGATGCTGTCTTGTTTTTGGTTCTGTTTGTGAAGGATATTGTTTTGCTTCTGTTGCAACATCATTTTTGTATCATGAATATGTTTGTTAGCATTTTGATTTAGAAATCCCTATATGTTGGATTCATGTGATGTTTGTATCATTTGAAACTGTTTTGGTTTTGGTTCTGCTACATTTCTGTTTTGGCCATTTTTCACTCACGTGCATTTTTCAACTCATATACCATTTTCAATGCTAGTGCATTTTTGGATCACCTTTGTGCTTAAAATTGGTCTATAACATGTTTTGAATATGCTTGTAAGTTGTATTAGTCTTTTTGGACTTGTCAAAGATCATTGGGATGAGTCATGTAATTGTGAGGCCTGTTTTTTGATTCATGAGGACCAATACCTATTTTGCTGTCTTAATGTTTGTAACCTTCATGATATATGCATTAAAACTTGATACTTGCCATTATCATGCTAAGTATGCCTCTATGATGATTTGAACTTCTGGTTGTGTTTGATCTATGTTTGTTAACATGAGAATGTGGTTTTCATTTGAATCTTGTTGGTGGATAAGTGACTTTATCATATGTGCATTTGTTGCTATCATCATTAGGTTTATGAGGTAGGACTGTTTTCAAGCTTGACATGATCATTTTCTTATTTGAATTTTCAATTGAGATAAGCCTATATGTATGTTCTGTTGTTCTATCAATCATGTGTGCGTTATGTCTTAAATTTACTTGTGAGCATCATTGGTCAATAAGTTGTTATGTGCATTAGGTGTATTATGGCCAATTGTTGATTGTTAGCATAGTTATGTTGAAATCCATATTTGCTGTTATAACTGTTTAATTCAAGCCAAACTGTCATATACTTGCAATTTGTTATGTGCATTGAGGCATTAGGTTTAATTGTTGATTGATACTAGCATTGTCATGTTAGGATCCATTTTGTTGCTAGAACTAGGTTTTCATGCTAGACTTGGTTTATGTTCATTACCATGTGGTTGTGACTTTCATTGTAAGGCATGAATTGAATTGATGTGTTTGAATTGGCATGATTTTGACCAAGGGCCAACTGCTGCTGTTATGTGACTTATTGTTATAAGTTTTCTACATGTTGGATCTGTCATATGTTTTAATTGCTAGTTCATGAGCACAAGATTGCTAGACTGTCTAGATAGACCAGGTTTGAATTGGTGCAAAATTCTTAATGTGTATTGCTTTAGTAAAAGCATTGCAGAGGTTCATAATGTGTGGCTATTTGTAAATTTGATCTTGTTTGTCATAGAATTTGCTGTCAAACTTTTGTTTTATGTCTCCAACTCATGTGCCATCAATCTTTGTTGAGTTTTTTTTTGCAAGCTGCTTTGAGTTCATGATTTGATGTGTGTGAACCACTTTATGTATGTTGACTGAGTTGAGTATGTAAGCTGCATCATGAAATGCTCTCATTTTCCAAAGCAGCATATCAAGCATTTTGATCCATAAGTTGCAGTCCACATACCAAATTCAGTTTGGAGTTATTTTTGAATGATCTTTGCATCTAGAATCCATAGGTTATGTATTTGAAACTTGAGCATACCTTCACCTGGCCTTAACCATTTCTGTTTTGAGCTATAGCTGCCATGATGCATTTCCTAGCTTTCCTTTGCAATTGCTATCGTGTTTTAGTTTATGCACCTTATCTTGAAAAACTGATGATGTCATTGTGTTCCTTGTTAAATTTCACATAAGATAAACCTAAATTTTGTTAAATTTGATGGTGTTTTGACCAAGTTGTGATGAAACCATTTCCATGATTGCTATGCCTTGTTTGCTTGTCATGCCTTGCCCAGAATGCTTGCTTTTTTCAAGTATATGTATTTATTGGGGTGGCATAATACACAGATGTATCGCCACCCCAGTGGTTATGCCTTGTTCTCATATTGCCTTGCCATTGCCTTGACCTATGTTCGATCCGCGTGAAGATCAACCCTTTTGGTTTTTTTTCCATATTTGCCATGTTTTCACATTTTACTCTTTTTCTCCTTCAAATTGTCACGTGCACGCCTCTAGTTGGTTTGGCCAGATTTTGAACTAGTGATCATGAGGTGGTGGGTTGAACACCCACCAAGCGCATCCCTCCTTTTTTTAATGACTTAAATGTTTGATTTTTCTTTAAATTTCAAAATAGCACAACTTTGTTAATTTTTATCATTTGTGAATGATTCTTTTTGCAATTATCTTGTATTTTTGCATATTTTCATGTGACATGTGAATATTCTAGAATTTTCATTTTGGAAAACCCTTTGCCCTAAAAGAAGTCATGCTTCATTTTTAGGGTTTTTACCCTCCCCTCTTGCAATCTTACTTTCAAACTTTTGATTCCTCTTTCTTAAGCTTGATGTTTGTCAACTCTTTTGTGTATGCGATTGTAATTACTTTTGCTTGTAAGCATCATGATTGTTTCATTTCAATACGTAAAATCCCCATGAAGTTATAAATTGTTTGCTTGGTTGTTACCTTTATCTTTGTCAAGATATGTCTTTGGTTTTCACCCTTTGTGCTTATGTCTTGTAAGAACCCCTTCTTGATATTGTGATCTCCTTATTAGTCTTGTAAGAACTTATCCTTGCTTAATATTGTAATATGCTTGCATGTTCTTGGTTGTGACCATATATCTTGTTTGAAATCATTGATATTGTGATATCTTTATACCATGCTTTGGTTTTAACCATTCATCCTGATTCAAATACTTGCTTATTGTAATATGCTTGCTTGTTCTTGGTTGTAACCATATCCCTTATATTCATCATATGTGAATCCTTATGCTTTGTTAAGTTTATTACCCCCAAGTGATGAAACTCTTTAGTTCTCATCCAAGTTGCCTCATCTTTTCCCTTCCAAAGGAAAGTCTCTCTATTGACCTTTGGGTCATAGATAGCTCATTACCCTCCCTTGAGTTTGTAAAGTCATATATACACTTAGTTAAGTTAGAACCTATCTCTTAGACTTTGCTTAAGTCTAAAAAGCTCAACCTTTGTTAGGAGTGCTCCTTCAATTAAAACTTAAGATAGAGTTTGTTAACTCTATGTAAGAATCATTGAGATGATTACTTACTCCCCTTTTTGAGTGTTCAATGTAGATCTAGAGAGTTTTCTTAAACTCTACACAACCATTATAATGTTTGTTCCCCTTTGAACCTTGATCATAATCAAGTGTTCTTTATCCCTTGTGAGGTGAACTACGATTGCTCTTATTCTATCCTAGTTAGGATACGTAGGCAGAGGACGCGATGTCTTTGTGAGCAAACTTAGAAACTATCTTTAGGTCTTAACCTACACCTTTTACCCAATCCCAATCCATAGCAAACATTTAGCAAACTTAGCATACAAACAGACAAAAGGTTCCTGTAGAGTACTACAGATGTTTAGGATGTGCAATACCTACCCTATGCATAACCAACCCCCGATCCCCGAATCTCTTAGCGTTGTTGTTACATCGCGCAAAAGGTTCTTTCTTTCTTTAGACCTTTCCTTTGGATAAATTAAAGTCCGGTTGTGAATTGTTGTGAATTTAAGAATTAAAGATTCAAGTTAATCAATAGCTTGGTATCATGATTCTGACCGCAATAATATTCTAGACATCTCTAGAGATTTCAAGACCTTTCTAAACACTTCAAAGCGTTTATTCCAATACATCAATTTGAATTGAGACCATCATGTAACTTCATTTGCAAGCATGAGAACCCTTTGATTTGAACTTGCATTGGGATTGCTATCGAGTCAACTACCTAACTAACTGAGTTAACTTCCAACTCAGTGAGTTGAGTCCAACTAACTCCAAGGTTAGTTATAAAGCTAGTTCCAAAGCTCATTCCAAACCTAGCAACTCCAAACCTCTTCCCTATATAAACAAAGCTCCACCATTTCACAAAGGACCCTTGATCATTTTCTCACCCTCAATCATTTTCTCAATGTCTTCTCTCATCACTCTCTCACATTCTCTCTGAATTTTCTGCAGCTTTTTCTCATGTTCATCTTCACTTTCTTACCAAACAACACTAGAGCTCAAATTCACCATTAAAGAGTAGCAACTTCTACATTGGAAGTGCTTTTCTCTTGAGCTTAACCATCATCATCTTGCAATTCTACTTGGTTTTCTGAGTTTTATTGGCTTTTGATTCACCTCAAGTGATTACTCCAAGCTTCTTCGGTGCAAATTCATATTTGGGGATTTCGTCGCATTTTGCTCAGTTTCGCTACGGTTCAGTTACAAATTATGATTTCTCTAGTTTTCTTTGATTATCTTCATCACAATTCATTTGCAACAACATTCAAGGCAAATCTCAGCCTTATAGGTTGGTTAGCATTTGCTCATTTTACTGTTTTGATCGTTTTCGTATCATTTATGATGTAGTTTCGATAATTTTTGTGTGCGAATTGATTACGCCATTGCCTGATCCTTGATCTTGATGAGTTAATTGATTCCATTGATGATTATTTGTTGTTTTTGGACTTGATTTTCGTGCATAAATGTTTTCCCTAGCATGTGAGTGATTGCAAAAATCATAAGTGGCCAAAAGTGCTTTTGAAAAATCAATTTTCAGCCACTACTTCAGTGTGAATCGATTAACACTTTTGCACTGGCAAAGTGTTAATCAATTTACACTGTGTATTTTAGAAAAAATCTGCCTTTTGTTAAAGGGTTAATCGATTAACACTTTTGCACAGGCAAAGTGTTAATCGATTAACACTGCTCCAAAATGCCATTTTTATGCATTTTCAAGTATGTTTGACATTCTTTTCTCATTCAACTCCCATTGATTGTTATGATTGATTTTTATGGATGTTTTATGAGTCATTTAACTTCTGTTTGAAACATGCTTGTAAACTTTTTGATGCTCACTTTCATTGATTACACATTTGTTTACATTTTTGGCATTGTATGATCATGTTCATCCTTGCATTCGTTGATCACATGCTACATGATTTCTGATGCGTATTAAATGATTTTGGCACTTTTTTACACTTCCATTCATGTATGCATTAACATTGTTCCTCTTTGGAATAAGCTTAATCTTGTATAATTAATAATTCACCCTTTTTCTTTAATGATTTTTCATCCCTTTGAAAAATTGTTAGCATATCACTCATTTTTTATTAATCAATCGAAACTCCATTTCGATTAGTTGATCTCCCCTTTTTCTTCTCCTTTATATCTTCTAGAGCTTTGTCCTCTTTTTCTTCCGCAGAGTTGAATATTTGCAATGCGTTGGAGCACTGTACAAAGTTTGCGCCGTTATGTTGTCGGTTTCGTTTTCCGCACTACACTTTGGTGTTAGAGAAGGAATGAGAGTAGAGAATTCCTACACTCATTCTGATTATTTTGGGTAGGGGACGAATGACCTTGATCCTAGAATAGTCATCTATATCTCCTTACTGTGGTATCTCCCGTTTCCCAACCGAGTCGATCCTTGATCACTTGTACCCTAATCTCTTGTCTTTGGATTTAACTTCCCTTTTGATTCAACACTCCTTTCTCTCTTGGCCAATCACCATCCTTGGTTTCCCCAGAGATTTTTAATCAATCATTTCTTTGGCTAATCAATCGTTCCTTGTTTAAAGCCAAATTCTCTTCTTCCCGACGAAGTCAATCCTTTCTCATCGGTTAAATACATTCTTCATGTTAAAACCTAATCCCTATCGGAGTTCACAACCTTCTCTCGGTTATCTCTCCCTCTTGCTTGGTTAATCATTGTTTGTCAGCTAAAACACCAATTTATTATTTTCTCAGTTAATCATAGTTCGTCTATTAACATACTGAGTTTACCTTGGGTTAATCACCTTCTCCCGATTAATCACCTAATTTTTTGTTAATCACAGTCCGCCTATTAAAACCAGCCTTTCTTTGGGTTAATCACCTTTTCTTGGTTAATCACTCGTTCCTCAGTTAACCACAGTCCATCTGTTAACATACTGAGATTCTCTTGAGTTAATCACCTTTTCTTGGTTAATCACTCATTCTTTTTAGTTAATCACAGTCTGTATGTTGAACACCGGATCCCCTGTAGTTGGAAACCTTTCTTTGGTTCAAATGCTTGCACATTTGGGTTAGTAACCTTCTTTTGGTTCAAATACCCTTTCCTTTGGTCAAGTACTGTTTGTTCAGTCATTGTATCGTCCTTTGGGATACAACCTTTTCTTGGTTTCACACCCATCCTTTTGGTCACAACCTTTGCTTGGTTTCACACCCGTCTTTTGGTTGATCAATGTCTATCGGTTAAAACCAACTCATTTCCCTTTTCGGTTAACCACTATTTACCAGTTAAGAAACTGAGTTTCTCTAAGAGTCCAACACCTTCTCTTGGTTCAATACTTTCTTTCTTCTAGTCCATCACAGTATGTCTGTTGACATTAACCTTTTTACTCTCCCCACAGAGTTTTGCTCTTATCTTTCTTCGGTTAATCATTGCCTGTCAGTTGATGCACCGAGTCCCCTATGGATCTTATCCTTACCTTGAATCTTATCCTTTTTTTTCCTTTATTCTCTTGGTTTCGACACCATTCTTTCATTTCATACCAAGTGGAGTTACCTTTTCTCTTTTTTTGTTCCTCAGCAGAGTCTTCCTTTGCCTTTCTTTCTTGGTTTTGACACCATTTCTTTTGCATCCCCAGTTGGGTCTTGCTTTCTTTCTTTCACTCTTGGTTTTGACACCGTCTCCGTCTTTTTTTTTCTTTCTCTATCCTAGTTCCCCGAACTACGTAGGCTCTGACTTCCTCATTGCACTATGAGGGTACATAGGCACAAGATTACGAAGTATTTGTGAGCCACCTTTTTCCATTCTTCTGTCTCTCTGGTCCACCTAGATCTTCTTCTCTTTCCTGGTTCCGCGAACTACGGAGCTCTGAATTCCTCATTGCACTATGAGGATACGTAGGCACGAGGGCCCTAATCCTCCACGAGCACTTTCTTTCTTTCTCTCTCTTTTCTTTCTCTTTTTAGCTAGAAGCCTATAGATAGATAACTCATCCAAGCCTAGAAGTAAGCGAAATGGTTTCCGTCGAGTACGGCGGATGCGTAAGGTGCTAGTACCTTCCTTTCGCATAACTGATCCCCTTTCTCGTTTCTCTTCCCTTTGGGTTTGATCGATATTTTCCATGTCCTTTGGCCCTAAATAAAGTTCGGTGGTAACTCTGTTGTATCTTTGAGTGTATGATTCACTCAGGTATAATCCCGCTAGCTTCAGCTGGCGACTCTGCTGGGGATTTTGTGCGCTTGTAAGTTGGGTCTCGCCTAGTTTTGCTTGCTTGCTTCCTTGTTTGTTTGGGTGTTTATTTTTATGCTTTACTTGCTTTATCTTCATGTTATTTACTGCATTTCTTTATTGCTTTAAATATTCATATGGTACATATTCTGGATATCTGCTATATTCTACTGCTGTTGGGATGGGTAGATATTATTGGAGAGATATTCTTGTCGTCGGGCTTGAGCATGCACATAGGATAGAACGTGGATAGTCGTGACACCTGTGTTTTGTACATTGGGTTGTCACGAGAGCCACATCCCAGATCTTGATTCGCTTCAGAATACCTTCGTCTTGCGAGAATTTGCAACGGTGAGGGATTTTCACTTGAGTCATATGGTTTGGGAGACCTTTTTAAGGACCACCTTGTTGTGTCAAGATCACACCTGTGAGAGGGATATTGGGTTTTTGCAGGAAACCAAGACTCCTCATACCTTTGTTCTCTCGTACACGCCAGACCTTTGAACTTGCATCGAGCAGTATATGCAGACTATCCAAAAGATGTGGCATCTCTAACCTGCATTATTGCATACTATTATTACATCATCATCATGCTGGACCTTTTAACATGAGTTTTTGCATCGTCATATGTATGTTGAACTTTTGCATCATCTAACATTTGCATCATTGAGTGTTGCATTTTTCATCTGCATTCCATCTGCATAAACAACATATGTATTTGCATTGCATACATATAAACTAGAAAAGGCTCACCTTTCTCCCCTTCATCATCTAGAAGGCAATGATGACCCGATGTCGCATCGCTGGGAATAGGGGCCAGCAAGGACAGAAGAGTCACCACCGTTCATTATTTATCCCAAAAGAGGGAAAGGAAAAGATCAGAGAAAACCTAACGAAAATAGGAAAAGACAGGTCATCACAACCATGTCTCGAGTTCGGGAGTCGGTTACGCAAGGGGAAGGTATGAGCACCCCTCACGTCCGTCATACTCGACGGGATCCACGCTTGTTGTCAATGGTGTTTACTATCTAAGTTATGGCTCAGGGACAAAAGAAAAGAAAAGATACGCGATAGAGCATCGCCGCTCTATGCCTACGTATTCCCTCATGCAATGGGAAAGTTAGAGTCAATGTAGTTCGGCTAACTACGGGTGAAAGGTGGGGAAGGTTGCTAGCCAAGACATTGCCGTCTTGTGCCTACGTATTCTCATCTGGTATGAGAAATTGATAAGTGCTAAAATGTACTGATTTTGAGTGTAAATAATTGGCACTTATTGGCTTGATTCAACTAATAAACCTCAACTTTTGTGCATATGTTGTATAGTTTAAATTATAGTGTATATATTGTGTGTCGCATAAATTTCATTGAGTTTAATTGATTTTTTCTCATTTTTTGTAGAAATATAATGTTGCACCCCAAAATTTGCCCAACTTTTCTTTACCTAGC
This sequence comes from Lathyrus sativus, assembly GCA_963859935.3. Classification (NCBI taxonomy): domain Eukaryota; kingdom Viridiplantae; phylum Streptophyta; class Magnoliopsida; order Fabales; family Fabaceae; genus Lathyrus; species Lathyrus sativus. The sequence continues at coordinate 337,906,157 of OZ012736.1, read as the reverse complement.
TTATGTTTCATTTCATTCACATTAGCATTATCATTTGCATTTCATTGACATGTGTGCAGGAGATCAAGAGGTATGATTATCAATCAAGAGCTATACAAGAGTTTGAAGCTAGCTAAGAAGCTTATTCAAGTGTTCAAGGGTCGATATTTTTATTTCATTCATTTTCTGATTTTATGGGAATTTTCATATTTTAATTGATATTAAAATAGTTATGTTTGATACTTGATTTTGTGGAATTTTGTGTGATCATGTGGTGATGACTTTGATCCTGATTTTTTGTGAGTTGTTAGCATAGATGTGCATGCTCCCCATAGAATTGTCTCACATTTTTGTGATGAACATAGGTGGTAGTTTAGGTTGAAACCTTTAGAAGCTCCATTTTTAGGGTTTATGATTGATACCTTTGGATTTAGGACTTAATTTTAGGACTTAATAGATGATTTAGTCCCTGGTTTTTGTATGAGGCATTCTTAATTGAATTAGGATCCCTTAAGAATTTTTGCAGAAATTTATAAGATAGTTTGCTATTTTTGATTGATTTTAGTTTAGGTGCTAGTTTTAGATGATTCTAATGCACTAACTCAACTAGATTAACATCTTTAGTTCCCTTAGCTTAGGGTTTTGTTTCTCTTGCTCTTGGATGAGGATGAGGACAAGTTGAAGATGCATTGGATTGCTTAAAGAGGCTTGGATTTGAAGATCTTCCCTTCTTGTGGTGCAGTTTTGATTAGGTTAAGATTAGGGTTTTGTAGGTAGAGCTCCTAGATAGTTCTCTTCCTTCATAAACATGGAATATGTTGATAAATTCCATTATTCCCTATGATGTAAGGTCCCTTGTAAAGGCCTCATCCCTCCTTTGGTAGGATGTGTGGCTCTTTGAAAAGTGGTAGAACCTTTAAGGGTCCCTTTCTCTGATGACAGGATGCTTAGTGGTGACCTTTGGTCTTCACTCTGCTACCAATCATCCCAACTTTGCTCTTGATAGATGCATCTTTCTCCCTTGATTAGAGGATGGAGTCCCTTGCTTGAAGAAGATTGAAGGATGAAGTTGATACTTCCATGTGATTGAAGATTACCCTGAGAAGCTGAAGCTTGTAGGAGAAGAAGACCAAGTTGATACTGGTAAAGAAGAGAGAGCTGAAGCTTGAAGACCAAGTTGATACTTTTAAAGAAGATTCAATTGAGATTGAGTGTAGAGCTGAGGCTTGAGGAATAAAGGATAAGTTGACACTTACACTGATGCATGGAGAGCCTGAAGGAATCAAGTTGATACTTGTAGTTAGGAGTGAAGCCTGAGGGTGGAATTGACTGAAGAGCTGAGGCTTGAAGAAAAAAGAATAAGTTGATACTTATGTTTGATGGGCTTAAACCTTGGAGAAGCAAGTTGATACTTGTCATGGAGGATGATAGCCTTGAAGAGCTGTTGAGGACTGAGGACTAAGATGCTGTCAGAAGGATTGCTCTGCTTTCTTTCCAGTTTGTTTTCTTTCTGTGCAACTGTATTGATGTGACTTGTTTGATTTACTTGATGCATTAGAATAAGTTCATATTTAGATTGATTTAAGCTAGGAGCATGATTGCACTAGAGGTTGAGTTGCTCCCTCTGCTTGTATTGTTACTGTATGGCTTTACTTGCGGGTATTCGGTAGAGCCCAGCTCCCTTGCCTATGTGGTCTGGTGTGTTTGCTTGATAGCATGTTATTTCTCCTGTATGATTGCAGTTACTTATATCTTGCTTGATAGCATGTTATTTCTTCTGTATGATTGCAGTTATTCATATCTGGCTTGAGGTTGAGATGAGCCTGTGGAGGCTGATGCCCCACACACATTTCCTCCCTCACTTGCATTGCATGCATTTTACAGTCGTTAATTGTTTACAGTTTCAACTGATGCTTTATCTGTTTCTGTTTATCATTGACATGATCCCCTAGGAATCTCACTCCCTTTGATAAGGAAGTGATGATAGAACTTTAGGTTGAAGCCTATGCATGATAACTTCTAGGAGTTCCCTGTTTCAAACCTCAACCATAGGATGAATCCTTGGCATGACAACAGTAGGACTTGATAGTCTTCCCCTTAGTTGAGCCCGTTCTCTCTTCTCATCTCAAAACAGCTTAAGATACAGTAATCATGAATGATTTCTTTCGTACGTTACGAGCCTTAAGCTATCTGAGAAAGGATTGTTGGAGAGCTTCTTTTCAACAGTCTGAATGTTTAGTACGGCACCCTTTGGGTGACATGCGACGCATTCACTCTCAGGTCATAGTCTTTAGTGCGATTGAAATTGCAAACACAATAAAAAACAGTTCTTTCGTAAAAGACAGAAAACAAACTTCAAACCTTTTTGCCCCGTGGGCCCATAATTCAAAGGAAGCTTTTCTGAAGAAAAGAGTGTCGTTAACTCCTAGTTCTACCGCAAACAGGCTTTGTCCCTAACTGCTGGAACTATTTGTTAACCCTACTCGATAAAACAGATGAATCTGAATTCTCGTAATCCGTATTAACCCGAACTACGTAAGCTCTAATCTCTCATACCTGTTGAGATTACGTAGGCACAATACTGATGTATTGGCGAGCCACCTTCCCCGTAACCCATAGTTAGCCGAACTACGTTGACTCTGATTTCTCATTCTCTGATGAGAATACGTAGGCATAAAGTGCGACGCTTTGCCGAGTCATTTTCTTTTCTTTTTAAGCCAGCCTTGATAGGTAGATAGATAAACCAACTCGTCCAGTAAACACAACAAGCGTGGATCCCGTCGAGTACGACGGACGTGAGGGGTGCTAATACCTTCCCCTTGCGTAACCGACTCCCGAACCCAGACAACGGTTGCGATGACCTTGTCTTATACCTTTTCGTCAGGTTTTTCTGATCGTTTCCTTTACCGTTCTGAGGGATAAATAACGAAAGGTGGAGACTCTTCTGTTTTGTCGGCACCTTATTTTTGCGGTAGCGACAGTTGGCGACTCTGCTGGGGAATTGATAGTTTCCTGGGATCCAACGTCCCGTATGCGAGTCAGTTTGGGGATCCAACATCCCCTGCGAGAGTCAATCCTAGCGCTTGTATGATTACTTGTTGGTTTGTATTTATTTATCGCATTTTTATTTCCCGCACTTTATTTTCAGTATGATATGATTATCTGTGCTGTTGTGGGAGGGGCATTCTGATGAGTGAGAAGCCAGACCCAGGCTTGAGTGAACATAGCATTAGTTGTGGAAATTAGTGGGCGCGTGCTTGCTTGGCAGGCACTAATGTCTCATGAAATCCACGCTCAGACGAGGTTCTCCCGGTTGACTTCTTTTTCAACCCTTTGGGTTGAGGGGGTTGTTGGTTTGGAGGATTGTCGACTCTGGGGACCGATCATTTGGGATTCAGCCGAGTGAGGCCGCTTCATGAGCTGGTGATGCCACACCTTCTGGGTATCGTATCACCCCTCTTGAATGTCTGTGACGCTGATGACCGCATAGGATGCCAAACTTGTGTCAGTTTAGGTCCATACCTGTGAGCAGGGTTGGGTTTGTTGCAGGAAACCTTAGCCTTCAGACTACCTGGTTTTCTTGATAGTGAATCAGTTTTGTTGGTACCAGAGGTTCTCATCATCAGATATATGATTGTTCTTGACAGAGCAGAGTTATGGTCCTGTATCAGAGGACCTTATCTTTAGAGATGTGTATTTGTTCTTGACAGAGCAGGTTTATGATTGGGATCAGAAGATCTCATCAGCAGGTGTATGTGTTCTTGACAGAGCAGAGTTATGGTCCTGTATCAAAGGTCCTTATCTTCAGAGATGTATGCGTTCTTGACAGAGCAGAGTTATGGTCCTGTATCAGAGGTCCTTATCTTCAGAGATGTATGTGTTCTTGACAGAGTAGATTTATGGCCCTATGTGTGTGTGTTCTTGACAGAGCAGATTTGTGGTCTGATACCAGAGATTTCTTATTATCAGATATAGTGGTTGTTCTTGACAGAGCAGCATCATGGTTTCGTTGATACCGAATCTCCACAGCACAGTTCCCTTGATCTCCTGCTGCATGATTGCATTTTACATTGCTTTGCATACCCATTTGCATTTCATTAACGTGTGTCTGTGTTGCAGGTACCGTTTCCCCCCGATTCAGGATTTCTGGCCTTCTGTTGTATTGTTATGGGTTCTCTGAGGAAGACCGTGGCTTACAAGCTCCCTGCCCCTGATGTTGTTCAACTGACTGGTTTGATTGCTTTAGCAGATGATTATGTGAGAGATGAGTTTAGAAAGTCTTACGGTAGATTGCTCAGTTTGGTTCGTAAACCTTCTGCGTTTGAGTTGAATGGCTTGCACGCCCTGTTGCAGTTCTACGATCCTCCGTTGAGATGCTTTACTTTCCAGGACATTGTTCTCGCACCCACACTAGAGGAATATGCTGATTTGTTAGGTGTGCCTATCAAGAGGCAGATGCCTTTTGTTCATATGGATGCTGAGCCTAATCTAGCTAGTCTAGCTCCTTCACTTCATCTGGATGCCTCCGAGTTGGTATTGTCTAGTTGGAACAAGGTTCCCGGTTTCTCCTTACAGTTCTTAGTGGGAAAGGCTCAGCAGTGTGCCAAAGACGGGTGTTGGGTCGTGTTCAACGCCATCCTCGCTCTGTGCATATATGGCATCATTCTGTTCCCCAATATGCCCGACTTTGTAAACTTCGACGCCTTTCACATCTTTGCATCAGGGAATCCAGTCCCTACCTTGATAGGAGATGTCTATCATTCCGTCCATTACAAAAACGAGAACAGGAGGGGTAAGAATGTCTCGTGCTGTGTGCCCTTGCTTTATAAATGGCTTGATAGTCATATACCCAAGAGGGGTCCCTTTGTTTTGTTTGCAGCCACAACTGAGTGGTCCAAGCGTTTGATGAGTCTATCTGCAGAGGATATTGCCTGGTTTGACAGAGATAGGTTGGGCACTGAGATCATCTTCAGCTGCAGCGGGTTTCAGAAAGTGCCTCTGATAGGCAGGAAGGGTTGTATAAACTATAATCCGTCTTTGCTGGTCCGACAGTTTGCTTATGCTTTGAGAGCTCCGCCGAAGGATGAAGAGGTACAGGAATCTCTGTACCTCACTGGTCTTCTAGAAGGGGATGTGTTATCTAAGCTTCAGCGCGCTTGGAATGGTATCTGTAAGCGGGGAAAGTCGTTGCTGGGGAAATGTAATAGCCAAGCCTACGCTCCATATGTGACGTGGATCAGAGCCAGAGCAGATGCTATAGGGATGCCGTTTCCTCCTGCCCAGCCAGAAAGCCCTCCAGTGATCGAAGAGCCTACCACCGTGCCTATTCAGCAGCATAATCAGGTGTTAGCTGAGAGAGATGAATTGAAGAAGGTAAATGAAGAACTGTAGAAAGAATTGGCTCAGCTCAGGAGTGAGAGAAGCGAAGCCGTCCATTCCTTCAAGAGGCAGACAGAGCTGGTGAACCAGTTGGGGACAGATCTGACTAAGCAGATAGCTGAGCGTGAGCGCATGGGTCGAGACTTCAAAGCTGTCAACGATGTACTGACCACGAAGAAGCAACACTTGGATGAAGCGTATCGGAGGATATCCAAGTTTAACCAACATTGGAGGGCCTCCCTATCCAACAGGAAAGAGCGGGAGGATAAGCTGATGCAACAGATCTCCAAGTTGAAAGCCCAGGTGAAGGCTAGTGAGAAGAGGTTTGATGAAGAAACCGCTCGCAGATATGCCGCTGAAGGCCAGCTCAACAAAGCTCTCGCTAACCTGAAGGAGCGCAAACTGATGTTTGAATCCAAGAAGCGGAAGTTAGAAGATTGTTTCGGCGAAGGAGCATGGGAAGATTCGGTCGAAGGTCTTCAATACACCATTATGCAGAGGGAGTTACTCGTCGAAGGGTTACTCACTCGGCCTGGTCATTCGGAAACGAAGGGGTTGTTAGAAGAGTTTCGCGCCCGTGGCCGTACTTGACTATATTTGTAATCCTTTTGTGTTGATCATTGTGGGATGCTGACCATCACCAGGCTTGTTGGTCGAGGTCATGCTGTTGATTCATCTTGTACTCAATGACATTGTGTACCGCCTTGATGGGCTTTCTTTATATATATGAGGCGTTATTCCCATGACTGGACTCAGACTTCTTATTATCAGCACTGGCACTCAGGCACTAGGATCGGGGGAAAATCTCCCTAACGCACAGACACACGTTTGCATTTGCATGAAGCATTCGCATAACGAGCACTTTGTCGTTTTTCCTAACCCTTTTGTGTTTGCAGGTTTGTTTCAGGTTGTTCCAGGATTGATCAGAGACCTATCCACCGCTATCCGACCAGAGCAAATCGAACCAGAATCATGGAGCAAGTGCAAACTGATGTTCAAGAACTCCGCGAAAGAATGGATCGCTTCATGGAGCTCATGCAAGCGGTCGCCAATGGCCAGGATCAGCTCAGAACCTTGGTTCAGCCTCTGATTTCAAGGGTCGATAGCAATGGCGTACTCCATGGTGGGACCGTGCCTACCCCTCCACCAGTTAAAACTCCTTAGAATGGCGTCCCCGTGACCGGGGGGAATGGCAGTGCCAACGGAAATGTGATAGCTAACATGGGACTCAATGGTAATACGACGAGCGTCGGTAATGGAAATTTTGAAGCTAACGTCAATGCTGGGCAGGGCAACGGCAATGCGGGTGTTGGAAATCTGTTTGGGCCTTAGCCGTGGTTAGAAGACCGCCAAGACGATGTGTTATCTCAGAGAGGTGATGAAGGGGAGATGACTGCTGAAGCACGTCTAAGGTTCAAGGCACTCGAGGATAAGATGAGGAATATCGAGAACCAGAACACCCTGGGCGGTGACATGTCCAAGTTGGGACTGATTGCTGATTTCAAGGTGCCTCCCAAGTTCAAGGTACCTGACTTTCAAAAGTACAAGGACACCACTTTCCCTCGCGTCCACCTGAGATCATACTACCGGAAAATATTTGCTCATTCTGAGGGCGAGAAGTTGCTGATGCACTTCTTTCAGGACAGTCTGTCCGGACCATCCCTCGAATGGTACATGAGTCTGGAGCCTACCAGTGTGCGCACGTGGAAGGACCTCGCTGAAGCGTTTGTGCACCACTACCAATACAACAGTGACTTGGCTCCGAACCGAGTCCAACTGCAGAATCTGTCGCAAAGGAACAATGAAGGGTTTAAGGAATACGCCCAGCGGTGGTGTGAATTGGCAGCCAGGGTTCAGCCGCCGATGGTTGAACGTGAGCTTGTGCAAATGCTCGTAGCCACCCTCCCAGGGGTTTATTATGGGAAATTGGTCAGCGGTATGTCTGGAACCTTCTCAGATCTTATTATCACGGGTGTGCACATTGAAAATGGGATCAAACTGGGGAAAATTCAAGGTGATTCATCCTCGGCTGGAGGAGGAAAGAAACCTTATGGTGGCAAAAGACGGGAAGGAGAAACGAGCGCCGTGACCAACGCTCGAAGGAAGGGTAAAGGCCCTCACCAACAGGTCGCCAGCATAACTATCCCGGCCGTTCAACAGCCACAGCAGCAGCAGCCGCAGCAGCAGCAGCAACCGAGTCAACAAGGGTACAAAAAGTATCAGAACAGGGCACCTCTGTCGAGCCGTCACCTCGAGACTCCGCCCATGTTGTACGCGCAACTGTTGCAGACTCTGCTTCAGCTACAATTGGTCCAGAAGAGAACCCTGGCTCCCTTGACAGGGGCACCTCCGCCAGGTTATGACGCGAATGCAACTTGTGAATTTCACTCAGGGGCACCAGGCCACACAATAGAAAATTGCAAAGCCTTCAAACACAAGGTGCAGGACATGGTGGACGCTAAGATCATCAACTTCTCAGATAATGTGCCAAACGTCACGAAGAACCCTATGCCGAATCATAGGGGAGGTGGGGTAAACGCCATTATTGAAGACGAGAGTTTGGATTTGTTGACTGACGTCAGGGATCTGAAGACACCGCTTAGTTCTGTTAAAGCTAAGCTGATGAAAAGAGGTTTCTTTCCAGGTTGCGGAGAGCCGTGTATGGGCTGTGCGACTAGTCCTGATGGATGTGAACAGTTGATAGAGGGGATTCAAATTCTGATGACTGAAGGGATCCTACAGTTTAGCCGGAGGGCCGAAAGCAGATCAGGAGAGGTAATGCTGAAGCAAGATGATGAGGTTGCCACCATCACCATCCCTCGCCAGACGATAACTATTTCTGCACCCAGACCGCCCACGATTACCATCACCAAAGTTGGGCCGATACCCTTCGAAAGCACTAACGCTGTCCCATGGCATTATGGGGCGGAGGTCTGCTGCAACGGACAGAAGTTGGAATTAGAACCGTTTGGGTCATCTGTGGAGAACCTAGCGGGCGTTAGCGGAATTACTCGCAGCGGGAGAGTGCTTGCACCACCTGAGATCGCAACGGACAAAGCGGACAGAGCTGATGCAACTGATAAAGGTAAAAGTAAAGTCATTGAAGAGATCCCTCATGGGGTAGACAAAGACTTACTTGTTAAAGACGCCGAGGAATTTATGAGGTTGATTAAAAAGAGTGACTACAAGATTGTGGATCATCTCCATCAGACACCCTCGAAGATTTCCATCCTGAATTTGTTGCTGTGCTCTGAAGCACACCGCAACGCACTGCTGAAGGTGTTGAACGCCGCATACGTGCCGCAGGAAATATCGGTAAACCAGTTAGAAGAGGTCGTAGCCCACGTAAATGCTAGAAATGGGTTAGGTTTCACTGACCTAGAGCTGACGTCTCGATAGAGTGTAGGGGAACGATTATGTCTCACGTGTTGGTAGACACAGGGTCGTCGCTCAATGTTCTTCCGAAGAAAGCATTGATGAATTTGGATACTCGTGGAGTGATTTGCACACCCAGTGATCTGGTGGTGAAAGCATTCGATGGAACCAAACGCCATGTTTTCAGGGAGGTGACCTTGCCAATCCAAGTTGGGCCGGAAATATTCGACGTGGTCTTTTACATTATGGACATCATGCCTGCCTACAGCTGTCTCTTGGGCCGGCCATGGATCCATTCTGCGGGTGCCGTGACCTCCATGTTGCACCAGAAGCTCAAGTATGCTGTCGGAGGTAGCATCGTGACTGTATGTGGCGAGGAAGACATAATGGTGAGCCATTTGTCGTCCTTCAAATATGTTGAGATGGATGGGGAAATCCACGAAACCCTATGCCAAGCGTTCGAAGCTGTTAAAGTCAAGAACGTAGCTCCTGTAGTCACTGAGAAGTCAGAGATGACTCTCTCTTCCTTCAAGGAAGCCCGGGCCGTTGTCCAAGCCGGATCTACCCCAGGCTGGGGGCGAATTTTGGAGATACCTAACAAGCAAGACAAGTTTGGGTTGGGGTATTCTCCTGGAGCTGAAGCCTCCTCTTCTAGTAGTGCGTCGCGAGGTAAAGGGCCAATCCAGTTTACCAGCGGCGGGGTGATATTTGAAAGCGTCAACGTGGTGTCTGAAGACAACGGAGATAGCGACTGTGACTTAGACTCTTGGATCCAGCCAAGCAAGCCAGGCGAGAGCCTCAACAACTGGTCCGTCAAGGATATCATCCAGATGACAAGCGAAGAGTAATGATTTACTTTTTCCAATCATTGTACAACCCTATGTCCTACCCGGGGCATAGTGGTTTTATTGTCAGGGCCTTGTTTGATTATGTACATGCATTTTATCAATAAATCAAAAGGCGTTTTTCTTCGTATTCAAATGTTGTGATCTTTGTTATTCCTGTTTTATATTTGTTTTTAAAAACAATAAAATGGCAATGAGGTTTGTGCTAACCTGCATATCCTCGTTTTAAGCTTAACCCTTGTTATTGCAGGATCCACATAACAGATGACATCAACTTTGGACCTTCTACGACTCACTTTGACTTCGATTGCCCGATCTATCAAGCCGAAGAAGAGATTGATGAAGACGAAGACCTTCCCGAAGAGTTGCCCCGCTTGTTGAAACAAGAAGAGAAAGTTATTCTACCTCATGAAGAGGAGATCGAGATTGTGAATTTGGGTTCTGAAGAACTAGTCAGGAACGTCAGGATAGGGGCTGCATTGCAGAGTGATGTCAAGCAGAGATTGGTCAAGATGCTTCGAGAGTATAGTGACGTCTTTGCTTGGTCATACAAAGATATGCCCGGGCTTGATACTGACATCGTGGTCCACCACTTGCCGCTGCGAGAAGATTGTCCTCCCGTTAAACAGAAGCTTAGGAGGACGCGACCAGATATGGCCGTTAAGATCAAAGAAGAAGTGCAGAAATAGCTTGATGCTGGCTTCCTAGCGGTCACTACTTACCCTCCGTGGGTCGCCAACATAGTGCCTGTACCGAAGAAGGACGATAAGGTACGAATGTGCGTCGATTATCGGGATTTGAATAGGGCGAGCCCTAAAGATGATTTCCCGCTGCCTCATATTGATGTGTTGGTCGACAATACAACTTAGTTCTCCGTATTTTCATTCATGGATGGCTTCTCCGGTTACAATCAGATCAAGATGGCGCCGGAGGACATGGAGAAAACTATGTTTATCACACCTTGGGGAACGTTTTGCTACAAGGTAATGCCTTTCGGTCTGAAGAACGCAGGGGCCACTTACCAACGAGCAATGGTCACTTTGTACCATGATATGATTCATCATGAGATTGAAGTCTATGTTGATGACATGATTGCGAAGTCCCAAACGGAGGAGGGACATCTGGTCAATTTGCTGAAGCTTTTTGAGAGGCTTAGGAAGTTCAGGTTGAGGCTGAATCCTAACAAGTGTACTTTCGAAGTATGGTCTGGAAAACTACTGGGGTTTATTGTAACACCCCCTTTCTATACCCCCAAATAATACAATTAATCATTTAGGCACAAATTCAAAATTTCATCAGAGTAAGTTTATAAAAGGGTATAAAAGGGACATGCCACATTATCCGAAAATCACACATATAAAACACCTGCTCATATATAATGATATGCAACATCGGGGCAACACCCACAAAAAAATATTTAGAACAAAGGCGGAAACATCTAAATATTTAATAACTTCCAAAATATGTAATCACATACACGTACATCATTCAAGTTGATTTACAACATCATCGATATTTAACCAGCATGTTTACATAAACATTCGTCAACAGATACAAACATAGATGTATCACAAAAGAATCAAAATGATCCCTAGCTACCTGGTGCTACATATCAGAGCCGACCAACCAAAAAGGGATGAAGTCACACTTCACAAAAATACCTCCAGCCAACTAATCTGCAATGCCTCATAGGGCATTATAAAACAGCAGAAGGGTGAGAAACAATATCATAACGGTTAATGCATAAAATTGTATATATACATATACTCATATTTGTACAAGTTATACTCAAATTATGTTCTCACCACATTAAGCATATACAATATACATCATCAATGTTTATATTAATTCATAAACATACACACATATACAGATATACTCACACATGTATCTTCAAACATTCCATTCATGCCAATTATCAACAACTTACATAAACATCTACAATCATGTTTATTCACCATACATCATGTAAAGATGATAAATGCGATTCATAGAGGCCAACTCACTACTCTATGCAAACGTAATACGATATCAACTTAATCGTCCATCAGATTCTCCTAAGAATCAATTCACAAATCATAGAGGCCGACTCGCTACTCTATACAAACGTAATACGATACCGACTTAATCATCCATCAGATTCTCCTAAGAATCAATTCACTCACGCCCTTCACGGTTACACTATAACTCATCAGATTCGCCTAGGAATCGCATTGCTCATCAGATTCTCCGAGGAATCACATCGTTCATCAGATTCTCTGAGGAATCACATCGTTCATCAGATTCTCCGAGGAATCACAATGTTCATCAGATTCTCCGAGGAATCACAATGTTCATCAGATTCTCCGAGGAATCACATTGTTCATCAGATTCTCCGAGGAATCACATTGCTCATCAGACTCTCCGAGGAATCACATCTCTCATCAGATTCTCCGGGGAACCACATCGCTCATCAGACTCTCCGAGGAATCACATCTCTCATCAGATTCTCTGAGGAATCACATCGCTCATCAGATTCTCTAAGGAATCACATCACTCATCAGATTCTCCGAGGAATCACTTCACTCATCAGATTCTCCGAGGAATCCTATCACTCATCGGACTCTCCTAGGAATCCTATCACTCATCGGACTCTCCTAGGAATCCTATCACTCATCGGACTCTCCTAGGAATCCTATCACTCATCGGACTCTCCTAGGAATCCTATCACTCATCGGACTCTCCTAGGAATCCTATCACTCATCAGATTCTCCTAGGAATCAACAGCACAAGAACGTACTTCATGAGGTTTCGCATGCAAAATGACTCCACACACCTCTTGAAATGCATACATGTTTACAAACATACTCATGCATTCTTCACATTCATCGCATATATTCATTATGCATTCACAATATATATACATATCACAATACATATATACATATTCATCATTCATTCACAACATGCATTTCTATTCAGTTCAAGTAAATGCACCAAATTGCCAAACAGCCACATTCCACACTCCACGAATCACAAACTAGGATTCAAGCCATACGGCTACCCACAACACACATAACAACATATAATTAATCATCTCAAACAAGGAATGATCGCAACCAAACCACACAACCAATCCACGAATGGAAAACACAAGAAAGAAAAATATGCTGCTGTGTTCGCTAACCTTCGCCTGGCGAAGCCTCTGGCGAACCTTCGCTACTTCGTTCGCCTGGCGAACTTGCCAGCGAAGACCACTGGGATTTATTCTAGAATTACTCGCTAGCACTCGCTAGCATACTCGCCTGGCAAACCTTCGCCACTCTCATTCGCCTGGCGAACTTGCCAGCGAAGACAGGGTGGATGCTACTGACTTGGTTCGCTGCTGCTCGCTGGGCTTCGCCTGGCGAGCCTGCGAAGATAGAACCTCCATGGCTGTTCCAAAGCCCAAACTCCACACAACCAACCGATTAAATCCAAACCAGTCTCAGTGGCACAACCCTACCATCACCCGACTAAACTACATCGTCTAATCCGAGTTCTAACCGATTAAAACCTCATTCTACTCATCAAACCAGCTTCTAACCTAAATGGAAAAAGAGTAGAAACTCTACAAAATACAAACACATACACATACAATCATATACATCAAAGAGATGATGGAGTTTCACACCCTTGCCTGATTAATCGCAAGCTAGGGTTTGATCTTGATGTTTTCCAAAGTTTCCTCTTCTTTCTCTCCTCTTTCTCTTCTCCTTCTTTCTTTCTCTTTTCTTTCCTTCCTTTCTTACTGTCTTTCTTTCTCTTTTAATTCCTCTTTAATATCTTCCTATTATTTTTCCCCAAAAAATCTATTAACTTAATAACTCATAAAATATCCAACTTATCACTTAAATAGGAAATGTCCAAAATACCCTCCAACTATTTTCTCCGACAACTCCCAAAATCGGGTAAAATAGAATAATATGTAAACATAACATATTTCCACAAAAATTACACATCAAAATAATATTCCCCCAATTAAAATCAAAAAGGACTCAACGAAAAAGGAATAGTCGAAATCGGGGCGTTACAACTCTCCCCCATTTAGGAATTTTCGTCCTCGAAAATATCACCTGGTTCAAACCATACCGGTCACGACTTTCGCGCCCTCTCTCCATTTTCCAAGTTACACATGATCTCTTACACGCATACTTCCATACCACAATCATAGTCATACCGCATGACTCAAATAAGATCGTCAATCCACGTCAATCTCCATTGGAGGTTACAGGCACACCGCCTACCCTCCACCAGGAACAACATCACGGTTGTTCTACCCCGACGATCTCTTCACTAGGAACTACACATAGTCATTCTACCCTAGCGAACACAACCCTAACACCTATACCTCATCAGAAATGACATACTAGTCATTCTACCCCAATGAGCTTGAATCTCGGATACAAACTTTCATCCAACATCATCATCTTAAAGTCTTCATTCTCATTCACCATCAAATCAACGGAATTCAATCCAACTTCTCTCTTCGGTGGTACATCCTCAACACCTTCCAGAAATACTTTTGGAAAGTCACGCACCACTGGAAACACGTCCAATTCAACCTTACCCTCTGCTGACACTGATGCAGCCAAATTAAACACTCGAGTCCCGTCCACTAGAAGTTTCTCCAACTCTTCCATGGGCAAGAAACTCTCATCCTCTCCAACGGGGGATAACAATCTACTCTAGTTCCATAACGAAGTCCTTACCATACATAGTCAAGAGACAACTTAATCATACCGAAGACATAGTTACCGACCCCGAAGCGGGCGTCTCAATAACCATATTACCATCACAAGTAAATATACAAAAATCTCAAACACTTAACGTACTCAAGAGTATTGTCAATAAAGCACGTACCTCAAATCAACGATTCGCTTTGGTAGTGTCTAACTTCGCCAATGCAAATACTTTCCCATTTACTGAAGCTTGCTTCGGTTTAGGATACTTAGCACTGATGTGACCTACTTATCCACAATTGTAGCATTTCACTACATCCATTCTACAATCCTTAGCATCATGCCCAAGAACTCCACAGTTAGAGCACTTGATCTTGGGTTTTCCACACATGAAAGACTTATGACCCATCTCGCCACACTTGTAGCATTTAATGGATCCAGAACTCTCTCCTCCAGATCTCTTAACAAAGTTTTCCCTATGCTTGCCCTTATCAGCTGGCGTCACATAAGGTTCACTCCTTACTTGTCGCTTTTCTTTCTCCTCCTTCAAACTCTTGTAGTGAGTAGAACGAGCTTTACGGTTTTCTTCAAAAATTCGACAACATTCGGTCAAGTCCGAAAATCTTCTAATCCTCTGGTAGCCCACCGCTTGCTTGATCTCAGGACGCAAGCCGTTCTCGTACTTAACACACTTAGAAAATTCCGCCGTCACCCCGTCATAGTGAGGATGAAATTTTACTAACTCCATAAACTTAGACGTGTAATCCACCACAGACATATTGCCTTGTTTCAACTCAAGGAATTCCATTTCTTTCCTTCCCTTCACACTCTCAGGATAATACTTCCTCAAAAATTCAGCACGAAATAAATCCCAAGTTATATCCTCGTCATCTACTTCAAGCACTTGTCTCATACCGATCCACCAGTCATCGGCTTCTTCCCGTAACATGTGAGATCCAAGTCTCACCTTATTGCCTTCAGCACAGTTCATAACTCTAAAGATCCTCTCGATCTCCTTCAACCAAATCTGGGCACCATCCGGGTCAAACCTTCCTTTGAACACTGGCGGCTGGTTCTTTCTAAACTCATCATTAGCGTTCACATTCGGCGCACCCTGCACCGCTATAGCCATCGCCTCCAACGCCGCAGCCATAGCATTGTCATTGCGACCTGCCATATTCTGATTACTCGCAAAATAACAACAAGGTTAAACAACCGTTAACCAATCAAAACAGCGAGACAGACACAACTGACTCCACACTGGCTCTGATACCACTTAATGTAACACCCCCTTTCTATACCCCCAAATAATACAATTAATCATTTAGGCACAAATTCAAAATTTCATCAGAGTAAGTTTATAAAAGGGTATAAAAGGGACATGCCACATTATCCGAAAATCACACATATAAAACACCTGCTCATATATAATGATATGCAACATCAGGGCAACACCCACAAAAAAATATTTAGAACAAAGGCGGAAACATCTAAATATTTAATAACTTCCAAAATATGTAATCACATACATGTACATCATTCAAGTTGATTTACAACATCATCGATATTTAACCAGCATGTTTACATAAACATTCGTCAGCAGATACAAACATAGATGTATCACAAAAGAATCAAAATGATCCCTAGCTACCCGGTGCTACATATCAGAGCCGACCGACCAAAAAGGGATGAAGTCACACTTCACAAAAATACCTCCAGCCAACTAATCTGCAATGCCTCATAGGGCATTATAAAACAGCAGAAGGGTGAGAAACAATATCATAACAGTTAATGCATAAAATTGTATATATACATATACTCATATTTGTACAAGTTATACTCAAATTATGTTCTCACCACATTAAGCATATACAATATACATCATCAATGTTTATATTAATTCATAAACATACACACATATACAAATATACTCACACATACATGTATCTTCAAACATTCCATTCATGCCAATTATCAACAACTTACATAAACATCTACAATCATGTTTATTCACCATACATCATTTAAAGATGATAAATGCGATTCATAGAGGCCAACTCACTACTCTATGCAAACGTAATATGATATCAACTTAATCGTCCATCAGATTCTCCTAAGAATCAATTCACAAATCATAGAGGCCGACTCACTACTCTATACAAACGTAATACGATACCGACTTAATCGTCCATCAGATTCTCCTAAGAATCAATTCACTCATGCCCTTCACGGTTACACTATAACTCATCAGATTCGCCTAGGAATCGCATTGCTCATCAGATTCTCCGAGGAATCACATCGTTCATCAGATTCTCCGAGGAATCACATCGTTCATCAGATTCTCCGAGGAATCACAATGTTCATCAGATTCTCCGAGGAATCACAATGTTCATCAGATTCTCCGAGGAATCACATTGTTCATCAGATTCTCCAAGGAATCACATTGCTCATCAGACTCTCCGAGGAATCAATTCTGTCATCAGATTCTCCGAGGAATCACATCGCTCATCAGACTCTCCGAGGAATCACATCTCTCATCAGATTCTCTGAGGAATCACATCGCTCATCAGATTCTCTGAGGAATCACATCACTCATCAGATTCTCTGAGGAATCACTTCACTCATCAGATTCTCCGAGGAATCCTATCACTCATCGGACTCTCCTAGGAATCCTATCACTCATCGGACTCTCCTAGGAATCCTATCACTCATCAGACTCTCCTAGGAATCCTATCACTCATCGGACTCTCCTAGGAATCCCATCACTCATCGGACTCTCCTAGGAATCCTATCACTCATCAGATTCTCCTAGGAATCAACAGCACAAGAACGTACTTCATGAGGTTTCGCATGCAAAATGACACCACACACCTCTTGAAATGCATACATGTTTACAAACATACTCATGCATTCTTCACATTCATCGCATATATTCATTATGCACTCACAATATATATACATATCACAATACATATATACATATTCATCATTCATTCACAACATGCATTTCTATTCAGTTCAAGTAAATGCACCAAATTGCCAAACAGCCACATTCCACACTCCACGAATCACAAACTAGGATTCAAGCCATACGGCTACCCACAACACACATAACAACATATAATTAATCATCTCAAACAAGGAATGATCGCAACCAAACCACACAACCAATCCACGAATGGAAAACACAAGAAAGAAAAATATGCTGCTGTGTTCGCTAACCTTCGCCTGGCGAAGCCTCTGGCGAACCTTCGCTACTTCGTTCGCCTGGCGAACTTGCCAACGAAGACCATTGGGATTTATTCTGGAATTACTCGCTAGCACTCGCTAGCATACTCGCCTGGCAAACCTTCGCCACTCTCATTCGCCTGGCGAACTTGCCAGCGAAGACAGGGTGGATGCTACTGACTTGGTTCGCTGCTGCTCGCTGGGCTTCGCCCGGCGAAGCTTCGCTGCCATTCGCCTGGAGAGCCTGCGAAGACAGAACCTCCATGGCTGTTCCAAAGCCCAAACTCCACACAACCAACCGATTAAATCCAAACCAGTCTCAGTGGCACAACCCTACCATCACCCGACTAAACTACATCGTCTAATCCGAGTTCTAACCGATTAAAACCTCATTCTACTCATCAAACCAACTTCTAACCTAAATGGAAAAAGAGTAGAAACTCTACAAAATCCAAACACATACACATACAATCATATACATCAAAGAGATGATGGAGTTTCACACCCTTGCCTGATTAATCGCAAGCTAGGGTTTGATCTTGATGTTTTCCAAAGTTTCCTCTTCTTTCTCTCCTCTTTCTCTTCTCCTTCTTTCTTTCTCTTTTCTTTCCTTCCTTTCTTACTATCTTTCTTTCTCTTTTATTTCCTCTTTAATATCTTCCTATTATTTTTCCCCAAAAAATCTATTAACTTAATAACTCATAAAATATCCAACTTATCACTTAAATAGGAAATATCCAAAATACCCTCCAACTATTTTCTCCGACAACTCCCAAAATCGGGTAAAATAGAATAATATGTAAACATAACATATTTCCACAAAAATTACACATCAAAATAATATTCGCCCAATTAAAATAAAAAAGGACTCAACGAAAAAGGAATAGTCGAAATCGGGGCGTTACATTTATTGTGAGTGAAAGAGGCATCGAGGTTGATCCTGCTAAGATAAAATCAATACAAGAGATGCCAGCGCCAAAAACCGAAAAAGAAGTTCGTGGTTTCCTGGGCGGAATAAACTACATTGCAAGGTTTATCTCTCAGCTGACGGCCACGTGTGAACCGATGTTCAAACTGCTGAAGAAAGATCAGGCGATTATCTGGAACGAGGATTGCCAGAAGGCATTCGATAAAATAAAACAGTATCTGCAGGAACCTCCGATCTTGATACCCGTAGTGGCCGGACGACCATTAATCATGTACTTGACAGTTCTTGAGAATAGTATGGGGTGTGTTCTCGGTCAGCACGACGAGACGGGCAGAAAGGAGCATGCCATTTACTACTTGAGTAAAAAGTTCACAAATTGTGAATCTCGTTACTCGATGCTGGAGAAGACGTGTTGTGCACTAGCCTGGGCTGCCAAACGTTTACGATAGTACATGCTCAGTCACACAACCATGCTAATTTCGAAGATGGATCCGATCAAGTACGTCTTCGAGAAGCAAGCGCTTTCGGGCAGGATTGCCAGATGGAAAATGGTGTTGACGGAATATGACATTCAATACGTTTCCTAGAAGGCCATCAAGGGAAGCGCATTGTCTGAATACCTTGCCGAACAACCGATCAAGGATTACCAGCCAATGAAATTTGAATTCCCTGATGAGGACATCATGTTTCTCAAAGCAAAGGATTGCGATGAACCGTTGCCCGACGAGGGTCCGGATAGGAAATCCCAGTGGGAATTGATATTTGACGGGGCGATTAATTCTTACAGAAGTGGTATCGGGGCGATCATCACGACCCCCCACGGATCCCACATCCCGTTCACCGCGAGACTGACGTTTCCGGTCACCAATAACGAAGCGGAGTACGAAGCATGCATCATGGGTCTAGAGGAAGCAATTGATTTGAGAATCAAGAACCTAGATGTATATGGTGACTCAGCGTTCGTGATTAACCAGATTAAAGGGGAGTGGGAGACTCGTCAACCGAATTTGGTGTCGTACATGAACTATTCCAGAAGGCTGCTTCTGTTCTTTGATCTAGTGGAACTCCATCATGTGCCTAGAGCGGAAAACCAGATGGCTGATGCCTTAGCCACGTTGGCTTTGATGTATAAAGTCAATTTTTGGAATGAAGCTCCAAGAATTGCCCTTTCCCGTCTTGATAGACCTGCATTCGTCTTTGCGATCGAGGAAGCCTCCGATGGCAAGCCGTGGTTCGATGACATCCAGACCTTCCTTATGACTAAGGAGTATCCCGCGGGAGCGTCAACCCAGGATAAGAAGACTCTGAGGAGGCTATCTGGAAACTTTTATCTCAATCCTGATGGAGTTTTGTATAAGAGAAACCACGATCTCATGCTACTCAGATGTGTAGATGAGAAAGAGGCGAGTATGCTCATGGAAGAAGTCCATGAAGGCACATTTGGTACGCACGTCGGCGGGCACGCTATGACGAGAAAGATCCTGAGAGCAGGATATTACTGGCTGACGATGGAGTCTGATTGCTTTAAATTCGCGAAGAGATGTCATAAATGTCAGGTTTATGCTGATAAGATTCATGTGCCGCCGTGCCCGTTGAATGTCATGTCCTCCCCGTGGCCGTTCTCCATGTGGGGCATTGACATGATAGGCAAGATCGAGCCCACTGCATCTAACGGTCATCGCTTCATTCTAGTAGCTATCGACTACTTCACCAAGTGGTGGAGGTAGCCTCATATGCTAATGTGACCAAGCAGGTGGTGGCTAAATTCATAAAGAGGGACATCATCTGTCGTTACGGAATTCCCGAGCGGATCATTACTGATAATGGTTTGAATCTGAATAACAAGATGATGAAGGAGCTGTGCCAGAGTTTCAAGATTGAACACCATAACTCATCTCCTTACCGGCCGAAGATGAATGGCGTCGTTAAAGCGGCCAATAAGAACATCAAGAAGATTGTACAGAAGATGGTTGTGACCTACAAAGATTGGCACGAGATGTTGCCATTTGCATTGCACGATTATCGTACGACGGTACGTACGTCAACCGGGGAAACTCCTTTCTCCTTAGTGTACGGTATGGAAGATGTCATGCCGTTAGAAGTGGAGATCCCTTCTTTGCGAGTTTTGGTTGACGTGAAACTCGACGAGGCAGAATGGATTAAGAACCGACTAAACCAACTCAACCTGATGGACGAGAAGAAGTTGGCATCGATTGCGTATGGTCGTCTGTACCAAAGCCGAATGAAGAAAGCTTATGATAAGAAGGTGTGTCCTAGAAGCTTTCAGACGGGTGATCTCGTCCTGACGAAGATTCTTCCTCCACACTTCGATCACCGGGGCAAGTGGACTCCTAATTACGAAGGTCCGTATGTCGTCATCAAGGTTTTCTCGGGAGGAGCCTTGTTGTTATCCACGATGGATGGTGAAGATTTTGCATCCCCGGTGAACGCGGACGCAATTAAAAAATACTTTGCTTAAAAAAATGATCCGCTGGAAAAAAAAGAAGATCCAGGCAAAAATGGGGCATCCCGGTGAACCATAAAAAAGGAAAAAGGTTCAGGCAAAAATTAGGGATATAAAGGAAAAATGTACACCCGCAAAGTCGAAAACCCGGATGGGCGACTTTGGCAAAAAAGGGTATCCCGGTGAATCGAAAACCCAGAAGGGAGATTCAGGCAAAAGTTAGGGATTTGAAAAAGCAAATGACTGCATTCCGCGTGTGGACTTTCATTATTTAGTGGTTTGGAAGACCTGAGGGCCGTTTATCTGAATCAATCTCTTCTGAAGCTGAAGCGTCGGAGAAGTATCGAAGTCGAGTGGGTCATAGAGGGATCAACTCATGGTGTTCGTCTACGCCTCGTTGCCGACATGTGTATATACTGATGTATATTTATGTTTTTATGTTTGCGCGGCTTCCTCATTCCAGGAGCTTGCCTCTGTTGTAAAACATTTTTACCCGTTCAGGGGTTTGTTATCAATAAAATGTATACTATTCAGCAATTATGTTTGCTTGTTTAGCATTTACTTGTTTTGTTTGCGAAAAAGAACGCCAATGTTTTTGATAAAATGCGCATACATAAACTTACTGGCCTAGGCCACTGATTGTCGAAACAATGAATTACTCGAACATTGTCACAAGATGATAACCTTGATAGGTCCCTTTGAGAAGGGTGTCTTGTCTGTTTGTTTGTGTTGTTGCAGGTGTAGCATATACCAGACAGTACGCCGTGCGCATCCCCAAGCAGGATGATTCCTTCTTCTCTAGCAAAGTTCAGCAGCCTCTCCCCGCAGAGTCCGAACGTGAGATCGTAAGGCATTGATATGTCTCCCCAGGCAGAGACATTTCTCTCCCCAATCGGATGTATCCTGAAGGAACGTCCTATCCCCAGTTGAGTCTGAAGTGTGCAACAATTGGTAGTTCCAGACTAAAGTCTCTAGGAGAATTGAAATTCCCCACAGAGTCGTACTCTCCCTAGCATGCAGGACGATTCCTTCTTCCCCAGCCGAGTTTGCAAACCCCCAAGAGAGCCGAGTCCTTGGAAGGCGTTCGGGCCATGATTGGTTGTCCTCAGTAGAGTGTTGAATAGCTGATGTTGTATTTCCCCACCAGAGTCGTTACCTCCAAGGAAGTGGTTGTGAATGCCGTGCAGTTTATTTCTGCGATTGACATCGCTTTCCTCAGCAGGTCTGGGTTCTCGTAGAGCTTCGTTCCCCTACAGCAGTCGACTGAAGTTGGCTTCCCCATGCGGAGTCCGATTGAGATTGGTGTGACTTCTTCTCCTTGGCAGGATAAGTCCTTCCTCCACCAGAGCGGTCCTTTCTCCTTGACAGGAAGATTCTCTCTTCAGCATTTATTTTGCTGACGGGGTCGCAGCATTTTGCATGATTGCATAGCATTTATCATAAACGCGTAGCCCTTCCACCGTGTGGAGCATTGCGTCATTGTCAAAGCATATGCATACTAAACATGGGCTAGGTCGTTACTGTTCTTGTTTTGCAGGTGTTCCTCCGCAGAACGGTTTGATCAAGATGATTCTTGAATTCTCCCCAGCAAATTCGTTTGCTCAAGATGATTCTTAAAATCCCCAGTGAAGTCGCCAGAGTTGGTTGCTCAAGTTGATGCTTAGAGTCCCCGGCAGAGCGTTTGCTTAGGATGATTCCTGAAATCTCCCGCAGAGTTATTGGCTCGGGATGATTCTTGAAGTCCCCGCGGAGTTATTTGTTCAAGATGATTCTTGATGTCCTCAGCAGAGTTGACTCACCCAGAATGATTTCTGGGACCCCGAAGCAGAGTAACTTGATAGTTCTCCGGAATCCCCAGCGGAGATGTGTCATCCCCAACAGGTTTCCGAACAACGAAGTTGAAACTTCCCTCGAAGACTTGATGATTGAAGTCCAACCGTATTGACAAAGCAGTTCTCTCAGTTGATGTGGAGTGCCTGACGGCAGAAGTTTGGATATCCCCAATTGGTTCATGATTGACTGAGAATTCTATTCCCGACTTAGTGATGAAGTCTGGCTGATGCCCGAAAATTGCTTTGAATGCCCGATGGCATGATTGTTGACCTGACGAGTCCCGAGGAATCCTGATGCCGGACGGCATGATCGACCATGTATCACCGGTTACCGTGTGACCAATTCTCCAGCTAGTTGTCGTGCAACTATCATTTCAGTTTCCGAAGATTTGTTCCCATCAGAGTACCGTGTACTTGTGTAGTTGGCAAATTTCCGGGTTTGTTGGTATTCAACCGTCTTTTACCTTGATTGTTTGAGAGTCGTTTGCTTCTCACCCAGTCAGGTTCAAGCCGCTTGAATAGGGGCAGCTGTTGCACCCCAAAATTTGCCCAACTTTTCTTTACCAAGCTTATGTTTCATTTCATTCACATTAGCATTATCATTTGCATTTCATTGACATGTGTGCAGGAGATCAAGAGGTATGATTACCAATCAAGAGCTATACAAGAGTTTGAAGCTAGCTAAGAAGCTTATTCAAGTGTTCAAGGGTTGATATCCTTGTCAGAGAAGTCAAAAGATCCTCAGAGAGAATGGTTGAAACCAAGAGTGTGTGCCTCCTAACTTGAGAGTTGTGGGAGCTCCTCAGATTATTCTGAAGCCAGGAATGTGGTCTTGAAGCCTTGAGAGAGCTTATGAGATGTCTTGAAAGCCATCATGAGGCCTAGATAGGTCATTGTGCAAGATTAAGAAGACTCAGCCATGATTGATGCAATTAGGGTTTAACTGGGTCAACCCTAGGTCAACTGATGATTTGAGGAAGGTTGAGACCTAATCCAAGAGCCATGTGATCATGGATTGACACCATGAGATGTTATAAGGATGATTCCAAGGTTAACTCATCATGATTGAAGAGTTTGAGAAGTTTCAAGCTAGGGTTTCTAAGGCTTGACAGTGTAAAATCTCCTAGTTTGACCCCTATCTTCAAGGCAGTTTAGCTCAAGATGTGATTGTAATATCATCTTTCCCCCAACATGAATGTTTTAGATCTTGATCTTAGCTTTAATTTGAGTTCTATAAGTCCTTGATAGGATTTGTAGAACTCAAGTTATGACTTTGACAAGTTACAGGTCATTTGAGGCATGTGAATCTGGGGCTTGAAAGTTGCCCAACTTGCATGATACTTTTGCCCTAGAAGGATGATTCCTATGAACTTTTGGTTAAAATGAATGTTGTTCCTTATCCTCTTAGATTTTTATAGAGTACTAGAAGTCCATGATTGGATTTGTAGAACTCAAGTTATGGCTTTGACAAGTCAAGGGTATTTTGATCATTTGGAGATTACAGGTCATTTCAAGCATAAGGCCATAACTCCTATTTCCAAGCTTCAAATGGGAAAATGTTCAACATAAAACTTGTTCAAAATGATGTTTTAAGGCCAGTAAAGAGGTCTTGAGATGTTGGAAATGCTTGTAGCTCAAAGTTGCAAAAATGACCTAAAATAAGGGTATAAGTTAAATAAACCAAAGTTGGAAATTGATATTTTTGATCTACACATCCAAACCAAGGCATGTAATAGGTCATTTTGACTCTAGAAAACATTTTAAGAACATTGGTTTAGCCAAATTTTTGAATTGAAATTCAATTGGTGGACTTGCTTTGAAAAGTAATTACTTGCATCTTAAGTAACATTTGCAAAACCTAGAATCAAGGCATAACCAAGATCCCTTGCAAGCCAAACACTTCCAAAATGTCATGAGGGGAGAAATTGGAAGGATTTGAGATTGGTTTCAAGCTGCAAACAGAACTATGCATATCATGGCATATGGTTGAAATTCTCATGTCATGAGAGATTGAAACTCTCATTAGAAGGATCTAGAGGGTTCTAGATCATCCATACATGTTCTATATATTGAGTAGAAGAGGTTCAGAGGAGAGGTTGGTGATGATTGAAGGAGAGAGCAGAGATTGAGATTGAGATTTCATTGCTTGCAACTAAATTCGGTTCCACCAATTTCTTCACTTTCCATCCGTTTTCTTGATTGCAACCTCTTCCATGGATGCTAGGGATTAATTCCAGATCATAATCAAGGGGAATTCGTGGCTGATTGGTGTTCTTGAGCTCATATTTTTCCACCTGCAACTCACCATCGGGTTTCAAGTTTCAGGAGTTTTCAACCAGTTCTATTGCATACAGAAGCAAGGAAATGATCCATTGATCGTGTATGGAAGGTTGGAGAGCTTGATTTGAAGATTTAGTGCATCTGTTCATCAAGAATTGACAGGTATGTAAACTTCTTCCTCCAGCATAAATTAGGTAGAATCAAGATGAATTAGGGTGTTAGATGCATTGTAGAACGGTGTAGGAAGGTTTTCAGATAGTTAGTTTGAGAATTAGTGACCAATTAAGGATGTTACCATTTTCGGTTGAGAATTGGTTATGGCGAATCTTGAGGTTTCAGAGAGAATA
This sequence comes from Lathyrus sativus, assembly GCA_963859935.3. Lineage (NCBI taxonomy): Eukaryota > Viridiplantae > Streptophyta > Magnoliopsida > Fabales > Fabaceae > Lathyrus > Lathyrus sativus. Next base: position 337,880,800 of record OZ012736.1, on the reverse strand, counting down.
AAGGGCATGGATGAATTCGTGAGGAAATTTGGGACAAGTTTCATGTACAAACCACTTGCAATGGAGGATCCTAGAGAGAGTTAGGGTTGGGGACGATGACCGGAGTACCATCGGTGGTGGCCGGAGCTGTGTGCGAGGTTCAGAGATTCAAAAGGTTGAAGATGACTTTAGAGCCATTGGATGGGGCTGAGACCTTTGACTAGAGGAGTGATCCAACGGCCACGTTTTAATTTCAGTTTGTGAAGGATCTGAGTTAATGAAACGCGTCGTTTCATTTAGTTGCTGATGTTGGGCTTAGTAAATTGGTTGATACCTGCACCCCCCTGATGGCCCAATCCATTATGTGAACTGATTTTCATTGCTAGTTGCACCGCGTGTTTATCTTTTTATTTTGATTTTCTTTATTTGTTTCATTTTATTCATGGTTAGTGATTAAATCATATAAAATTGAAAAATGATTCAATTAATCCCATTCTTTTTGCATTATATTCATGATTGGATCTAGTATTTTTTAGATAAAAAATATTTTTATTTCATTCATTTTCTGATTTTATGGGAATTTTCATATTTTAATTGATATTAAAATAGTTATGTTTGATACTTGATTTTGTGGAATTTTGTGTGATCATGTGGTGATGACTTTGATCCTGATTTTTTGTGAGTTGTTAGTATAGATGTGCATTCTCCCCATAGAATTGTCTCACATTTTTGTGATGAACATAGGTGGTAGTTTAGGTTGAAACCTTTAGAAGCTCCATTTTTAGGGTTTATGATTGATACCTTTGGATTTAGGACTTAATTTTAGGACTTAATAGATGATTTAGTCCTTGGTTTTTGTATGAGGCATTCTTAATTGAATTAGGATCCCTTAGGAATTTTTGCAGAAATTTATAAGATAGTTTGCTATTTTTGATTGATTTTAGTTTAGGTGCTAGTTTTAGATGATTCTAATGCACTAACTCAACTAGATTAACATCTTTAGTTCCCTTAGCTTAGGGTTTTGTTTCTCTTGCTATTGGATGAGGATGAGGACAAGTTGAAGATGCATTGGATTGCTTGAAGAGGCTTGGATTTGAAGATCTTCCCTTCTTGTGGTGCAGTTTTGATTAGGTTAAGATTAGGGTTTTGTAGGCAGAGCTCCTAGATAGTTCTCTTCCTTCATAAACATGGAATATGTTGATCAATTCCATTATTACCTATGATGTAAGGTCCCTTGTAAAGGCCTCATCCCTCCTTTGGTAGGATGTGTGGCTCTTTGCAAAGTGGTAGAACCTTTGAGGGTCCCTTTCTCTGATGACAGGATGCTTAGTGGTGACCTTTGGTCTTCACTCTGCTACCAATCATCCCAACTTTGCTCTTGATAGATGCATATTTCTCCCTTGATTAGAGGATGGAGTCCCTTGCTTGAAGAAGATTGAAGGATGAAGTTGATACTTCCATGTGATTGAAGATTACCCTGAGAAGCTGAAGCTTGTAGGAGAAGAAGACCAAGTTGATACTGGTAAAGAAGAGAGAGCTGAAGCTTGAAGACCAAGTTGATACTTTTAAAGAAGATTCAATTGAGATTGAGTGTAGAGCTGAGGCTTGAGGAATAAAGGATAAGTTGACACTTACACTAATGCATGGAGAGCCTGAAGGAATCAAGTTGATACTTGTAGTTAGGAGTGAAGCCTGAGGGTGGAATTGACTGAAGAGCTGAGGCTTGAAGAAAAAAGAATAAGTTGATACTTATGTTTGATGGGCTGAAACCTTGGAGAAGCAAGTTGATACTTGTCATGGAGGATGATAGCCTTGAAGAGCTGTTGAGGACTGAGGACTAAGCTGCTGTCAGAAGGATTGCTCTGCTTTCTTTCCAGTTTGTTTTCTTTCTGTGCAACTGTATTGATGTGACTTGTTTGATTTACTTGATGCATTAGAATAAGTTCATATTTAGATTGATTTAAGCTAGGAGCATGATTGCACTAGAGGTTGAGTTGCTCCCTCTGCTTGTATTGTTACTGTATGGCTTTGCTTGCGGGTATTCGGTAGAGCCCAGCTCCCTTGCCTATGTGGTTTGTTGTGTTTGGTTGATAGCATGTTATTTCTCCTGTATGATTGCAGTTACTTATATCTTGCTTGATAGCATGTTATTTCTTCTGTATGATTACAGTTATTCATATCTGGCTTGAGGTTGAGATGAGCTTGTGGAGGCTGATGCCCCATACACATTTCCTCCCTCACTTGCATTGCATGCATTTTACACTCGTTAATTGTTTACAGTTTCAACTGATGCTTTATCTGTTTCTGTTTATCATTGACATGATCCCCAAAAATCTCACTCCCTTTGATAAGGAAGTGATGATAGAACTTTAGGTTGAAGCCTATGCATGATAACTTCTAGGAGTTCCCTGTTTCAAACCTCAACCATAGGATGAATCCTTGGCATGACAACAGTAGGACTTGATAGTCTTCCCCTTAGTTGAGCCTGTTCTCTCTTCTCATCTCAAAACAGCTTAAGATACAGTAATCATGAATGATTTCTTTCGTACGTTACGAGCCTTAAGCTATCTGAGAAAGGATTGTTGGAGAGCTTCTTTTCAATAGTCTGAATGTTTAGTACGGCACCCTTTGGGTGACATGCGACGCATTCACTCTCAGGTCATAGTCTTTAGTGCGATTGAAATTGCAAACACAATAAAAAACAGTTCTTTCGTAAAAGACAGAAAACAAACTTCAAACCTTTTTGCCCCGTGGGCCCATAATTCAAAGGAAGCTTTTCTGAAGAAAAGAGTGTCGTTAACTCCTAGTTCTACCGCAAACAGGCTTTGTCCCTAACTGCTGGAACTATTTGTTAACCCTACTCGATAAAACAGATGAATCTGAATTCCCGTAATCCGTATTAACCCGAACTACGTAAGCTCTGATCTCTCATACCTGTTGAGAGTACGTAGGCACAATACTGATGTATTGGCGAGCCACCTTCCCCGTAACCCGTAGTTAGCGAACTACGTTGACTCTGATTTCTCATTCTCTGATGAGAATACGTAGGCATAAAGTGCGACGCTTTGCCGAGTCATTTTCTTTTCTTTTTAAGCCAGCCTTGATAGGTAGATAGATAAACCAACTCGTCCAGTAAACACAACAAGCGTGGATCCCGTCGAGTACGACGGACGTGAGGGGTGCTAATACCTTCCCCTTGCGTAACCGACTCCCGAACCCAGACAACGGTTGCGATGACCTTGTCTTATACCTTTTCGTCAGGTTTTTCCGATCGTTTCCTTTCTCGTTCTGAGGGATAAATAATGAAAGGTGGCGACTCTTCTATTTTTCCGGCACCTTATTTTTGCGGTAGCGACATATAAGCAATGATATTTTGTCATTATCTTATAGAGCATTGAATAAGCTTTCCAACGCTTCCGACCGCGCGTAAAACGGAGTTACGGTTCAAGAGTTATGGTCGAAACAAGAAATGGTTTGCTGTCATGTTCGCTAAGCGAACAACAGTTTGCTGGCCACTTGCTAAGCGAGTACTGGGATCCATTTTTGTCTATTTAAGTGATTTTTCAGCATTTTTTAGGGTATGTTGTTTGGTAACTTTTTACCCCAACTTCATCCAACACATTCTTGAGTAGATTTAGCTTAGAAACAACATTGGAGGGTGCATCTTGACGATCTGGAGTCAAATCCACTTCAATCGGAGTTGACAGACCATGAGATTGTATTCTTCTTCCTTCCTCTCTATTTATTTTTCATTTGTTGGGGTTTTGTATGAAAGTTTATCTTGATTGTATGTATATTTATGGATCTTTGTATAAAATCTCTTTTACAACTCTTTATCGATGCTTATCTTGATTTTTTACTAAGCGGGTTTGGATTGCTATAGACATATAATGTTCGAACTCGATCTAAGATGAACATCTATTAGATTCTAAATTCTAGAGATAGATTTAGGACTAATATTCACGTGGGTATCGATTCTTAATGCTCCGTGTTGTCGAGTTGTGTGAGAGATCAACAATGAGACGATACGGTTGATCTCTCGACTTTGCGTTAGAGATAAGCTCTGTTGTGAGCGATACGTGATGATATTGACGAGCAAATTGGGTTGTGTGCATTTGATCCATATATTTTTTTAGTACATGATGGGTAGAACGAAATGCAACTCTTGACGAGTTTTCTCATTTCTTAAGAATGTACTTATTTTCTTGTTTTATGTTTTTCCTTTTGAATTTTTATCCCAAACCATTCAAACCCAAGCTTAGAGACGTATAGATTGTCGAACGACATTCTTTCCCTCACACTGATCCCTGTGGAGACGATAAATCCCGGAGGAAATTCTTCCGAAAATAATATTTTTGCTTGCTGCTTTACAACTTCAACAAAATGGCGCCGTTGCCGGGGATTGGTTGTGATATTGAGTTGCATTGCGATAGTTTCTATATTTCTAAGCTTTGCACATAATTGTATATATGCTTGTTTTGCTGTTGTCTTCTATTATGTTTATTCAAGTGTTATATATATTTTGTTCCTGTAACGTTTGTTCAAGTTTTTGGTTAGGACACTTTCTTTAGGTTGACGCTTTGACAAAGCATCAGCGTATATGTGAGGAAGTTACTAGCAAAGAACACTAAAGGTCGAGCTAACGACATGAAACAAGCGCTTGTTGGGAGGCAACCCAATGGTTTTTGAGTTTGTATAGCTTTATGTTTATTTAGTTTAATTCAATTTTGTTAGGTTGTTAGAATAATGTTTGTGTTTGCTCTGAAGCTTGTTTTTTATTAGCTTGAGGATACATTTTGTGATTTTCCAAGTTTGATCGTTTCAACTTGCGAAAGTATGGTTTTGATATTGTTTGAAGTTAGTACTTTGCAAGGTACTCGTTTATCGCTTTCTATAACATAGCATGATTATGAGACTTTTCATTTATACAATTTTCATGTCATTCATTATTTTGCCATACTTGTTCAGTTTTGAATCACTTTAGAACTAAACCTTTTTGTGAGGAGCTTTCCATTGTTTACTATATGCAGGAGACCAACATTCTTGTTTAACTCGATTTTATTATGTTTAATCTTGTATTTGTGTTTATTTGTATGATAGCACTAAAATGATCAAGGCATTTTGTTTGATTTTGAGCATAACCACTTGACCAAATAGCAATCTACCTTGTGAGTGAGTGAGAATTTGCTTACCCCCTTTGAGCATTTGTTAGAATCCATATTGGTGTTAAGTTCATTTTTGTATGGATTCTAATACTTTTTCTTGAACTATAACCATGACTTGTTATTTGAGTTTTTACCCTTGCCTAATAAGTTTGGGAGCATTCATGTCACTATGTGTGGTTGTATTCAAGTTGGGGAGAAGAGGTTGGTTGCTAAGAGGTTGAGAAAAAGAAAAAGTTTGAAAAAGAAAGAAAAGAAAAAATGAAAAAGAAAAAAAAAAGGAAAAGAATTGAAAAAAAAGAAAAAAAAAAGAATAATGTTATGCGAATAAGTTGCGTGGCATGGTGTAACAATTTGGAAAAGAAAAAAAAGGTTATTAGAATTTGTGAGTGCTTGAGATTGTGAGAAATGATCACTCTCATTTGATTAGCCAAGTTTTTGTTCTTTTACCTTGAGAAAAACAATTTTTTGTTACCCAAGCCACATTACAACCCTTAAAGCCCTTGTGATTTTTGCTTTTATACTGTTCAATATGAGTTTTTTCTTGATGAATGCATAATTTAACTTGTTGTTGACTTGATTGTTGGGTGAGAGTTAAGTCCCTCATATTTTTTTTATTTCATCTACCGATGAAGTGTGTGCTAGGTGTGATTCATTTTTGAACTTGGTATTGTCTTAAAATTCTTGGCATGTGTTTTGTATTTAGGATTTGTTTCGTTTTCATATTATCGTTATAGTTTAGTGGTATGTTTCACTTTGCATGTACGTTTTTGTGTTGAACCATACATTTGTTTTTGTTTTTCAAAACTTGTTGAATCGTGATTGCTTGCTTATTTGATGAGGACGTAATCCAAGACATAAATGATACAATACAAAGCTTAGGAGGTCCTATGACAAGGGCACGTGCAAGAAGAGTCAATGATGCTTTAGTTTACTTCTTGATCAAGTCAATAGAATGCATGGGCCAGATTGAAGAAAAAGAGCCCAAGTTTATTCTTATCATTCAAGCATGTGATAAAAGGCCCAATAATGCATAAATAAATAAAAATAAAGGAAATACCAATAACCACACTATAATGGACGAAAATTGCAAGAGAAGTGGTAAATAAAGAATTGCCATTATTATGCCCTTTCAAGAACCCCACTATCTCTTCTTTATTTTGCACTTTCTTTGTAATAACTCAATCCACTATCATGATAATTAGTGGCTGAAATCCTTTTGTTTTCTAAGGAGTTAATGTTTACTTATTTCATCATCTTAAGCCATTCCTATATAAAGGAGGCATGTATCTTCTTTTTGGATCAATGAATTTTGTCAAGTTTACACATTGTGTAAGTGAGAGTATTTGCTCTTAGGTTCTGGATTGGACCGAAATTGATCTTATCAAGAAATCATTTTCTTGTGGTGATCCTCATCCATAGGCTTATCATTCTCTCTTGGATTAGAAATAGTGTGGTGCCCCTTCTACTTAATTCCATTTCTTATTTCTCATTTATTTCATATCAGTCTCGTTTATTTTATATGCATGTATCAAATTCTGCCATTCTTGTAATTATAAGGCAGATTACTTTCTTTGAGTCACAAAAGAATTAATATTCTAAAAGTTAACAAAGTTGTTTCAGGAATTTTGATGGAAATGCCTAATTCTCAAAAGTTAGTGCATATCATTATTACTTTTGTTTCCTTGAGTTGATCGATTCTTGTTTGAGGACAAACAAGTTTAAGTTGGGGAGAGTTGATAAGTGCTAAAATGTATTGATTTTGAGTGTAAATAATTGGCACTTATTGGCTTGATTCAACCAATAAACCTCAACTTTTGTGCATATGTTGTATAGTTTAAATTATAGTGTATATATTGTGTGTCGCGTAAATTTCATTGAGTTTAATTGATTTTTTCTCATTTTTTGTAGGTATATAAGCAATGATATTTTGTCATTATCTTATAGAGCATTGAATAAGATTTCCAACGCTTCCGACCGTGCGTAAAACGGAGTTACGGTTCAAGAGTTATGGTCGAAACAAGAAATGGTTTGCTGTCATGTTCGCTAGGCTGTTCGCTTAGCAGTTCGCTGGCTACTCGCTAAGCGAGTACTGGGACCCATTTTTGTCCATTTAAGTGATTTTCAGCATTTTTTAGGGTATGTTGTTTGGAAACTTTTTACCCCAACTTCATCCAACACATTCTTGAGTAGATTTAGCTTAGAAATAACATTGGAGGGTGCATCTTGACGATCCAGAGTCGAATCCACTTGAATCGGAGTTAACAGACTGTGAGATTTGTATTCTTCTTCCTTCCTCTCTATATATTTTTCATTTGTTAGGGTTTTGTATGTAAGTTTATCTTGATTGTATGTATATTTATTGATCTTTGTATAAAATCTCTTTTACAACTCTTTATCGATGCTTATCTTGATTTTTTACTAAGCGGGTTTGGATTGCTATAAACATATATTGTTCGAACTCGATCTAAGATGAACATCTATTAGATTCTAAATGCTAGAGATAGATTTAGGACTAATATTCACGTGGATATCGATTCTTAATGCTTTGTGTAGTCGAGTTGTGTGAGAGATCAACAATGAGACGATACGGTTGATCTCTCGACTTTGCGTTAGAGATAAGCTCTGTTGTGAGCGATACGTGATGATATTGACAAGCAAATTAGGTTGTGTGCATTTGATCCATATATTTTTTAGTACATGATGGGTAGAACGAAATACAACTCCTGACGAGTTTCCTCATTTCTTAAGAATGTACTTATTTTCTTGTTTTATGTTTTTCCTTTTGAATTTTTATCCCAAACCATTCAAACCCAAGCTTAGAGACGTAGAGATTGTCGAACGACATTCTTTCCCTCACACTGATCCCTGTGGAGACGATGAATCTCGGAGGAAATTCTTCCGAAAATAATATTTTTGCTTGCTGCTTTACAGCTTCAACAGAAATCAGAGCAAACGTAGTTCAGGCTAACAAGAACACCGGTTGGTTCAAAATGTTTTAGGCCCGAGTAAGGTTAAAACTTAGTTTTAGCAGTTAGGTGTATGCAACCTGACCATTGGAGACTAGGCGTTACCTGTTTGCGGTAGAACCAAGAGTTAACAAAACTCTCCTTATGAAAAAGGTTTTCCAAATTAGGATCCCGAAGGATAAAAAGATTTGAAGTTTGTTTTTGTGTTTTTTAGAGAAGAAGTACATTGATTATTGTTTGTAATTCATGTTGCACTAAAGACTATGACTTAGGAGCGAATGTGTCGCATATAGTCCTAAGGACGTACACTAAACACTTTAAGCAATTGAGAGGAATCCCCCCAATCACCACTTCCCAAGTACTTAAGGCTCGTAACATACAACATTCATTAACCTTTATTAAGTTTTTTAAGAGAATTTGAAGATGAGAAGAGAGAGACACTCTAAAGGGAGACTAAGACACAACCTAATGTTCTCATACAAAGTGTACCTATGATTGGGATGAAAGGGAATGCTACCTAATGTTGTCATGCTTGGGTTCAAGCCTAAGGTTTATCATAATCAACCTTGAACAAGGAAGATTAGAGATCCTAAGGGAACATGGCAAAGAAGAAAGAAGAAGAAGAAGGAAGCATTAAATAAGAAAGATGCAAGTGTACGAACATGTAATGCACAATTAGAATGAAAGTAAGGGAGGAAAATAGTGTGGAGCAGTAGCCTCCACAAGCACATCTCAAACACAAGCATGCATATTAGAAATGCAAAGAAGAAGGGTGAAAGAATGCACACAAAAGAAAGCAAACAAGTGCACACAAGTGGGATGAAATGGGAGAAAGTGAATCCTACAACCATTTGTCATCAACCATAAGCCCAAAGGCAAACCAAATGAAAATAGATGAAGACAAGATTAAATGGGAGAATGGGAGGCAATGTGAGGACAGCAAGGTGCTCACATGGGAAACTCAGCCATAAGCATCACCAAAGTATGCAAAGCACGCCAAAAGAAGTCCTCAAAGAACCATCATTCAAGACATGCTTCAAGTACCTCCTAAGGAGGGACTAAACCATCTCAAATGGGATTCCAAAGTCATTGGATAGAAGCAAAGATGAGAGGAGAAGTTGCACAAAGCAAAGCAAGAAAAGCACACAAGAAAATGCAAGCATAGGCATGGAGAAAGACCTAAGTCTTAAGCACATTCAACACTTGAACTTCAAGTGGAAAGCCTAAAAAAATGCAAATCTCAACAAGCAAGGAACAAATTTATGACCTAAAAATGACCATCCAAACACCTCAACATGTTAACAATATGAATCAACAAGAGTTAGGAGCTCAATGGATCCACAAAGGTCATTTCCAAATCAAACTAGGTCAAGTGTTTGTATGAACCTCCCTTAGAAGTAACCTAACTTGCAAGTTACATCAAAATTAGGAAAAAGGCTCAAATGAAAATTAAAATGTTGGAAACCAGAGGCCAAAAGCATAAGAGCAATGTTCCATCAAAGCACCACCAAAAGAATTAAATCCCTAAGGTGTACCACTTTGAAATGGAAGAATCGAGGGTCAACAAAAATGCCTTAAAAGTAAAACCAAAATTGATCAAACCAGGGGAAAAATGGTCCTAAAAAATCTTTCAACTCATCATTGACATGAGGGATGATTTTCATTCATTGGAGCAAAAGGATTGATCAAGAAACAAATTAAGAACAAGAAGGAACAATTAAATGATCAATTAAAAACCACTCCAACCATTAATTCCATTTTTAATTGAAACATAAATCAAAATGATCGCCACGTGACGTAGATCAAGAATCTAGGTTTAGTTTTCATTAATCATGCAAGAATTAAGAGAATCGAGCAATCAAAGAATCAAGCATCAAATTGAAAATGCAGCAAACGCGTCCCTAAACTATCCAGAATTTGCCTACACATGTAGGACTTCAGTATGCAACAAGAATGGCGTGAAATGGATGCGTATTGAGTGAGAAATCTTGAATTGGAAATTACCTAACGGAGCCTCTCTGTTGGCGCTTTAATTATGCTCAACCTTGATCCAAATGATGCACAAACGATCAATGAACTTCAAGGAAGATCACTATGGCTTTGAATTTCTCGGAATTGGCTTGAATTTCAAATTCATGATTTCACTTCATTCTTGAATTTTGCAACTGCTCTTATGCGTGTTCTTCACCAAAATGCCAGAATGAAGCTTCAATCTCCATCAAAATCTTTTATATTATGGATTTACAAAGATTTGAGGGCCCAATTATGGCTAGTTACGGTGAATTGGAGTAATCCAAAGTTGGAAGTGGCAGCTTCATACACACGTACCAAAATGGCTCCAATTCCCTTGGAGATGATTCAAATTAGTTTCTGGTGATGTGCCTTGATCAGATGGATGACAATTGCTCCTTGAATTGATCTAATGGTTGAAATTGAATGTGAGACTTATACTTGAAGTAACTTGAAATTTCATGAGTTTTAGCTTGCATAACTCAAAAATTCTTGGTGCATTGTGTTTGTTGTGATAAAGTGAACCAAAATATGCACAAACATGTTATGAAAATGATTTAAACCCACTTCAATTAAATTCATGCCTTTAAAGTTCATTTTCCTTGATTTTTCTTCACCAATCTTCATATCCATGCCAAATCCATGACAATTTGATGTTTCATGATGGAATTGGGATCATTTGAAGCAAGCTTCATGTTGGAGAAAGTCTCATTTGAAGTGCACAAATGGATGAAAATGACCTATAATCTCACTTTCCCAAAATACCCCTGCCTTGCAAGCTTCATAAATTGAAATCTACAAATGAGATGAAGGACTTCTAGGAATTTTTGAAAATCTAAGATCATGAGGAACAAGTTTCATGTTCATCAAAAGTTGAGGAGAAACATGATTCTAGGTCAAAAAAGCCTTGGGAGTTGGTTGACTTTTGTTGACTGAAAATACATTCATCTGAAGACCCATAACTTGTTAGCATCATAACTTGAGTTCTAGAAACCCAATGGATGAGTTCTAGTACTCAAAAGAAATCTAAGAACATGCTCTACAAGTCTCATGTTTATGTCAAAGTGAGATGAAACTTGTATCTTGAGATATGTGGTCTTGAAGTTAGGTACTAAATAGGGGATTTTACACTGACAAACCTCTGAAACCCTAATTTAGTAGCTTCTCATACTCTTGATTCTTCTTGAATTAATCTTGAAATAACATCTTAAATGTCTCAACACAACTATCCGTGACTCCAAAGAATTATAATTGAGTCTTAATCACCTTCAAATCTTCAATGGATCTTGCACTAGGCAGATGAAACCCTAGGTGTATAATCCTCTGACTGCAACCTCTTGCACATGATATAACAACTTAGATGAGCTCCACAATGGCTTTCAAAGCACTCAATGACCTTCTCAACATCTCATATCCATGACAATGAACTCATGATCCTCTGATGATCTTCAATTAGCCTCCAAGATAGGAGATATGCAATACACATCCATTCACTGTCCCAAAGAGCTCTGACCAGCTTCTAATGACATGATGAGCACTCATGCTTGCTTGAAACCTTTGACAAACCTTCTCTTGCTATACACACCTCTTGATCCCCTGCAAATGAACAATGATATGCAATGCAGATGCTAGAACATTGCAATGAAACATAAGCCAAGTAAAGAAAAGGTTGGGAAAATTTTGGGGTACAACAGCTGCCCTTATTCAAGCGACTCGGACCTGAATGGGTGAAAAGCGAACGAATTTCAAACAATCAAGGTAAAAGACGGTTGAATACCAACAAACTCGGAAATTTACCAACCGCATAAATAAACTGTAAACACTGGATAGGGATAAAAATCTCCGGAGATAACTGAATAATGTTTGCAACATCGACATGCAGTCAGAAGAATCATCTGACATCGCCGCTAGACAACGACACTAAGTCGGAAAGATCATCTGACATCACCGTCAGGAATTGACACTAAGTCAGGAAAACATCTGTTATCATACAGCTGATAATGCACCTCTGACTTCGCTGTCAGCCCTATGCATCAATTTAGAAACACATATGACCTCTCCGTCAGGTAATAACATCAATTCTGAAAGAAGATATCTTTGACTTCACCGTCAAGTATCGACACCAAGTCGACAAAATAAATTTGACATCGCCATCAGGTATCCACACACGTCTAACATCGCCTCCAGGAATCTCGACATCAAGTCGGTAAAAGCATCTGACATCACCGTCAGAACCATTGAACCCAATAAGCAATAAACTAAACGGCTCCACACATAGCTGAGAATAAACATCTGACATCGCCGCCAGACATTCGTAAGATAAAAACAGGTATTGGATCCTGAGATAAGGACTCCTGACATCGCCGCCAGGCTTTCGCTAAATAAAAGCGAGTAACAAATCTGAAAATTGGATCAACACAAAGCATCTGACATCGCCGTCAGGCATCTATTGAGTTGATGAAGGCATCTGACATCGCCGCCAGGAATTCACAAAGCTGATACACATCTGCAGAGGATAAACATCTGACATCACCGTCAAGTATCCACGCAGTTGAGAAACATTTGACATCACCGTCAGGAATCCACACACATCTGACATCGCCGCCAGGAATCTGTAGGGGATGAAACATCTGACCTCGTGGTCAGGTATCCACACATTTCTGACATCGCCGCCAGGAATCTGCGGAGTTGATACACCTCAAACGTCGTCGTCAGGCCTCTGACCTTGCCGTCAGGCATCGACATCCAGCCGTAAAACACATCTGACCTCGCCGTCAGGTATCTTGCTTGATAAAATACAAACACCAAATCCGAAGATGGGAACTTCTAACATCGCCGCCAGACATTCACTAAATAAAAGCGAGAAACAAACCCGAAGGTAAATACTTCTGACATTGCTGCCAGACATTCACTAAATAAAAGCGAGAAACGAACCCGAAGGTAAAGACTTCTGACATCACTGCCAGACATTCGCTAAATAAAAGCGAGCTTCGAATCTTAAGGCCGGATCAACCGAAGCTGATAACCCCATCTTGAGAATACTCCGCTGGGAAGAGAGAAATTTAACCAAGCAACTCTGGCAGGAGAGAGAGAAATTTAACCAAATAACTCTGTTGAGAACTTTAACCAAATCACTCTATTGGAGATCCCACTGGGGAAAGAAGAGGAACTTAACCAAGTAACTCTGTTGAAAAACATATGATAAGAGTCAACATGAAGAGACTGATTCAACATGAAGTAAAGTCAACATGAAGTAGTCCTATTTCCCCGCAGAGATAGACTATTTCCCCACGAAGTCAGTAAGTTTGTGATTCCCTGGCAGAGTGGATCTATAGCAGAGATAGATTGTTCCTCAGGTGGGCAGTTCCTGGCAGGTTGAATTTTGACTTTTTCCCCGGCAAGTCATCACTTTCAGAGTTGTTGATTCCCCAGCAGGATGAATTTGTTTTCAAAGTCTGGCTGTCTATCCTCGGTAGAGCCATCTACTCCCCAGAAGAGTTGTATTCTAGAAGGTCGTTCAGGGTGTTTTCCTCATCACTTTTTGATGTGAATCCCCAACTGAGTTTGAACTTCTTGTTCTCGTAAGAACTTTGTTCCCCAGTTGAGTAGCTGTCCAGGTTTCGTTTCCCAGCAGAAGTCCAATTGCTATTGGCATGTGTTAACCTTTTCCCTAGCAGGGTGGATTTTGGTTCTGTACTCGGCATTTATTTTGCTGATTTAGTTCTGTTGCGTGTTGCATTCGTTGCATAGCATCCTCCAAACATGTAGCATTTCCATCTCGTATGGAGTATTACGCCATTTCAAACATACACATGCGTAGCATAAGCCAAGTGGTTATCTCTTTGTTTGCATGTGCATTTCCATCTCGTATGGAGAATTACGCCATTTCAAACATACGCATGCGTAGCATAAGCCAGGTGGTTATCTCTTTGTTTGCATGTGTATCTCCGACAGATGACTGATATCTTTGCCTGAATGATATCTTTCTGATGCTTCACCGATACCTCATCTTCAGAAGAGACTGATTCAAATAAACGGCCCTCGGGTCCACCCTCAATCCACTAAGATCTGAAGATCACACGCAGCCCGCAGTCATTTGCTTCTTTAAATCCTTAACTTTTGCGTGAATCGCCCTTTCGGGTTTTCAATTCACCGGGATACCCATTTTTGCCAAAGTCGCCTTTACAGGTTTTCAGCTTTGCGGGTTTATATCTTTTTCTTTTCTTTATATCCATAAATTTTGCCCGAACCCATTCTTTTTATGGTTCGCCGGGATGCCCCATTTTTTCCTGGATATTTTTTTTTTTCAGCGGGTCTCTTTAAGCAAAGTATTTTTTTAACTGCGCCTGCGTTCACAGGGGATGTAATATTCTCACCATCCATGGTGGATAACAGCAAGGCTCCTCTGGAGAAGACCTTTCGCACGATGTATGGACCTTCATAAATGAGAGTCCATTTGCCCCTATGATCTGTTTATGGAGGGAGAATCTTTTTCAGCACAAGATCGCCCGTCTGAAAGCTTCGAGGGCGCACCTTCTTGTCGAAAGCTTTCTTCATCCGACTCTGATTCAACCGACCATATGCAATAGACTCTAGCCTTTTTTCATCCATCGGGCTAAGCTAATTCAATCTATTCTTTATCCATTCCGCCTCATTGAGCTTGACGTCGACCAGAACTCTCAAAGAAGGAATCTCAACCTCTAATGGTAGTACAACTTCCATACCATACACCAACGAGAAAGGAGTTGCCCTAGTTTATGTACGTACCGTAGTACTATATCTGTGCAAAGTAAAGGGCAACATCTCATTCCAATCTTTATAGGTTACAACCATCTTTTGCACTATCTTTTTGATGTTCTTGTTGGTCGCTTCAACAGCGCCGTTCATCTTCGATCGATAGGGCGATGAGTTGTGATGCTCGATTTTGAAACTCTGGCACAGTCCCTTCATCATCTTGTTGTTCAGATTCAAACGATTATCAGTAATGATTCTTTCAGGCACTCCGTATCTACAGATGATGTTCTTTTTGATAAATATGGCTACGACTTGCTTCGTAACATTCACATAGGAGGTTGCTTCCACCCACTTGGTAAAGTAGTCAATGGCTACCAAGATGAAGCGATGCCCATTGGATGCGGTTGGCTCAATCTTGCCAATCATATCAATTCCCCACATGGAAAAGGGCCAAGGAGATGCCATGACGTTCAGAGGATACGACGGCACATGAATCTTGTCTGCATAAATCTGGCATTTATGGCATTTCTTTGCATATTTGAAGCAATCAGATTCCATTGTCAGCCAATAATACCCCGCTCATAAAAGCTTTCGAGACAAGGCGAGCCTGCCGGCATGTGTACCAAAGGCTCCTTCGTGGACCTCTTCCATAAGAAAGCTTGCTTCTTTCTCGTCCACGCATCTTAGTAATACCAAGTCATAATTCCTCTTGTAGAGTACACGATCTTGGTTCAGATAAAAGTTTCCAGACAACCTTCTCAGAGTCTTCTTATCCCGGGTCGACGCCCCTGGCGGATACTCTCGTTTCTTAAGAAAGCTCTGGATGTCATAAAACCACGGCTTGCCATCGGAGGCTTCCTCAATGGCAAATACAAACGCTTGCCTATCAAGGCGCGAAATGACTATTCTTGGAGCATCATTCCAATAGTTCACCTTGTACATCGAGGATAACGTGGCTAGAGCGTGTGCTATCTGGTTCTCCGCTCTCGTCACGTGATGGAACTCTACACGATCAAAGAATGGCAACAGTCTCCCATTCTCCTTTGATTTGATTTACAACTAGCTTTGAATCCTCATACACATCTAGGTTCTTAATCCTCAGATCAATAGCTTCTTCCAACCCCATGATGCATGCTTCATATTTTGCTTCGTTGATGGTGCAAGGAAATGTAAACCTGGCAGTGAATGGGATATGAGACCCATGGGGAGTCGTGATGATTGCCCCAATTCCACTACTGTATGAGTTAACAACACCATCAAATATCATCTGCCATTGGGAGCCAAGCTCAGGACCTTCGTTAGGCAACGGTTCATCACAACCTTTCATTTTTAGATACATGATGTCTTCATCAGGGAATTCAAATTTCATCGGTTGATAGTCTTCGATCGGCTGTTCAGCAAGATACTCTGACATAATACTCCCCTTGATAGCCTTCTGGGAAATATATTAGATATCGTACTCTGTCAGTACCATCTGTCACCTGGCAATTCTTCTGGAAAGTGCTTACTTTTTGAAGACGTATTTAATCGGATCCATCTTCGAAATCAGCATGGTTGTATGGTTAAGCATATACTGTCTCAAACGTTTGGCAGCCCATGCGAGTGCATAACACGTTTTCTCCAACATCGAGTACCGAGACTCACAGTCTGTGAACTTTTTACTCAGATAGTATATTGCATGTTCTTTTCTTCCAGTCTCGTCGTGTTGACCGAGAACACAACCCATACTATTCTCAAGAACTGTTAGATACATGATCAAAGGTCTTCCAGCGACTGGGGGTATCAGTATCGGAGGTTCCTCCAAATACTATTTTATCTTATCAAATGCCCTTTGGCAATTTTCATTCCAGATGACCGCCTGATCTTTCTTTAGCAATTTGAACATGGGTTCACACGTGGCTGTGAGATGAGATATGAACCGAGAAATGTAGTTCAATCTCCCTAAGAAACCACAGACCTCTTTTTTCGTTTTTGGCGCTGGCATATCTTGAATAGCTTTTATTTTTGCAGGATCGACCTCGATTCCTTTTTCACTGACAATGAACCCCAATAGCTTTCCTGACCTGACCTCGAAAGTACACTTGTTAGGGTTCCACCTCAATCTGAATTTCCTGAGCCTCTCAAACAGCTTCAACAGGTTGAACAGATGTTCCTCCTCCGTTTGCAACTTTGCTATCATGTCATCAACATAGACTTCAATATCATGATGAATCATATCATGAAAAAAAGTTACCATAGCCCGCTGATAGGTTGCCCTTGCATTTTTCAACCCAAAAGGCATTACCTTATAACAGAAAGTCCCCCACGATGTGATAAACTTTGTTTTCTCCATATCCTCCGGTGTCATCTTGATCTGGTTATAAGCGTAAAAACCGTCCATGAAGGAAAACACAAAATATTGAGCAGTATTATCAACCAATACGTCAATGTGGGGGAGCGGGAAATCGTCCTTCGGGATCGCCTTATTCAAATCTCTGTAATCAATACACATCCGTACCTTGCCATCCTTCTTAGGCATAGGCACGATGTTGGTGACCCACGGAAGGTAGGTTGTAACGGCTAAAAATCCTACGTCCAACTGCTTCTGGACTTCTTCCTTGATTTTCATAGGCATATCTGGTCTTGTACGCCTGAGCTTTTGCTTGACTGGCGGACACTCTTCCTGCAACGGCAAGCGATGAACCACAATGTCTGTGTCAAGCCCGAGCATGTCTTCGTATGACCAAGCAAAGATATCATTATACTCACGGAGCATCTCGACCAATCTTTACTTGATGTCATTCTGCAACGCAGCCCCTATCCTAACATTCCTTACAACTTCCTCCGAACCCAAGTTAATAACCTCGATTTCCTCCTGATGAGGCAGAATAACCTTTTCTTCCTTTCTCAAAAGTATAGCCAGCTCTTCTGGAAAATCTTCATCATCATCAATCCCTTCTTCGGCTCGAAATGTAGGATTGTCGAAGTCGAAGCAAGTCATAGATGTCTCTGGCACAGTGTCATCTGTAATGTGAATCCTGCAATGATAATGGTTAAATGCTTAAAATGATATGCAAAACAAGCATAAAGCCACATTGCCATTTTATTGTTAAACATAAAACATGAAAGACAAGGATCATAATATTTGAATGCAAAAACTCCTTTTGATTAATTGAAAAAGATTGTGCAAGCATAAACAATAAGGCCCTGAAGACAAAAACCGCTATGCTCCGGGTAGAACATAAGGTTGTACAATAATAAAAAAAAACAAAGTATTACTCTTCCATTGTCACTTGAATGAATTCATAGATAGTCCAATTGTCGAGGCTTTGTCCTGGAATGCACGACCTAATCCACGAGTCCATATCGCAGTCGTTATCCCCGTCTTCATCTGAAACAGCGTTGATCCGTTCGAAGATAACCCCACCTTTGGTAAACTGTACCGCCCCTTTGTAGCGCGGCGCGCTCTGTGAGGATGACGAAGAAGATGGGCGGTATCCCAGACCAAATTTATCTTGCTTATGGGGTATATCCAGCACTTGACCCCAACCTGGTGCTGCCCTAGCCTGTACCACTGCCTGGGCTTCTTTGAATGACGACATGGCCAATTGGGGCGCTTTGCTCACAGCAGACACTTTATATTTAATCTGTACCGTCTCAAAGGCTTGACAAAGAGTCTCATGGATTTCACCATCCATCTCAACGTATTTAAACGAAGATAAATGACTAATCATTATATCTTCCTCTCCACATACAATGATGACGTTGCCACCCACCATGTATTTGAGCTTCTGGTGCAGCGTGGAAGTTGTCGCTTGCGCGAAAATAAGGTGCCGGCATGACAGAAGAGTCGCCACCTTTCGTTATTTATCCCTCAGAGCGGGAAAGGAAACGATCGGAGAAACCTGACGAATAAGGGTAAGACAAGGTCATCGCAACCATTGTCTGGGTTCGGGAGTCGGTTACGCAAGGGGAAGGTATTAGCACCCCTCACGTCCGTCGTACTCGACGGGATCCTCGCTTGTGTGTTTACTTGGACGGGTTGGTTATAATCTATCTACCTATCAAGGCTGGCTGAAAAAGAAAAGAAAAATGACTCGGCAAAGCGTCGCGCTTTATGCCTACGTATTCTCATCAGAGAATGAGAAATCAGAGTCAACGTAGTTCGGCTAACTACGGGGAGGAAGATGGGGAAGGTTGCTCGCTAGGATATCGCATCCTATGCCTACGTACTTTCATCTGGTATGAAAGATCAGAGCAAACGTAGTTCGGGAAACTACAGGAAACAACTCAACTAGGAGGGAGACTATCAAGTCCTACTGCTATCATGCCATGGATTCATCCTATGGTTGAGGTTTGAACAGGGACCTCCTAGATGTTGTCATGCATAGGTTTCAACCTAAAAGTCTATCATCAAATCCTCATCAGAGGAAATGAGAGTCCTAAGGGATCATGTCAATGATACACCAAAACAGACAAAAGCATCGGCTTTAACAGTAAAATGCATGCAATGCAAGTGAGGGAGGAAATGTGTGTGGGGCTTCAGCCTCCACAAGCTCATCTCAACCTCAAGCCAGTCATGAAATAACAGCAATCATACTGAAAATAATCAACATGCTATCAAGCAAAACAGTAAACGGCAATCATACAGATAAAGGAAATGAAGTACCATCAGGCAAACAAAACACATTTGAAAAAGAATCACCTATTCCCTAATCCTAACCCTAATCACAGAGTCCTAATCAGATCAAGGCAAAGCTCTCAAGCACAACCCTAAACAGGAGCAATCATTCCCAGCCTCCAAGCTTCAGAATAAGCTTACCAAAGAAAGGGAGCTAAGCAAGCAAGCTCATAGTGTCTTCCTCAGGAGAACACTAGGAGGTGTATACTCAGGAGTCATACCCTATGTGGCTCAACCACTGTGATCAGTTTACATCCCTCCTCAGGAGAGATTAAACTCACAAGCAGGCTCCAACATCACTGGATATTTAAGAAATCCTATTTAAGCTAGTGGAGCTAAGTGAATAGACCCATAGGACCTTCCTCAGGAAAGTACTAGGAGGCTTCCACTTAGGAGTTGTATCCCATGTGGCTCAACAACATGTGATCAGTTTACATTCCTCCTCAGGAGAAATTAAACTCACAA
This sequence comes from Lathyrus sativus, assembly GCA_963859935.3. Lineage (NCBI taxonomy): Eukaryota > Viridiplantae > Streptophyta > Magnoliopsida > Fabales > Fabaceae > Lathyrus > Lathyrus sativus. Next base: position 337,860,821 of record OZ012736.1, on the reverse strand, counting down.
GTTGGCTCCAACATCATTGGATACTTGAGAAATCCTAGATCAACTAGTGGAACTAAGTGAATAGACCCATAGGACCTTCCTCAGGAAAGTACTAGGAGGCTTCCACTTAGGAGTTGTATCCCATGTGGCTCAACAACAAGTGATCAGTTTACATTCCTCCTCAGGAGAAATTAAACTCACAAGTTGGCTCCAACATCATTGGATACTTAAGAAAGAGGTGAGAAGGAAGAATGAAAGTCATTCATAGTGCCTTCCTCAGGAAAGTACCATGAACTTCCCTCAAACTTCAGGCTCTCAAACCTCACAGACAGGAGATGAGACAAGCTCTGGGTCTCTGCATCTTGATCTACAAGCTCCTCTTCATGATGCTCTCCATCAATATCCTCAAGGCAACCCAAGCCCTTCATCCAATTCCTCAGAAAGAACCCCACAGATGAACAGATAAACCACTGAACAAATCACATCATCAGGCAATCTTCAGATAATACCTAAAAATATTAAACTAATGGGGAAAAAATTCAACAAATATTCATAAGGGTCCTCAACACCTTCTCATAACATCTACAAAGGTTTCTACCTAAAAATCAAGATAAAACTCAATCAAAGAAAGGAATCATCACCTATGCACAATTCTAAACCCTAATTAGACTATCCTAAGTCAACCCTAATTAAACTAATCAAGATTAATTCTAAAAAATCTAGAAAAATCCTATGGGGAAGTATGACTCATCATCTAATTGCATAAAAAAGAATGGGTAAAAAAGATTAATGGAAAGTACTAAAACAATTCCTATAAAATCAAATATCAAGATGAACCAATTAAAAAGCTATTTAATTGAAAAATCTACTAAAAATATCAAACATAAAAATAAAATCTCAATTTTATTTTTATAATTTTCTACTCATTTTAATCTACTCAGGAAAAAAAGAAGAAATTAAAAATCACTTTTTTATCTATTTTATATGAATTATTCAAAAACAGAAAATATTAAAAGAAATAATAAAAGAAAATAAATGAATAAAGGGTAGGGGGGTCTGAAAAGCAATATGCGCCAGTTAAAGGAATTGGGCCCAATGAAAAAGGGGGGGGCGAATAGAAACCAAGCCCAGAATGGCTGGTTTAATGAAACGACGCGTTTCATTCACATTCCAATCTTCCCTCCAACTCTCAGAATTAATCTCAGCCATTGGATTGGGTGAATTAGTCAAATACTGGGAATGATCCAATGGTTTGTCCTTCGTCTTCTCCAACCAGACTAGGGTTTTGCAGAACCCTCCCCACCATGCAACCGAATTCGAGCTTCTCTAGCTCCACGCTCAGGCCACGGCTGGACTTGATATAAAAATGAAAAATGGCCTACTAGATTCCTAGATTACAATGGTACGACCAGTTCCTTCTCCCTCTTCTTGAATAATCCAAACAGAACCCTTGAACATCTGGGTACAAACACGGTTCACAGTTTCCAACTGATATCAAACTTTCACCAAACCTCAACCTAATGACTTACAGATACACTACACATTACCCTAACTAATGCATACCAATTCTTGATGATTAAAACTAACTATCTACATGGTTCTTGCAAATTAAAGTTTTCTGGTTCTGTTAAAAATCCTCTCCAATGGTGCTCAAACTCTCAGGAACTATTCTATAATCCTACCTCATGCATTCTATGGTATCAAAACTACTTATAACTCAATAAATAAGGAGTATCGAAGAGAAAAAGTGACCTGTGCAAATTCAATGGTGATGCTTGTGATCAATGCTTGCAAGCTTTGTAATGGAGGGAGAATGATCCTTTGATAGTGATTGAAGTTCTGTTTGCAAAGATCCTGGTGGAGAAGCTTTGGTTATGGCAGAATTCTTGATCTCTTGAACTTTGAACCAACACCTTCAATGGAAGCTCTCTCTCTCTCTCTCTCTGCTTGCCTCTCTCAATCACCAACCCTCTCTTCTATGAAGAATACTCTTTTTATAGCAATTCATGGAATGTTCTAGAGCTCTTTAGAACTTCCTAGAAACTCATGGAAAGTTCCATGCATGAACATGTTTCTACATGCCATAACCCATGCATATCTCCTTATTTTCGTGCCATGCATCCATTATGTGACATATTAACACTCCTTGAACCAAAATGTGAAGGAAAATGGGCCTGTGTAAGATTTTCCAATGGTACCTTCTTTTTCAAGTAATCTTTTTTCAAACAAACTTCATTTTTTAAGGCCCAAATCAAAATTCTATTAAAACCATTCTTCTCAAAATGTGTTTTTCAATGAAAATGGACTATTGGATGACCCCATTTGGATTTCTAGATCTTCCAAAACACTTTTCAATTTCAACTTTTCAAAGTTATAAGTCATTTTTAGTTCATTTTTGACCAATCATGGAATCTTGTGCTATGAGCTTTTTCAACAATTTGTGACCTCCTTTCTAGACTTAAAATCACATTTTGAGCAACTTTCATGTTTTGAGTTTTTCCATTTGAGGCTTGGAAATAGGAGTTTTAGGCATTGGTTAAAATGACCTATAACTGACAAATGACCAAAATACCCCTGCCTTGTTCAAACCATAAGTTGAGTTCCACAAATCCAATCAAGGACTTCTACCACTCAAATTAAAGCTAAGAACATTCTCTTCAACATTCATGTTGACCAAGAAACCATAGGAATCAACCTACTAGGGCAAAAGTTGTCTGGAAGTTGGGTGACTTTCAAGGACCCAGATTCACACACATCAACTGACCTGTAATTTGTCAAAACCATAACTTGAGCTCTGTAACTCCTATCAAGGACTTCCACCACTCAACTTAAAGCTAAGAACAAGCTCTACAACATTCATGTTATGGGTAAGATGATATATCAATCACATCTAGAGCTAAAACTGCCTGGAAAATAGGGATCAAATTAGGGTTTTTCACTGACAATCCTTGGGAACCCTGACTTGAAACTTCTCAAACTCCTCAATCATGATGAGTTGGTCTAGGAATCATCTTTATATAATCTCTATGCATCATTCCATGATCTCATGGCCCTTGGATTAAGTCTCAACCTTCTCCAAATCTTCAGCTGATCTAGGGTTGACCCAGTCAAAACCCTAATTCTATCACTCATGGTTGAATCTTCTGAATTCTTGCTCAATGACCTCTCTGGGCTTCATGATGGCTATCAAGACATCTCATAGGCTTTCTCAAAACATCAAGTTCATTCTCCAAGTCTCAGAATCATCTGAGGAGCACCCACAACTTTCAAACTGTGAAGCACACAACCCTGGTTTCAAAACACTTCCTCTGAAGATCTCTTGAACTTTCTGATGAAGGTATCAACTTCCAAATACTCAATGAACAAATAAATGTTGGTCAAATTTTGGGGTGCAACAGCTGCCCCTATTCAAACGGCTTGGACCTGACTGGGTGAGAAGCGAACGGCTCTCAACCAATCAAGGTACGAGACGGTTGAATATCGGTAAACCCGAAAATTTGCCAACTGCACAAGCACACGGTACTCTGCGGGGAACAAATCTTTGGATACTGCAACACTAGCCGCTCAACAACTAGCTGGAGAAATACTGATCTGACATCGCCGCCGGAAACAAACATAATCTGAGAGACACTCGACATCGCCGTCGTACAGACATCATCTCTGCTGGGGATTTAAAGAGTGTGACCTCGCCGTCAAACAGACATCCAACCTCGCCGCCGGAAACAAACATGATTTCAAACACATCTGACCTGGGATTCACTCCTGGTAAATGGAACACAAAATACACTTGCATACCTGAAGCTACTCCGCTGGGAAGGAGAGACTTAACCGCGCACACTCTGATCCGGGATTCATCCTCAGAACCATAACGAACATCGGAATACTGCTGCACACTGCCCGCCGTAGAACTTCAACATCAAAGATATATGAAACCCTGGCCCCTGGCCACTTCCAGCTTCAACTAGAAAAGATCTTCAAGTACTTATGAAGATAGACATCCTTGGCCTCCAAGGATGGCAACTCTGCAGGAGGTATCTTCGACTTCAGTCTGAAGAAAGTGATCCTTGCCCTTCGAGGATACATGAATCTGCCTTCAGGCAACTCCACCTCTGCTATAGAGCATCCGAGACTTCAGTCAGGGGTATACTTCGGCCTTCAGCCCGAATAACGAATCCTAGGTCCTTCACGACCTTGGGGGATAACCTTGCCTTTAGGCACCTTTGCTTCAGCATAAGAAATCTGTGACTTTAGTCAGAGAAATGGTATCCTGAGCCATTCAGGACTCCGCGGGGATTCAAACACTTTGCCTACAGGCAAAACTCCGTTTCAGCTGGAAAAACATCTTCGACTTCAATCAGAAGACGTATCATTCACTTGATCGCGCTCAATCATCACCTCAGGACAACTGACTTGGTCTTCAGACTCACACGAATCACTCTGTTGCATCTACAACCCTGGAACCTTGTCTTCAGCCACCCGTTGCTTCATCCACACAGAAATCTGGCTTCACAGGAACCTTCTGGTATCGCCCTCTGGCGCTTACGAAATCCACCTTCAGATTAGACATCGTTGTTGGAGCAGACATACCACGCTGCTCTGGTCTTCAAGAATCATCTTGACCAAACAGATCCATCGGGCGTCTTCAAGAATCGTCTTGAACTAATAACCTTTCTGGAGCAAACACTCTGTTGGGAATTCCAGGAATCTTCCTGGGCAACTCTTGCTGGAGGCGCTATTGGGGAGCTCAAGTACCATACTAGGCAAACAACTCGGGAAGCTGTACTGAGGTCTTAAGAATCGTCTTAAGCAAATGGCCCTGCTGAGGGATTTGAGAATCATCTCGAACCGAAGACTTCGCTGGGGATCTCAAAAATCATCTTGAGCGAGCGACTGCGGGGATCACACCGGGGTCTTTAGAATCATCTAAGAAAACAACCTTGCTGGGGAGAACTTCAAGAATCGTCCTGAGCAACCGGTCTTTCGGTAGTACACCTGTACAACAAGAATAATAATGACCTAGATCATGCTTATGATGCATATGCTTCTGCTATGCAATCACGCTCAATGCCATGCACTCATGCTTAATGCTATGCAATCGTGCACAATGTTATTGCAACGTTTAAATGCTATGCAGTCATGCACAATGCTATGCAATCATGCACAAAAACGCGATCCCGTCAGCAAAATAAATGCCGAAGGGGGAAATCCTCCTGTCAAGGAGAAAGGACCACTCAGGTAGAGGACTCATCCTGCTGGGGAGAACGTGAACACGCCAATATCAATTAGGCTCTGTCTGAGGAATTGATTTTCCGCGAAATGCTGCAGGGCAAACAACTTCAGCTGACTGCTGCAGGGGGCGAAGCTCTACGAGAACTTGGATCTGCTGATATCAATCGCGGGAATGAATTGCGCGGCCGTCTCGGCTACTCTTCTGGGGATGGCCACTCTGTGGGGAACCAACTTCAGCTGTTCCAACACTCCACTGGGGAAAACCAATCATGATCTGATCAACTTCCAAGGACTCGGATCTCTTGGACATCTGCAAACTCGGCTGAGGAAGGAGAAATCATTCTTCTTTACTGGATAGAGTACGACTCTGGGGAAATACAGCATCGGCTGCTCCATGCTCTGCTGGGGAGAATTGATCATGATCTGATCAACTTCCAAAGATTCTGCTTTTCTGCGGACTCAGCCGGGGAGAGAAATCATTCTACTTCACTGAAGAGTACGACCCTGATGGGGAATTTCAATTCTGCTGGGGAAGAAAGAATCATCTGACTTCGGGGGAGGGTACAACTCTGCCGGGGAATACGACATCAGCTGTTCCAACACTCTACTGGGGAAGAAGGAATCGCCCAACTTCAGGAGAGAACCTGATTCTGGTGAGGAATCTCAATTCCACTGGAGACTTCAGTCTGGCACTATCAGTTACTGCATACTTCGGTATACGACTAGCTTCCTGCGAAACCTACACTTGTGACCCGGTGCGGGGAAAATCCTGCTTCAGCGACTTTACTGGGGGAAACACGAGCTTCAGCTCCCGAACACTTCTATGAACTCTGCACTTGTGACCCGGTGCTGGGGAAAGACGAGCTATGGTACTCAATCATTCTTCGGTGCTTGACTCAGCTTGATGAGTTGGCATTCCTTCAGGACGCGTCTGCTTGGGGAAGAGAATCACCTCTACCTGGGGAAGACATATCAATGCTCACTATCTGATTCTGATTCCGCGGAGGAGAGATCACTGAACTCTGCTGAAAAAGGAGGACTCATCCTGCTTCGGGGATACGCACGACACATCTTCTGACGGGTGCTATGCCTGCAACGACACAAACAAACAGACAAGATACCCTCCTCACAGGGGCCTATCAGGGTTATTATCTCGCGACAACGTTCAATTAATTAATTGTTTCGACAATCAATGGGCTTAGGCCCGCAGGTTTATGTATGCGCATTTTATCAAAAAAACACATCGGCGTTATCATTCGCAAACAAAACAGATAAATGCAAAACAGACAAGTAGAATTGCTGAATAATGTGCATTTTATTGATGGTGAACCCCTGAATGGGCAAAAATGTTTTACAACAGAGGCAAGCTCCTGAAATGAGGAAGCCGCGCAAAAAAGAAAACATAAATATACATCAGTATATACAAATGTCGGCAATCGAGGCGTAGACGAACACCATGAGTTGATCCCTCTAAGACCCACTCGACTTCGATACTTCTCCGATGCTTCAGCTTTGGAAGAGATTGATTCAGATAAACGGCCCTCAGGTCTTCCGAACCACTAAACAATGAAAGTCCATACGCGGAACGCAGTCATTTGCTTATCTAAATCCCTAACTTTTGCGTGAACCGCCCTTTCGGGTTTTCAGTTCACCGGGATACCCTTTTTTGCCGAAGCCGCCCAGTGTAGGTTTTCGACTTCGCGGGTGTACATTTTTTCGATATATCCCTAATTTTTGCCCGAACCTTTTATTCTGTTTTTGGTTCGCCGGGATGCCCCTTTTTTGCCTGGACTCTTTCTTTTTTTGTCCAGCGGGTCGCTTTCAAGCAAAGTATTTTTTAACTGCGTCCGCGTTCACCGGGGATGCAAAATCTTCACCATCCATCGTGGATAACAGCAAAGCTCCTCCCGAGAAGACCTTGCTGACGACATACGGCCCTTCGTAATTCGGAGTCCACTTGCCCCGGTGATCGGAGTGTGGCGGAAGAATCTTCTTCAGGACGAGATCACCCGTCTGAAAGCTTCGAGGACGCACCTTCTTATCATAAGCTTTCTTCATTCGGCTTTGGTACAGGCGACCAAATGCAATCGATGCTAGCCTCTTCTCGTCCATCAGGCTGAGCTGGTTCAGGCGATTCGTCACCCATTCTGCCTCATCAAGTTTCACATCAACCAAAACTCGCAAAGAGGGAATCTCCACTTCTAGCGGTAGGACAGCTTCCATACCGTACACCAAGGAGAAAGGAGTTGCCCCGGTCGACGTACGCACCGTCGTACGATAACCGTGCAAGGCAAATGGCAGCATCTCGTGCCAATCTTTATACGTCACAACCATCTTCTGAACAATCTTCTTGATGTTCTTGTTGGCCGCTTCAACAGCGCCATTCATCTTCGGCCGATAAGGAGATGAGTTGTGGTGTTCAATCTTGAAGCTCTGGCACAGCTCCTTCATCATCTTGTTATTCAAATTCGAACCATTATCAGTAATGATTCGCTCGGGAATTCCATAGCGACAGATGATGTCCCTCTTAATGAATTTAGCAACCACCTGCTTGGTCACATTAGCGTACGAGGCTGCCTCCACCCACTTGGTGAAGTAGTCGATAGCTACCAGAATGAAACGATGACCATTAGATGCGGTGGGCTCGATCTTGCCTATCATGTCAATGCCCCACATGGAGAACGGCCAAGGGGAGGACATGACATTCAATGGGCACGGCGGCACATGAACTCTATCAGCATAAATCTGGCATTTATGACATTTCCTCGCGAATCTGAAGCAATCCGACTCCATAGTCAACCAGTAATACCCTGCTCTCAGGATCTTCCTCGTCATGGCATGCCCGCCGGCGTGCGTACCAAATGTGCCCTCATGGACTTCCTCCATGAGCATACTTGCTTCTTTCTCATCTACACATCTGAGTAGCACGAGATCGTGGTTTCTTCTATACAGCACTCCATCAGGGTTGAGATAAAAGTTTCCAGACAGCCTCCTCAGAGTCTTCTTATCCTGGGTTGACGCACCCGCCGGATACTCCTTAGTCATAAGGAAGGTCTGGATGTCGTGGAACCATGGCTTGCCGTCAGTGGCATCCTCGATTGCGAACACATATGCTGGTCTGTCAAGACGCGAAAGAACAATGCTTGGAGCCTCATTCCAAAGATTGACCTTATACATAGAAGCCAACGTGGCTAAAGCATCAGCCATTTGATTTTCAGCCCGGGGTACATGATGAAGTTCTACTCGGTCGAAGAACGGAAGCAGCCTTCTGGCGTAATTCATGTACGGCACTAGATTCGGTTGACGAGTTTCCCACTCCCCTTTGATCTGATTGATTACAAGCGCTGAGTCACCATATATGTCTAGATTCTTGATTCTCAAATCAATTGCCTCTTCTAGACCCATAATACACGCTTCGTACTCGGCTTCGTTGTTGGTAACTGGAAACGTCAGTCTCGCAGTAAACGGGATGTGGGATCCGTGAGGAGTCGTGATGATAGCCCCGATACCACTTCCATAGGAATTGACTGCTCCGTCGAATATCAACTTCCACTGAGACTTCCTATCCGGCCCCTCGTCGGGCAATGGTTCTTCGCAATCCTTTGCTTTGAGAAACATGATGTCCTCATCAGGGAACTCGAACTTCATCGGCTGATAGTCTTCGATTGGCTGTTCGGCAAGGTAATCAGACAATACGCTCCCTTTGATGGCTTTCTGAGAGACGTACTGAATATCATATTCTGTTAACACCATTTGCCATCTGGCAATCCTGCCCGAAAGAGCCTGCTTCTCGAAGACATACTTGATCGGGTCCATCTTCGAAATCAGCATAGTGGTGTGGTTGAGCATATACTGTCGTAGACGTTTGGCAGCCCAAGCTAATGCACAACACGTCTTCTCCAGCATCGAGTATCGAGATTCACACTCAGTGAACTTTTTACTCAAATAATAAATGGCATGCTCCTTTCTGCCCGTCTCGTCGTGCTGACCGAGAACACACCCCATACTATTCTCAAGAACTGTCAAGTACATGATTAATGGCCGTCCAGCCACTGGGGGTATCAAGATCGGAGGTTCTTGAAGATACTGCTTTATCTTATCGAATGCCTTCTGGCAGTCTTCATTCCAAGTAATCGCCTGATTTTTCTTTAACAACTTGAACATCGGTTCACAAGTGGCCGTGAGCTGGGAGATAAACCTCGCAATGTAGTTTATTCGGCCCAAGAAACCACGAACTTCTTTTTCCGTTCTCGGCGCTGGCATTTCTTGGATAGCTTTTATTTTTGCAGGATCAACTTCGATACCTCGTTCACTAACGATAAACCCCAATAACTTTCCGGATCGCACTCCGAAAGTGCACTTGTTAGGATTCAGCCTCAGCTTGAACTTCCTAAGCCTTTCAAACAGCTTCAGCAAATTGACCAGATGCTCCTCCTCCGTTTGGGACTTTGCAATCATGTCATCAACATAGACCTCGATCTCATGATGAATCATATCATGAAACAAAGTTACCATTGCTCGCTGGTAAGTGGCCCCTGCGTTCTTCAGACCGAAGGGCATTACCTTGTAGCAAAACGTGCCCCAGGGGGTAATAAACGTTGTTTTCTCCATGTCCTCCGGCGCCATCTTAATCTGATTGTAACCGGAGAAGCCATCCATGAACGAAAACACGGAAAACTGGGCTGTATTGTCGACCAACACATCGATATGAGGCAACGGGAAATCATCCTTAGGGCTCGCCCTATTCAAGTCCCGATAATCGACGCACATACGTACCTTGCCGTCCTTCTTCGGTACAGGCACTATGTTGGCGACCCACGGAGGGTAAGTGGTAACGGCTAGAAATCCTGCGTCCAACTGCTTCTGGACTTCTTCTTTGATTTTTACAGCCATGTCTGGTCTTGTCCTCCTAAGCTTCTGCTTGACTGGAGGGCAATCCTCTCGCAACGGCAAGCGATGAACCACGATATCTGTGTCAAGTCCAGGCATATCCTCATATGACCAAGCAAAGACGTCACTATACTCTCGAAGCATCTCGACCAGTCTATGCTTGACATCGTTCTGCAGCGCAGCCCCAACTCTGACATTCCTGATAAGCTCCTCAGAACCCAGATTTATGATCTCAATCTCCTCTTCATGAGGCAGAATAACCTTCTCCTCTTGTTTCAACAAGCGGGCCAATTCCTCCGGAAGGTCTTCGTCTTCATCAATCTCATCCTCGGCTTGATAGATCGGGCAATCAAAGTCGTAGTGAGCCGTAGAGGGTCCAGAGTCGATGTCGTCTGTTACGTGGATCCTGCAATAACAAGGGTTAAGTTTAAAGCAGGAATATGCAGGTTAGCACGAACCTCGTTGCCATTTTGCTGTTTTTCAAAACAAACATAAAATATGAATAACAGAGAACACAACATTTGATTACGAAGAAAACGCCTTTTTATTTATTGATAAAATGTATACACATAATCCAACAAGGCCCTGACAGTAAAACCACTATGCCCCGGGCAGGACATAGGGTTGTACAAAAGATTGTAAAAAGCAAATCATTACTCTTCACTTGTCAGCTCGATAATCTCCTTGATGGTCCAGTTGTGAAGGCGCTCGCCTGGTTTGCTCGGTTGAATCCAGGCATCGAGATCACAGTCACTGTCTCCGCTGTCCTCCGACGCTGCGTTGACACTTTCGAATATTACCCCTCCTTTGGTGAATAGGATCGGCCCCTTTCCACGAGATGAGCTACCAGAAGAAGTTGAAGCTTCAGCTTCAGGAGAATATCCCAATCCAAACTTATCCTGTTTGAATGGTATATCCAAGACGTGCCCCCAACCTGGGGTAGAACCAGCTTCGACAACTGCTCTAGCTTCCTTAAACGAAGAGAGGTTCACCTCCTGCTTCTCTGCAACAAGGGGAGCTACCTCCTTCACCTTGACGGTCTCAAACGCCTGGCAAAGAGTCTCATGGATCTCGCCATCCATTTCGACATACTTGAAGGACGATAGGTGGCTTACCATGATGTCCTCCTCTCCGCAAACTATCACTATGCTGCCCCCAACAGCATATTTAAGCTTCTGATGCAACGTAGACGTTACGGCACCAGCAGAATGAATCCACGGCCGACCTAAGAGGCAACTGTAGGCGGGCATGATATCCATAATATAGAACACTGCATTAAACGTCTCTGGTCCAACCTGAATTGGCAGGGTCAATTCTCCAAAGACGTGGCGTTTGGTTCCGTCAAAAGCCTTTACGACCAGATCACTGGGCGTGCACAGCAGTCCCCGGGTATCCAACTTCATTAGTGCTTTCTTCGGAAGCACGTTCAGCGAGGAGCCCGTATCTACTAGGACATGTGACATAATCGTGCCCCTGCACTCTATCGAGACGTGCAAGGCATGGTTGTGATCTCTTCCCTTGGGCGTCAGCTCCAAATCTGTAAAACCCAGCCCATTACCAGCGTTGACATGGGCTACTACTTCCTCAAGTTGGTTAACTGATATCTCCTGCGGCACGTATGCAGCATTCAATACTTTCAGCAATGCGTTGCGGTGTGCTTCAGAACACAGCAACAGGTTGAGAATTGAGATCTTTGACGGAGTTTGGTGAAGATGATCTACAATCTTGTAGTCACTTTTCCTGATCAGCCGCATGAACTCTTCGGCGTCTTTAACCAACAAGTCTTTTTCTGCCCCCGCAGGAACCTCTTCAACGGCTTTACCTTTGCCCTTATCAGCAGCATCAGCCCTGACTACCTTCTCTGCCGCACCCTCCGCCGGCGCGAACACTCTGCCACTTCTGGTGATACCACTGGCCTCAGCAAGATTCTGCGCAATCGATCTGGGCGGCTCAATCTCTACCTTCTGGCCATTACAATACACTTCAGCACCATAATGCCATGGAACGGCATTGGTACTCTCAAATGGGATTGGTCCAGCCCTGGTGATGGTAATAGTAGGAGGACGAGGTGCAGAAATGGTGATAGGGTGGCGAGGAATGGTGATAGTAGCAACTTCGTCCGCCTGCTTCAGCACGACTTCTCCCGACGCATTCTCAACGCTTCGACTAAACTGCAAAATACCCTCGGTCATCGGACTCTGGATACCTTCACTCAACTGCTCACACCCGTCAGGAAGTGCAGCACATTCCATGCAAAATTCCCCACATCCGGGAAAGAAACCTTTCTTCAGCAGCTTAGCTTTAACAAAAACCAACGGCGTCTTCAACTCTCTGACATCAGTCAGCAGGTCTGAATTCTCTTCAGAGATAATAGCATTTACTCCGCCCCCCCTATGATGAGGCATCGGATTCTTGGTGACGTTGGGCACGTTGTCAGAAAAATTTATTATCTTGGCGTCAATCATGTCCTGGACCTTATGCTTAAAAGCTTTGCAGTTCTCAACTGTATGGCCAGGTGCCCCAGAATGAAATTCACATGTAGCATTAGCATCGTACCCGGGTGGTGGTGCCCCTGTCAAGGGAGCTAGCGTCCTTTTCTGAACCAGTTGGAGCTGAAGCAATGTCTGCAGAAGCTGGGCATACGACATAGGAGGAGTTTCCAAATGACGGTTTGCCAGGGGACCCCGATGCTGATATTTCTTATATCCCGGATTATTCTGTTGCTGAGGCTGCTGCTGCGGCTGCGGGGGAGCAGCTGGGATGTTTATGCTAGCGATCTGAGACTGAGGGCCCTTGCCCTTTCTCCTAGCATTAGAGACAGCACTGGCATCGCCCTCCCGACGCTTGCCAGTATAAGGTTTCTTGCTGGCTCCTCCAGATGAGGATGATTCGCCTTGAATCTTGCCGATCTTTATTCCATTTTCAACATGCTCGCCCAAAGTGATGAGGGCCGAGAATGTCCCGGACATGCCACTAACCAACTTCTCATAATAGACTCCGGGAAGAGTAGCCACGAACATCTGTACCAACTCACGCTCAACCATCGGCGGTTGAACCCGAGCAGCCAATTCACGCCATCGCTGGGCGTACTCCTTGAAGCTTTCATTGCTCCGCTGCGAGAGGTTCTGAAGCTGAACTCGGTTGGGAGCCAAGTCGCTATTATACTGATAGTGGAGAACAAATGCTTCAGCGAGATCTTTCCACGTTCGCACAGCAGCGGGTTCCAAACCCATATACCATTCAAGCGATGGGCCAGAAAGGCTATCCTGAAAGAAGTGCATCAGCAACTTCTCATCATCAGAGTAAGCAGACATCTTTCTGTAATATGATCGGAGATGAACACGGGGACAAGTAGTGCCTCTATACTTCTCAAAGATAGGCACCTTAAACTTGTGAGGTACTTTAAAGTCAGCAATCAGCCCAAGTTTGGACATGTCAACGCCCAATGTGTTCTGATTTTCTATATCTCTCATTTTATCTTCCAGCGCCTTGAACCTGAGTCGAGCCTCAGCAGTCAACTCAGCCTCTACACCTCTCTGAAAGAAAATGTCATCCTGATGGTCCTCCAGCCATGGCTGAGGCACCACCATATTTCCTGCACCAACATTGCCGTTGACCGGCCCCACGGTAACATTGGCTCCCAAACCACCATTGACGGCGCCCGCCGCATTAAGTCCGAGGTTAGTCATAAGATTGCCGTTAGCACTACCGTTGCCCCCGGCAGCAGGAACAACGTTCTGAGGAGTATCCACTTGAGGAGGAGGAGTGGGTACGGCCCCGCCGTGAAGAATTCCATTGCTGTCAACCCTGGAGATGAGAGGTTGAACCAAAGTACGAAGCTGATCTTGCCCGTTCGCAACTACTTGCATCAACTCCATAAAACGATCCATCCTTTCACGAAGCTCCTGAACGTCTGATTGTACCTGGTCCATGATTCTCGTTTGATTGGCGCGAGTCGAGTAACGGTGGATGAATCTTTGATCAATCCTGAAAGCAGCTCGGAACCTGAGTACCTGAAAAACCTGTCAAGATTAAAGGTTAGGAAAAGCAACAGAATGTATGTCATGCAAGAATGCTTCATGCAAATGCATGCGTGTGTCCGTGTGCTTGAGAGATTTCCCCGGTCCTGGCATCTGCTGATAATAATAAGGGGAAGAATCTAGGCCCAATCATGGAGACAGTAACCTCACAGACACACGCTAATGGAATGATTATGCAAGCTAATGCAAAATGCAGGCATGCAACAATATATCCAAGGCTGCTGTGGAGATTCGATGTCAACAGTCACTGTTGAGAAGGAAACCCCGGTGTAATCCCACTGATCTGATCTGTTGTGAATAACCATCTGGTAGGATCGAGATCAAGATTCTGCTCTGACAAGAACGAAGGCCTGATAATGAAAACCCTGGATGCAAGATCAAGGAATATCTGTTGGAGAAGTCTTCAGACCCCAAATCACGAATCTGCCCTCTCAAGAACAAATACACAGCTGCTGATGAGATCTTCAAACCTCACTCAAAACCTGCCCTGTCAAGAGCAAAATAACAACTGCTGACGAGATCCTCAGACCTCACTCAAAAATCTGCTTCATCCAGAACAAATAACAACCGCTGATGAGACCTTCAGACCTCACTCAAAAATCTGCTCCATCCAGAACAAACTTCTGATAATAATACACTGATCAAAGCCTGCTCTATCAAGAACAGACAAACACCTGATGATAAGATCCTCTGATCAAACCCTTGCTCTATCAAGAACATATCTGCAACTGAGAACCCAACATAACTGATTCGCTGTCAAGAAAACCAGGTAGTCTGGAGGTCAAAGTTTCCTGCAATATCCCAACCCACTCACAGGTATGATGGACCTAATCCACGGACAAAGGTACGGCATCCTATGCGGTCGTCAGCGTCACAGACATTCATGAGTGACAATACGATTCCCAGAAGGAGTGGCATCGTCAAGTCATGAAGAGGCCTCTCTTAGCTGACTTCCAAATGATCGGTCCCCAGAGTCGACAATCCTCACATCTGGACTCCCCTCAGATCCTCAGGACCGGAAAGGAGCACCTCTGCAAGAATCTCGTCTGAGCGCAGATTTTCGTAGGGAACTGTGCCTGTTCAACAGACAGGTTCGTCTACTACTTCTCCGCAACTATATCTAGGTGTGTACTCAAGCCCAGGTCCGGCTTTTCACTCACAGTAACATCCCTCTCCCACAGCAGCACAGATAATCATATCGAACTGGAAATAAAATGCGGGAAATAAAATGCGGGAAGTAAAGTGCGGGAAGTGAAAATGCGATAAATAAACGCAACCCAACAAGCAAACACACAAACGATAGGATTGACTCGCGTAGGGGATGGGAAACGGTCCCAGCATAAGGGATGGGAAAAGTCCCTAGATGCTTGGTTCCCCAGCAGAGTCGCCAGCTGCTGGGGACGGTCCCAGACAGCTAGGAAGGAAATCCAAGGCGAGACTCGCATAGGGAAACACCAGAAGTCCCCAGCAGAGTCGCCAGCTGTCGCTTGCGCGAAAATAAGGTGCCGGCATGACAGAAGAGTCGCCACCTTTCGTTATTTATCCCTCAGAGCGGGAAAGGAAACGATCGGAGAAACCTGACGAATAAGGGTAAGACAAGGTCATCGCAACCATTGTCTGGGTTCGGGAGTCGGTTACGCAAGGGGAAGGTATTAGCACCCCTCACGTCCGTCGTACTCGACGGGATCCTCGCTTGTGTGTTTACTTGGACGGGTTGGTTATAATCTATCTACCTATCAAGGCTGGCTGAAAAAGAAAAGAAAAATGACTCGGCAAAGCGTCGCGCTTTATGCCTACGTATTCTCATCAGAGAATGAGAAATCAGAGTCAACGTAGTTCGGCTAACTACGGGGAGGAAGATGGGGAAGGTTGCTCGCTAGGATATCGCATCCTATGCCTACGTACTTTCATCTGGTATGAAAGATCAGAGCAAACGTAGTTCGGGAAACTACAGGAAACAACTCAACTAGGAGGGAGACTATCAAGTCCTACTGCTATCATGCCATGGATTCATCCTATGGTTGAGGTTTGAACAGGGACCTCCTAGATGTTGTCATGCATAGGTTTCAACCTAAAAGTCTATCATCAAATCCTCATCAGAGGAAATGAGAGTCCTAAGGGATCATGTCAATGATACACCAAAACAGACAAAAGCATCGGCTTTAACAGTAAAATGCATGCAATGCAAGTGAGGGAGGAAATGTGTGTGGGGCTTCAGCCTCCACAAGCTCATCTCAACCTCAAGCCAGTCATGAAATAACAGCAATCATACTGAAAATAATCAACATGCTATCAAGCAAAACAGTAAACGGCAATCATATAGATAAAGGAAATGAAGTACCATCAGGCAAACAAAACACATTTGAAAAAGAATCACCTATTCCCTAATCCTAACCCTAATCACAGAGTCCTAATCAGATCAAGGCAAAGCTCTCAAGCACAACCCTAAACAGGAGCAATCATTCCCAGCCTCCAAGCTTCAGAATAAGCTTACCAAAGAAAGGGAGCTAAGCAAGCAAGCTCATAGTGTCTTCCTCAGGAGAACACTAGGAGGTGTATACTCAGGAGTCATACCCTATGTGGCTCAACCACTGTGATCAGTTTACATCCCTCCTCAGGAGAGATTAAACTCACAAGCAGGCTCCAACATCACTGGATATTTAAGAAATCCTATTTAAGCTAGTGGAGCTAAGTGAATAGACCCATAGGACCTTCCTCAGGAAAGTACTAGGAGGCTTCCACTTAGGAGTTGTATCCCATGTGGCTCAACAACATGTGATCAGTTTACATTCCTCCTCAGGAGAAATTAAACTCACAAGTTGGCTCCAACATCATTGGATACTTGAGAAATCCTAGATCAACTAGTGGAACTAAGTGAATAGACCCATAGGACCTTCCTCAGGAAAGTACTAGGAGGCTTCCACTTAGGAGTTGTATCCCATGTGGCTCAACAACAAGTGATCAGTTTACATTCCTCCTCAGGAGAAATTAAACTCACAAGTTGGCTCCAACATCATTGGATACTTAAGAAAGAGGTGAGAAGGAAGAATGAAAGTCATTCATAGTGCCTTCCTCAGGAAAGTACCATGAACTTCCCTCAAACTTCAGGCTCTCAAACCTCACAGACAGGAGATGAGACAAGCTCTGGGTCTCTGCATCTTGATCTACAAGCTCCTCTTCATGATGCTCTCCATCAATATCCTCAAGGCAACCCAAGCCCTTCATCCAATTCCTCAGAAAGAACCCCACAGATGAACAGATAAACCACTGAACAAATCACATCATCAGGCAATCTTCAGATAATACCTAAAAATATTAAACTAATGGGGAAAAAATTCAACAAATATTCATAAGGGTCCTCAACACCTTCTCATAACATCTACAAAGGTTTCTACCTAAAAATCAAGATAAAACTCAATCAAAGAAAGGAATCATCACCTATGCACAATTCTAAACCCTAATTAGACTATCCTAAGTCAACCCTAATTAAACTAATCAAGATTAATTCTAAAAAATCTAGAAAAATCCTATGGGGAAGTATGACTCATCATCTAATTGCATAAAAAAGAATGGGTAAAAAAGATTAATGGAAAGTACTAAAACAATTCCTATAAAATCAAATATCAAGATGAACCAATTAAAAAGCTATTTAATTGAAAAATCTACTAAAAATATCAAACATAAAAATAAAATCTCAATTTTATTTTTATAATTTTCTACTCATTTTAATCTACTCAGGAAAAAAAGAAGAAATTAAAAATCACTTTTTTATCTATTTTATATGAATTATTCAAAAACAGAAAATATTAAAAGAAATAATAAAAGAAAATAAATGAATAAAGGGTAGGGGGGTCTGAAAAGCAATATGCGCCAGTTAAAGGAATTGGGCCCAATGAAAAAGGGGGGGGCGAATAGAAACCAAGCCCAGAATGGCTGGTTTAATGAAACGACGCGTTTCATTCACATTCCAATCTTCCCTCCAACTCTCAGAATTAATCTCAGCCATTGGATTGGGTGAATTAGTCAAATACTGGGAATGATCCAATGGCTTGTCCTTCGTCTTCTCCAACCAGACTAGGGTTTTGCAGAACCCTCCCCACCATGCAACCGAATTCGAGCTTCTCTAGCTCCACGCTCAGGCCACGGCTGGACTTGATATAAAAATGAAAAATGGCCTACTAGATTCCTAGATTACAATGGTACGACCAGTTCCTTCTCCCTCTTCTTGAATAATCCAAACAGAACCCTTGAACATCTGGGTACAAACACGGTTCACAGTTTCCAACTGATATCAAACTTTCACCAAACCTCAACCTAATGACTTACAGATACACTACACATTACCCTAACTAATGCATACCAATTCTTGATGATTAAAACTAACTATCTACATGGTTCTTGCAAATTAAAGTTTTCTGGTTCTGTTAAAAATCCTCTCCAATGGTGCTCAAACTCTCAGGAACTATTCTATAATCCTACCTCATGCATTCTATGGTATCAAAACTACTTATAACTCAATAAATAAGGAGTATCGAAGAGAAAAAGTGACCTGTGCAAATTCAATGGTGATGCTTGTGATCAATGCTTGCAAGCTTTGTAATGGAGGGAGAATGATCCTTTGATAGTGATTGAAGTTCTGTTTGCAAAGATCCTGGTGGAGAAGCTTTGGTTATGGCAGAATTCTTGATCTCTTGAACTTTGAACCAACACCTTCAATGGAAGCTCTCTCTCTCTCTCTCTCTGCTTGCCTCTCTCAATCACCAACCCTCTCTTCTATGAAGAATACTCTTTTTATAGCAATTCATGGAATGTTCTAGAGCTCTTTAGAACTTCCTAGAAACTCATGGAAAGTTCCATGCATGAACATGTTTCTACATGCCATAACCCATGCATATCTCCTTATTTTCGTGCCATGCATCCATTATGTGACATATTAACACTCCTTGAACCAAAATGTGAAGGAAAATGGGCCTGTGTAAGATTTTCCAATGGTACCTTCTTTTTCAAGTAATCTTTTTTCAAACAAACTTCATTTTTTAAGGCCCAAATCAAAATTCTATTAAAACCATTCTTCTCAAAATGTGTTTTTCAATGAAAATGGACTATTGGATGACCCCATTTGGATTTCTAGATCTTCCAAAACACTTTTCAATTTCAACTTTTCAAAGTTATAAGTCATTTTTAGTTCATTTTTGACCAATCATGGAATCTTGTGCTATGAGCTTTTTCAACAATTTGTGACCTCCTTTCTAGACTTAAAATCACATTTTGAGCAACTTTCATGTTTTGAGTTTTTCCATTTGAGGCTTGGAAATAGGAGTTTTAGGCATTGGTTAAAATGACCTATAACTGACAAATGACCAAAATACCCCTGCCTTGTTCAAACCATAAGTTGAGTTCCACAAATCCAATCAAGGACTTCTACCACTCAAATTAAAGCTAAGAACATTCTCTTCAACATTCATGTTGACCAAGAAACCATAGGAATCAACCTACTAGGGCAAAAGTTGTCTGGAAGTTGGGTGACTTTCAAGGACCCAGATTCACACACATCAACTGACCTGTAATTTGTCAAAACCATAACTTGAGCTCTGTAACTCCTATCAAGGACTTCCACCACTCAACTTAAAGCTAAGAACAAGCTCTACAACATTCATGTTATGGGTAAGATGATATATCAATCACATCTAGAGCTAAAACTGCCTGGAAAATAGGGATCAAATTAGGGTTTTTCACTGACAATCCTTGGGAACCCTGACTTGAAACTTCTCAAACTCCTCAATCATGATGAGTTGGTCTAGGAATCATCTTTATATAATCTCTATGCATCATTCCATGATCTCATGGCCCTTGGATTAAGTCTCAACCTTCTCCAAATCTTCAGCTGATCTAGGGTTGACCCAGTCAAAACCCTAATTCTATCACTCATGGTTGAATCTTCTGAATTCTTGCTCAATGACCTCTCTGGGCTTCATGATGGCTATCAAGACATCTCATAGGCTTTCTCAAAACATCAAGTTCATTCTCCAAGTCTCAGAATCATCTGAGGAGCACCCACAACTTTCAAACTGTGAAGCACACAACCCTGGTTTCAAAACACTTCCTCTGAAGATCTCTTGAACTTTCTGATGAAGGTATCAACTTCCAAATACTCAATGAACAAATAAATGTTGGTCAAATTTTGGGGTGCAACAGAAGTTACAGCTCCTGCTGAGTGAATCCAGGGACGGCCCAACAAACAGCTATAGAAAGACTGAATGTCCATAATATAGAATACTGCATCAAATACTTCGGGACCAACTTGAATAGGCAGCATTACCTCCCTGAATACAGACTTTCTGGTACCATCAAAAGCACGTACTACCGGGTCACTTGGTGTACAGATTAACCATTTCATGTCCAACTTCATCAGGGCCTTCTTCGGAAGCACATTCAAAGACGATCCTGTATCTACCAGCATATGAGACAGGACGGATCCATGACATTCAATTGAAATATGTAACGCACAATTATGATTCATTCCCTTCAGTGTCAAATCCAAGTTTGTGAAACCTAGGCCATTACCTACATTGACGTGCGCTACAACCCCTTCGAGTTGGTTAACCGATATCTCTTGCGGCATGTAAGCAGTATTCAACATCCTTAACAACGCATTCTGGTGCGCTTCTGAACATAACAACAGCGATAGGATAGAGATTTTGGAGAGCGTCTGTTGCAAGTGATCTACTATCTTGTAGTCACTTTTTTTTATCAATCTCATGAACTCCTCCGCTTCCTTTTCCAAAGAATTCTTCTCTCCAGCCTGAGAAGTTTCTTCCACCACAGCTTTCTTACCCTTATCAGCTCCGTCAGTGACCACTTCAGGTGATGAGAACACTCTCCCGCTTCGAGTGATTCCCCCAGCTCCCACTAGATTATCCACTGAATCAACCGGCAAGGTCTTCAACTCCTGTTTTTGCCCATTACAATATACCTTCGCTCCGTAATTCCACAGAATTGCATTGGTACTCTCATACAGCACAGGATCGTCTTTTTTGATAATAATGGTTGGCAGCCTCGAAACAGAAATAGTTATAGTTTTGTATGGAATCGAGATCGTTGCAACCTCATTCCTTTCCTCAAACATTACCTCTTCAAACTTCTTCTCAACAATCCGGTCAAATTGCAACATTCTGTCATTCATCATACCCTGAATATAGCTCTTCAGCTTTGCACATCCCTCGGGATGACTCAAACATTCAGCACACGATTCATCACAGCCCGGGAATATCCCTCCCTTCATCAACCTTTCCTTCACAAAGCCCAGCGGCATTTTCAAATCATTGACATCAGTTACCAGATCTAAACTCTCGTCTTCAATGATTGCACTGACTCCAGTAGTCCCATGGTTGGGCATGGGGTTCTGCACGACGTTGGGAGCGTCGTGAGAAAATTTTATTGCCTTACTATCCACCAAATCCTGAACTTTATGTTTAAAGGCCTTGTAGCTACTAATGTTGTGCCCAGGTGCCCCGGAATGGAACTCACAGCGATAATCCTCTTCTGTCATAACCGGGTGGAGGTGGTCCTGTCAGGGGAGCCATAATCCTCTTCTGGATTAACTATAGTTGTAACAGATGCTAAAGCAATTGAGCATACGGCATCGGAGGCGCGTAAAATTGTCTATTTACATTCCGTCCTCGATCCTGAAATCTTCTATAACCCTGTTGATTCTGCTGTTGCTGTTGTGGTTATTGTTGATGTTGAGGAACGACTGGAATTGTGATACTAGCAACCTGCTGCTGCTGACGATAAGATGGACGTTGATTTCTACCTCCACCATGAGAGCTAGACACTGCATTAGTCTCACCTTCGCGCTTCTTATTTCCGAACACCTTTTTACCTCTTCCTCCGGCTGAGGGCACTTCACCAGATTGGATCTTTCCCAACTTTATCCCATTTTCTACCCTCTCTCCGATGATAATCAAGTCGGAAAAGCTACCAGACATGATATTGATAAGCTTCTCATAATAGACACCAGGCAAAGTGGCCATGAACATATCAACTAATTCACGTTCCACCATCGGAGGCTGCACTCTTGCCGCTAGCTTGCGCCACCTCTAGGCATATTCCTTAAAGCACTCACCGATATTTTGAGACAAATTTTGGAATTGGACCCTGTTAGGAGTGAGGTCACCATTATACTAATAGTGTTTCACGAAGGCTTCAGCTAAGTCTCTCCAACTATGAATATTAACATGCTCCAATCCCATATACCACTCAAGTGAGGGCCCTGACAAGCTGTCCTGAAAAAAGTGCATAAGCAGTTTTTCGTCATCCGATTAAGCAGAAATTTTATGGTAGTAAGAACACAAATGGACTCTTGGGCAAGTAGTTCCCTTATACTTGTCAAAGTCAGGGACTTTGAAATACAACGGGACTTTCAGATCTGGGATCAACCCTAGATTGGCCATGTCTAGCCCCATGGAATTTTGATTTTCAAAAGACTTCATCTTTTCTTCAATCAACTTGAACCTTTTATCAGCCTTAGATGGTAGTCCAACACCAATATCCCTCATTGAAAAAGCATCCTCTTGTTGATCCTCATCCCATTGAGGAGCACAAGGAATAGGAATAGGAATTGCAGCTTGATTTCCTCTGCCCATAGGTACAACTGTTGGTGGAACAACGTTGGCACGAGGTGTAGGAATCTCACTGTGAGGAGGGTTAGCAGCAACCCCTCCATGAAGCACACCATTATTGTCAACACGAGCAATCAATGGCTGGACCAGAGTCCTCAGCTGTTCCTGTCCATTTGCCACACCTTGCATGAGCTCCATAAACTGAGCCATCATGTCCCTCATCTCCTGCATCTCAGCTTGAACTTGTTCCATAACTCTGCGTTGATTACCTCTGGTAGCGTACCGGTGAATGGTATGCCCGTCTATCCTAAAACAATCTAACCAACCAACAGGAATAAGATCAATGGATTCGTTGCACCTGCTATGCAAAAATTCTATGCAAAATGCAGACATGTATATATGCATTAAGGACATTTCCCCTCGATTCTAGTTCTTGCTCGAACAACGAGACATAGAGAAATCCATAGCCAAGCATAGAGCCAAACACCTCATACATACAAGAAAACACCCAATAGGCAAGGTACAAGCATACAACTGAGTATAAAGAATCGACAAAAGGACCTCAACCAACAGGTCTGGTGATGGTCAATACAAACATAAGCAACAAGCTACAAAGGGAAATGAAAGACATCAGGTACGACAATGAGCACGAAACTCCTCCAACAGCTCATGTGTCTCAGGATGGTATGGTCTGACGAGTAACCCCTGAATGTGCACCTCTCTCTTTTTGATAGTGGTTTGTAAACCCTCAGTACAATCTTCCCAATCTCCCTCACCAAAGACTTCCTCTAGCTTGCACCTCTTCGAATCAACCCTCAGCTTGTAATCCTCCAAGGTCGCCAAAGCTTCGTTCAGTCTGCAATCACTGTCACATCTGAGTGAAGCTTCATCTGCAATCCTCTCATCCTTTGCCCTGAGTTGAGTCTTCAGTCTAGAGATCTGCTGCTTCAAATTATCCTCACGCTCCTTGTTGTTGGAAAGAGTAGCATTCCACTGATCATTGAACTTAGAAATCTCCAGATAAGCCCTATCTAAGTCCTTCTTCTTAGAAGCGAGAACATCACTGACGGCTTTCAGATCTAAACCCAAACGTTAACGGGAATGAGTCTCCTTGGTCAAATCTGTACCCAACCTGTTCACAAGCTCAGTCTGCCTCCTAAAAGAGTGCACATCTTCAATCTTCTCACTCTGAAGCTGAATGATCTCTTTCTCTAACTCTTCATTAGCCTTCTGAAGCTCCTCTTTCTCATACCACAACTGGTTGTACTTCTGGATATCCACAGTGGCAGGTTCCTCAATCATGAGAGGATACAAAGGCTCTACAGACGGAAAAGGCATCAATAACCTCTTTGCTCTATCCTGGATCCAAGTCAGATAAGGGTCATAGGCTCGATTGTTACTCTTCCCTAGGAAAGCCTTTCCTTTCCTGTGAGCACTACTCCAAGCTCTCTCCACTCTAGCCAAAGTATCACCCTCCAACAATCCAGTGAGATATAGAGATTCCTGTATCTCCTCTTCCTTAGGAGGTCCTCTCAAAGCGTACCCAAACTGTCTGACCAACAAAGATGGATTATAGTTTATGCATCCTTTCCTTCCGACCACCGGGACGTTAGGAAAATCTCCGCAACTATAAATGATCTCAGTACCCAGCATATCTCTGTCAAACCAGATAATGTTCTCAACAGACAACCCCATCAACCTCTCAGACCATTCTGAAGTACCAGCAGTAGCAACAAATGTACCTGTCTTGGGAAGATGATTAGCAAACCACCTGTACAACAAAGGAATACAGCAAGATACGTTCTTTCCCCTCTGGTTCTCATTCTTGTGGTGAACAAAATGATAAACGTCGCCCAAAAGCGTAGGTATCGGATTCCCTGAAGCAAAAATGTAGAAAGCATCTATGTCTACAAAATCCGGAAGGTTAGGAAACAATATGATACAATAGATACAAAGAGCTAAGATGGCGCTAAACATAATCCAACAACCATCTTTGGTGAACTGCTGAGCCTTATCAATCAGAAAAGGTAAAGGAATACCAGGCATCCCACCCCTCTTGATCAACTTCTCATCCAACTCTAGAACATCCAAATGCAGAGCAGCAGTAAGCTTAGCCAAATCAGGCTCAGCTTCGGTGTGATAGAATGGCATCTGGTCAAGAATAGGAACACCCAACAGCTCAGAATACTCCTCTAAGGTAGGCGCCATAACATAATCCGAAAAAACAAAACACCTCAATTGTACATCATAGAACTGCAGGAGAGTATAAAGACTACTTATCTCATATAATGAAGGCTTGCAGACACATCTCAACAATTTCCCATAAGATTGCTTGAAGTCTTCCATCACTCTTTTGTCAGCCATGGCAATCAAACTCAGTAAAGAACCAATATCCGGAGTTGGAAACCTGTATGCCACTGTCTTCTTGAAGGGATCCATGTCAGAAGTAAGGGAACAAGACCACTAGAATCGAGAAGGAAATATGCACCTGCAACATAGATACATGTTAATGAAAATGCAGATGAAAATGCACATGCAAATGCAAACAGGGGATCAAGATTGTTGTGTTGTTGATGGAGAAGAACCAGCGCTCCATTTTTAGAAAGAACATAGAACTGTCACCAATAAGAACCCCTTGTATCAAGAACACAGATTCACACTGTAAAGAATACCAGGTAGTCTGGAAGTCAAGGTTTCCTGCATACCCCAATCCCTCTCACAGGTATGGACCTATCCACGGACAAGGTTCAGCATCCTATGCGTTCATCAGCGTCATAGACTTTTAAGAAATGATGATACGTTCACCATTTCTGGTTTGGCATCATAATCTCCCGAAGAGGCCTCACTTAGCTGAATCATAAATGATCGGTCCCCAGAGTCGACAATCCTCAGATCCAAGATCCCCTCAAGTCCTAAGGACCGGAAAGGAACTCATCAAAGAGAATCTCGTCTGAGCGTGAATTTCATGGGAACTTGGGCATTCTAAGCATACATGTCCACCACTACTCTCCACTACTAATGTTATGTTTATACTCAAGCTCGGGTTCAACTTATCTCTCAGTGGAACATTCCCCCCAACCTCACAGCAAAAATGATATACACAATGCTGAAAGAAAATGCGGGAAAATAAAGTACAACACATAAACACACCCAAAGAGATAAACAACCAAGTGCTAGGATTGACTCGCATAGGGGGTGGGAGAGTCCCCAGCAGAGTCGCCAGCTGTCGCATCGCTGCGAATAGGGGCCGGCAAGGACAGAAGAGTCGCCACTGTTCATTATTTATCCCAAAAGAGGGGAAGCAAACGATCAGAGAAAACCTAACGAAAATGGGAAAAGAAAAGTCATTGCAACCATGTCTCGGGTTCGGGAGTCGGTTACGCAAGGGGAAGGTATGAGCACCCCTCACGTCTGTCGTACTCGACGGGATCCACGCTTGTTGTCTATCTAAATGGGTTTTTACTATCTAAGCTATGGCTCATGGACAAAAGAAAAGAAAGGAGACTCGATAGAGCATCACCGATCTATGCCTACGTATTCCCTCGTGCAATGGGAAAGTCAGAGTCAACGTAGTTCGGCTAACTACGGGTGAAAGGTGGGGAAGGTTGCTCGCCAAGACATTGTCGTCTTGTGCCTACGTATTCTCATCTGGTATGAGAAATCAGAGCAAACGTAGTTTGGGCTAACAAGAACACCTGTTGGTTCAAAATGTTTTAGGCCCGAGTATGGTTAAAACTTAGTTCTAGCAGTTAGGTGTGTGCAGCTCGACCATTAGAGACTTAGGCGTTACCTGTTTGTGGTAGAACCAAGAGTTAACAAAACTCTCCTTATGAAAAAGGTTTTCCAAATTAGGGTTCCGAAGGATAAAAAGATTTGAAGTATGTTTTTGTGTTTTTTAGAGAAGAAGTGCATTGATTATTGTTTGTAATTCATGTTGCACTAAAGACTATGACTTAGGAGCGAATGCATCGCATATCGTCCTAAGGAGGTAGACTAAACACTCTAAGCAATTGAGAGGAAGCCCCCCAATCACCACTTCCCAAGTACTTAAGTCTTGTAACGTACAACATTCATTAACCTTTATTAAGTGTTTTAAGAGAATTTGAAGATGAGAAGAGAGAGACACTCTAAAGGGAGACTAAGACACAACCTAATGTTCTCATACAAAGTGTACCTATGATTGGGATGAAATGGAATGCTACTTGTAACACCCCGCTCCCCAAAATAAATAAAAATAAAACAATTAGCAATTAAATCAAACAATTATCAGAGTTACCACACCAAAAAGGGATATCACAAAAGAAACTCAATAAAACACTTCATTATAGGGTTTTCAATAGTAAACAGCGGAAATATCATATAAACATATATACGTCAAATTCGGCCATCCGCCCAAAATATACACAATATTCACCAAAGGTTCCAACAAAACACGCCACGGAGTAAAACAAAATCATTAGAAAATAATAAACTCCCAAGCCCCGTGTTACGTATCAGAGCATCCCTACGACTCGACTCGCCACTATCTAAGCTAGCTACGCACCTGGATTATCTGTACTTCTGAATAAGCACAGACCACAACAACAACAAAAGGGGTGAGAAATCATTATCAAAATATTTAGCGGTAATAGCGTACATGAATAAAAGGTAGCAATCATACGAACATCATTCAGCATACATCAACCAGGACCTACTGTCCAACACCAACACTGCACACAAGACAATGCAAAAATATGCAACTCAACACCATGATATGCGGTACCGACTCAACATCACCGATGGACACCTGGCCATCAACCCTCCACAAGGGAGCACAGGATAGATCACATACACCCACCAATGGCAATGATCTATCCCCACCATTCTCCACACAGGAGTACGGATGGATCACATACACTCCTCCTGAGCAACGATACATCCCACCATTCTCCACACAGGAGTACGGGTGAATCGCATACACTCCTCCTGAGCAACGACTCAACCCCACCAAAACATCACGATATGCACGACACTAATGCACAACAACAATCCAAGCACACAAGGTGTACATGATCCTCCTGATCACATTTTATACATCGCACATACTTATTCCACACATCACCACATTCATACATAATAACATACACCAATTTAGTTATTCTAATTAAACGAATAATAGGGAAATCACATTCCAACACCACACATACACTCTTAACTGTTCAGCATCAATCTTATATTTAATAATGACCAACAAGGGTCCCACAACACAAGAGAACGGAACAGAACAACACAAAAACACAACCTGCTGTCATGCTCGCTGGCTCATTCGCCTGGCGAAGCATCAGCGAATGTTCGCTACTCGCTTGCCTAGCAAACTCCCTAGAAAAGACAGACAGTGGCTACTGGAAGTGTTCGGTATCACTCGCTACCTCCTTCGCCTGGCGAAACCTCTCGCCACCTCCTTCGCCTGGCGAACACACCAGTGAAGACTTAGTTTGGCCACTGCAATGGTTCGCTACCCACTCGCTGGGCTTCGCCGGGCGAACCTTCACTTCCTGTTCGCCTAGCGAACGCTAGCAAACCTGCGAACTCAGAACCCCAAACTATTCAGAATCAGCAAAACTCTCCGAAATCACCCGATTTCACTCACACCAGTTCCCACAACACTAGTTCAACATTCTGAGACTTAGCTACATAATATGTTCTAGATTTCACCCGATAAAGCCTCAACTCTACTGATTAACTCATTTTCGGCTTAAGAATGGTAAACTACCCGAAAACCCCAAATCATCCAAACAATCATTCTACAACCACATGCAACAAACCTATCTTACCAGCAACAATTAAAATCACAACAACACATCAAACATGTTCATCATTTCCTACGGGATTAGGGAAAATCCCTTCTACCCAACATTCATGCAAACATACCAATTTCGACCCGTTTCTCCCCCCTTACCTCGATAACTCGATCAGATTGAAGAAGAATCCGAAGAATGATGATCCTAGCCTTCTTCCTCCTCCTTTTCTCCACTTGATCGTGCTTCCTCTTCTTCTTTCCTCACCGTGTTCTGCCTTCTCCTTCTATCGTGTTATTTTCCTTTTTCCTTCTTTCTTTCCCTAACAACCCCTAATACCCCAAAAATCCAAATTCCTCTTATTTACTTAATAATAATAATAATAATAATAATAATAATTATAATTATAATTATAATTAATAATAATAATATTAATAACAATATTACCTTTATTTATTAAATTATTATCACTAAGAATTATATTATTAATATCAAAGTCCAAAGTTTAGTAACTAATCTCCAAATTTAAGGGCACTTACTATCGCACTCAACCACACCCCCACATAAGGCACACCGAAAATAAAATAACACAAAAAAGACTAGATAATTAAAATGGGTGTTACAACTCTCCCCCACTTTAATTATTTTCGTCCTCGAAAATTACTTGATGGAAACAAATCCGGATACGCATCCCGCATCCTGCTTTCCAATTCCCAGGTCACACTGCCTCCTGCAGCACCTCCCCAAAGCACTTTCACCAAAGATATCTCCTTCCCTCAGAGTTGCTTCATCTTACGATCTTCAATCCTCAACGACATCGTCTCAACGGTAAGATTCTTTCGGACTTGCACTTCATCTCTCTGAATCACATGAGATGGGTCTGTGACATACTTTCGATGTTGCGACACATGAAACACGTCATGCAAATTCAAAAGCTCAGGCGGCAACGCCACCCTATAAGCCATAGCACCAATTCTCTGCAGAATCTGATACGGCCCAATAAACTTCAAATCCAACTTCTTCGATTTCAACGCACGACCCACACCAGTCACTGGGTTAACTCTCAAGAACACGTGATCACCTTCACTAAATTCCAGCTCTTTTCTCCGGTTATCATGATAACTCTTCTGCCTATCCTGAGACGCTTTCATTTTCTCACGAATCATCTGAATTGTCTCAGTAGTCTGCTGCATAATTTCTGGTCCCAATATTACATTCTCACCCGTCTCATACCAACACAGAGGAGTTCTGCACCTTCTACCATATAAAGCCTCAAAAGGTGCCATTCTGATACTAGAATGGTAATTGTTGTTGTATGTGAACTCGATCAATGGTAAATGAGTATCCCACACACCACCTTTCTCCAACACACAAGCCCTCAGCAAATCCTCCAACGTCTGAATAGTCCTCTCTGACTGTCCATCAGTTTGTGGGTGATAAGCTGAACTCAGCTTCAACTTAGTACCCAAAGCTTCCTGCAAACTCTTCCAAAATTCTGAAGTAAACCTCGAATCCCTATCCGACACAATACTCGCCGGCACACCATGTAGCTTCATAATCACCTGAATATAAATCTCTGCCAGCTTTTCCAACGGAAACTAATATTAATCGGCACAAAATGTGCAGACTTCGTAAGCCGATCCACAATCACCCAAATAGCATCAAATCCTCTTACCGTGTTCGACAATCTTGTAACAAAATCCATAGAGATACAATCCCACTTCCAAACTGGAATTTCGAACAGTTGCATAAATCCAGAGGGTCTCTAATGTTCCACCTTCGATTTCTGACACGTCAAACAGGCGTAAACAAACTGAGCTATATCCCTTTTCATACCTGACCACCAAAATGTCTTCCTTAAATCGTGGTACATCTTAGTAGCTCCCGGATGAATACTCAAACCACTACGATGTCCTTCACTCAGAATTGACTTCTTCAGCTCGTCATTATCCGACACACAAATCCTGCCTCAGAACCTCGGCACACCTGCACTATCCAACTTAAAATCACTATCAGAGTCACTTCCTACTCCAGACATCAAATCCACTAGCTTCACATCTAGCTTTTGGCCTTCTCTAATCATATCCAAGAAGTCGTTGTTCACTTGTAACTTGCCCAACATCACGCAATCTGCCGTAGTCTCGCAAACCATGGTCAAATCTCTGAACTGCTCAATAAGTTCCATTTCTTTCACCATCATATCCGACACATGAATTGCTTTTCTGCTCAAAGCATTTGCTACTACATTTGCCTTTCTTGGATGATAACTTAAGTTGAAATCATAATCCTTCAAGAATTCCAACCATCTTCTCTGTCTCATATTTAGCTCTTTCTGATCAAACAGATACTTCAGACTCTTATGGTCGCTGAACACCTCAAACCTTGAACCATACAAATAGTGCCTCCAGATCTTTAACACAAAAACTACTGCGGCCAATTCAAGATCATGAGTAGGGTAATTCCGTTCATGCATCCTCAGTTGCCGCGAAGCATACGCCACCACCTTACCATTCTGCATAAGAACTCCGCCTAAACCCATCTTAGACGCATCACAGTACACCACAAACGATTCGCTCGGAGTCGGCAACACTAACACCGGTGCCGTAGTCAATCTCTTCTTCAATTCTACAAAGCTCTCTTCACAAGCGGCATCCCACATAAAAACTTGGTTCTTTCTCGTCAACTGAGTCAATGGCAACGCCAAAGTAGAAAAACCTTCGATAAACCTTCGATAGTACCCTGCTAAACCCAAAAAGCTTCTAAATTCTATTGCTGTCTTCGGCGGTTCCCACTGCAACACTTCACTCACCTTTAATGGGTCTACCGATATATCATCACCAGATATTACATTCCCCAAGAAACGCACTGTCTTCAACCAGAACTCACACTTAGACAGTTTCGCAAATAACTTATTATCCTTCAGCACCTGCAAAGCAATTCTCAAATGTCCTGCATGCTCTTCCTCAGACTTAGAATAAATCAGTATATCGTCAATGAACACAACAATAAACTGATCTAAATAAGAATGGAAGATTCGGTTCATATACTCCATGAACACTCCTGGCGCATTAGACACTCCAAAAGGCATTACCGCATATTCATAATGTCCATATCGAGTTCTAAATGCGGTCTTCTAAATATCACCTTCTTTCACTCTGATCAGATGGTAACCCGACCTCAAATCAATCTTACTAAACACCCGAGCTCCCACCAACTGATCCATCAAATCATCAATCCTTGGAAGAGGATATTTGTTCTTAATGGTCACTTTATTCAACTGACGGTAATCGATGCACAGACGCATACTACCATCCTTCTTCTTTACCAACAGCACTGGAGCTCCCCACGGTGACACACTCAGTCTGATAAACTTCCGATCCAACAATTCTCCAATCTGAGACTTCAATTCAGCCAACTCCACTGCCGACATCCTGTACGGTGCCATAGATATAGGCCTCGTACCAGGTACAAGGTCAATGCTAAACTCAACTTCTCTCTTCGGAGGTAATTCTGTAATATCATCAGGGAACACTTCAGGAAATTCATTCACCACTGCCAACTCCTTCAGTGACGTTTTTCTGTCGACAGCTAATGATGCAAATAAAGAAAACATTTTAGCTTCGTCCTCCAACAAGATCCTCAATTCCTTACTAGACAAGGAATCCGCTAATGCTTCTTCCTCTGGCGTAAGAAACAACAACTCCTTCCGAAAACAATCGATGTAGACTCGGTTGAACTCCAACCAGTTCATACCCAGAATAACATCTAACTTACCAAGGGGCAAGAAAATCAGATCCACTCTAAAATCTCTACCAAAAATAGTCAGTGGACACTTCAAACATACCAAAGAAGTAGTCACTGAACCAACAGAAGGAGTTTCAATAGTCATCCGCCGCTCAAGAGTAGTCGGCACCAATCCTAACCTCTTCACACAATCAACAGAGATGAACGAGTGGGTTGCACCCGTATCAACAAAACAGACAAGGGAACATTATTAATGAAACAAGTACCTTGGATAGAATGCTCCTCACTGGCAGCTTGAGTTCCCACCACCACAAACACTTTACCACTGGTCTGAGACACCTGAGACGGCTTCAGCTTCTCGCAATGCGTACTGATATGACCCTTCTCACCATAATTATAACAGGTAGGCATAGCGGCCCGACAATCAGCTATCACATGGCCCGGCTTACCACACTTGAAACACTTCTTCACCTCATGAGAACAATCATTGGCACGATGACCCGCGCCACCGCATCGGTAACACTTCCCACAAGCAGACGCTCTTCCTTCTCTAGGTTTCTTATCAGCAGCAGCCTTAAACTTCCCCTTATCAGCAGGAACACGGTAAGGAGTACCACCAAACCTCTACTTACCCTTACGGTCATTTGCAGCCTTGTAATGTGCAATCCTAGCCCGGTTATCATTATCATAAATCCTGCTTCTTCTTATCAGCTCAGGATAATCCCTGATCTTCTGACAAGCGATCCCCATCTTAACTTCCGGACGCAGCCCATTCTCAAACTTCAAACACTTGGAGGTCATCGCCCCGTCAGTATTGTAATGAGGACAATACTGCACCAACTCTTCAAACTTAACAGCATACTCAGCCACCGTCAGATTACCCTGCTTCAACTCTAGAAACTCTATCTCCTTTGCACTTTGTATATCCTCCGGAAAATACATTTCCAGAAAACCAGTTCGAACCACATCCCAAGTGATTGTAGTCCATGCAGTCTCCAATCTTTAGCAATTGTTGTCCCACCAAGCTTCCGCTTCACCTTCCAGCATGTGGGTACCAAACCTCAGTTTTTGCTCATCACTACAACCCATCGTCCTGAAGATCTTCTCAATCGCCTTCAGCCACCTCTGAGCAGCTTCGGGATCCAAAATTCCTCCTTGAAACGTCGGCGTCTTGTTACTCTGAAACTGCGCCAAATCTCTGAATTGTGCACCCGCAGCTTGGTTTTGATTAGCAACCACCTGCACCATCGCTTGCATAGCCGCAGCCAACGCAACATCATTCCTTCCCGCCATACTGCTCAACAACAACAACAACACCAGGTTAATAGATACGCAAACGCTATCCTACAGACAGACTCAACTACTACACTAGCCGGACAGACCGACCTGCTCTAATACCAACTTGTAACACCCCGCTTCCCAAAATAAATAAAAATAAAACAATTAGCAATTAAATCAAACAATTATGAGAGTTACCACACCAAAGCCGGATATCAAAAAAGAAACTCAACAAAACACTTCATTATAGGGTTTTCAACAGTAAACAGCGGAAATATCATATAAACATATATACATCATATTCGGCCATCCGCCCAAAATATACACAATATTCACCAAAGGTTCCAACAAAACATGATACACCACGGAGCAAAACAAAATCATCAGAAAAATAATAAACTCCCAAGCCCCGTGTTACGTATCAGAGCATCCCTATGACTTGACTCGCCACTATCCAAGCTAGCTACGCACATGGATTATCTGTACTTCCGAAGAAGCACAGACCACAACAACAACAAAAGGGGTGAGAAATCATGATCAAAATATTTAGCGGTAATAGCGTACATGAATAAAAGGTAGCAATCATATGAACATCATTTAACATACATCAACCAGGACCTACTGTCCAACACCAACACAGCATACAAGACAATGCAAAAATATGCAACTCAACACCATGATATGCGGTACCGACTTAACATCACCGATGGACACCTGGCCATCAACCCTCCACAAGGGAGCACAGGATAGATCACATACACCCACCAATGGAAATGATCTATCCCCACCATTCTCCACACAGGAGTATGGATGGATCGCATACACTCCTCCTGAGCAACGATCCATCCCATCATTCTCCACACAGGAGTACGGGTGAATCGCATACACTCCTCCTGAGCAACGATTCCACCCCACCAAAACATCACGATATGCACGACACTAATGCACAACAACAATCCAAGCACACAAGGTGCACACGATCCTCCTGATCACATTTTATACATCGCACATACTTATTCCACACATCACCACATTCATACATAATAACATACACCAATTTAGTTATTCTAGTTAAACGAATAACAAGGAAGTCACATTCAACCACCACACCATACACTCTTAACTGTTCAGCACCAATCTTATATTTAATCATGACCAACAAGGGTTCCACAACACAAGAGAACGGAACATAACAACACAAAAACACAACCTGCTGTCATGCTCGCTGGCTCATTCGCCTGGCGAAGCATCAGCGAATGTTCGCTACTCGCTCGCCCAACGAA
The DNA here is from genome assembly GCA_963859935.3 of Lathyrus sativus. Classification (NCBI taxonomy): domain Eukaryota; kingdom Viridiplantae; phylum Streptophyta; class Magnoliopsida; order Fabales; family Fabaceae; genus Lathyrus; species Lathyrus sativus. The sequence goes on along the minus strand of OZ012736.1, from coordinate 337,825,980 downwards.
CTCCCTAGCGAAGGCAAACAATGGCTACTGGAAGTGTTCGCTATCACTCACTACCTCCTTCGCCTGGCGAACACACCAGCGAAGACTGAGTTTGGCCACTACAATGGTTCGCTACCCACTCGCTGGGCTTCGCCGGGCGAACCTTCACTTCCTGTTCGCCTAGAGAACCTGCGAACTCAGAACCCTAAATTGTGCAGAATCGGTAAAACTCTCCGAAATCACCCGATTTCACTCAAGCCAGTTCCCACAACACTAGTTCAACATTCTGCAACTTAGCTACATAATCTATTCTAGATTCCACCCGATAAAACCTCAGCTCTACTGATTAACTCATTTTCAGCTTAAGAATGGTAAACTACCCAAAAACCCCAAATCATCCAAACAATCATTCTACAACCACATGCAACAAACCTATCTTACCAGCAACAATTAAAATCACAGCAACACATCAAACATGTTCATCATTTCCTACGGGATTGGGGAAAATCCCTTCTACCCAACATTCATGCAAACATACCAATTTCGATCCATTTCTCCCCCCCCCCCCCCTTACCTCGATAACTCGATCAGATTGAAGAAGAATCTGAAGAATTATGATCCTAGCCTTCTTCCTCCTCCTTTTCTCCACTTGATCGTGCTTCCTCTTCTTCTTTCCTCACCGTGTTCTCCCTTCTCCTTCTATCGTGTTATTTTCCTTTTTCCTTCTTTCTTTCCCAAAAAGCCCGTAATACCCCCAAAATCCAAATTCCTCTTATTTACTTAATAATAATAATAATGATAATAATAATAATTAAAAATAATAATATTACCATTACTTATTAAATTATTATCACTAATAATTATATTATTAATATCAAAGTCCAAATTCTAGTAACTAATCTCCAAACTTAAGGGCACTTACTATCGCACTCAACCACACGCCCACAGAAAGCACACCGAAAATAAAATAACACAGAAAAGACTAGATAATTAAAATGGGTGTTACACTACCTAATGTTGTCATGCTTGGGTTCAAGCCTAAGGTCTATCATAATCAACCTTGAACAAGGAAAATTAGAGATCCTAAGGGAACATGGCAAAGAAGAAAGAATAAGAAGAAGGTAGCATGGAATAAGAAAGATGCAAGTATGCGAACATGTAATGCACAATTAGAATGAAAGTGAGGGAGGAAATAGTGTGGGGCAATAGCCTCCACAAGCACATCTCAATCTCAAGCATGCATATGAGAAATGCAAAGAAGAAGGGAGAAAGAATGCACACAAAAGAAAGCAAACAAGTGCACACAAGTGGGATGAAATGGGAGAAAGTGAATCCTACAACCATTTGTCATCAACCATAAGCCCAAAGGCAAACCAAATGAAAAGAGATGAAGAAAAGATTAAATGGGAGGGACTAAACCAAAGTATGCAAAGCACACCAAAAGAAGTCCTCAAAGAACCATCATTCAAGACATGCTTCAAGTACCTCCTAAGGAGGGACTAAACCATCTCAAATGGGATTCCAAAGTCATTGGATAGAAGCAAATATGATAGGAGAAGTTGCACAAAGCAAAGCAAGAAAAGCACACAAGAAAATTCAAGCATAGGCATGGAGAAAGACCTAAGTCTTAAGCACATTCAACACTTGAACTTCAAGTGGAAAGCCTAAAAAAATGCAAATCTCAACAAGCAAGGAACAAATTTATGACCTAAAAATGACCATCCAAACACCTCAACATGTTAACAATATGAATCAACAAGAGTTAGGAGCTCAATGGATCCACAAAGGTCATTTCCAAATCAAACTAGGTCAAGTGTTTGTATGAACCTCCCTTAGAAGTAACCTAACTTGCAAGTTACATCAAAATTAGGAAAAAGGCTCAAATGAAAATTAAAATGTTGGAAACCATAGGCCAAAAGCATAAGAGCAATGTTCCATCAAAGAACCACCAAAAGAAATAAATCCCTAAGGTGTACCACTTTGAAATGGACGAATCAAGGGTCAACAAAAATGCCTTAAAAGTAAAACCAAAATTGATCAAACCAGGGGAAAAATGGTCCTAAAAAATCTTTGAACTCATCATTGACATGAGGAATGATTTTCATTCATTGGAGCAAAAGGATTGATCAAGAAACAAATTAAGAACAAGAAGGAACAATTAAAAGATCAATTAAAAACCACTCCAACCATTAATTCCATTTTTAATTGAAACATAAATCAAAATGATCGCCACGTGACGTAGATCAAGAATCTAGGTTTAGTTTTCATTAATCATGCAAGAATTAAGAGAATCGAGCAATCAAAGAATCAAGCATCAAATTGAAAATGCAGCAAACGCGTCCCTAAACTATCCAGAATTTGCCTACACATGTAGGACTTCAGTATGCAACAAGAATGGCGTGAAATGGATGCGTATTGAGTGAGAAATCTTTAATTGGAAATTACCTAACGGAGCCTCTCTGTTGGCGCTTTAATTATGCTCAACCTTGATCCAAATGATGCACAAACGATCAATGAACTTCAAGGAAGATCACTATGGCTTTGAATTGCTCGGAATTGGCTTGAATTTCAAATTCATGATTTCACTTCATTCTTGAATTTTGTAACTGCTCTTATGCGTGTTCTTCACCAAAATGCCAGAATGAAGCTTAAATCTCCATCAAAATCTTTTATATTATGGATTTACAAAGATTTTAGGGCCCAATTATGGCTAGTTACGGTGAATTGGAGAAATCCAAAGTTGGAAGTGGCAGCTTCATACACACGTACCAAAATGGCTCCAATTCCCTTGGAGATGATTCAAATTAGTTTCTGGTGATGTGCCTTGATCAGATGGATGACAATTGCTCCTTGAATTGATCTAATGGTTGAAATTGAATGTGAGACTTATACTTGAAGTAACTTGAAATTTCATGAGTTCTAGCTTGCATAACTCAAAAATTCTTGGTGCATTGTGTTTGTTGTGATAAAGTGAACCAAAATATGCACAAACATGTTATGAAAATGATTTAAACCCACTTCAATTAAATTCATGCCTTTAAAGTTCATTTTCCTTGATTTTTCTTCACCAATCTTCATATCCATGCCAAATCCATGACAATTTGATGTTTCATGATGGAATTGGGATCATTTGAAGCAAGCTTCATGTTGGAGAAAGTCTCATTTGAAGTGCACAAATGGATGAAAATGACCTATAATGGAAATGACCTATAATCTCACTTTCCCAAAATACCCCTGCCTTGCAAGCTTCATAAATTGAAATCTACAAATGAGATGAAGGACTTCTAGGACTTTTTGGAAATCTAAGATCATGAGGAACAAGTTTCATGTTCATCAAAAGTTGAGGAGAAACATGATTCTAGGTCAAAAATGCCTTGGGTCCCTCACCGACCAAAGGAACGAGGCAGTCACAAACTAAATCAAATAAGTGTCACACGATTTGTTCATAAAAAATGATGAAGAAAAATTCTAAAAGCAAAAAAAAAAAATCAAAAGCAAGAAAAAAGAGCCCACTAAGCCAATAGCAAATGACTTAGGCAAAAATCAGGGAATCTCGATAGACTGCAAATTCAAAATAATCAGTCTACCCAAAAATTAGGGAAAGCAAAAATAGAAAAAGAAGAGAAAAATACTCAATAAGAACAAGTTCATGTGATCACATGTGACAAAAATAAAAGGTGGGTGACTGTCGCTCCAAAATCCTCGCCGGGTCCTCTACCATCACGTCTACCATTCAAAATCCTTTTGAAAGGTGAACGCTTGTGTCAAACTAGTTGAACGTAAGACTGGAGAATATCAAGGAGAACGAGTAGGTTAAAATAAATTTTGAGCCTTATATCATTTCTTTCTTAAACCATGAACTAGCCCACGTTACAACCCTCAAAAGACATAATTGAAGTAGGAGTTATTTCGAAATCATACTACGGTAAAATTGCGTCAAAGCTTACTCTTAAAGATTTGCTTATCATTTGTGCTGGTATTGACATGGTATTCTAAATGGTGATCCATTCACTATGTGTCATAATCCTAGTGAACATACTTGGATTTCAAAACTAACATATGCATGGCATTAGCATTATCATTTTTAAAAAAAATACATTTTACTTGCAAAAAAGCACTTGACAATAAGAAGGTTTCCAAATTGGAACGTTTGATCATCTCAAGGGGAAAATGCCTGAACACTTCATTGAGCAAAAGGGCAACCCATTATAAGATTCAGTCAATTTGATTCGACAAACCTCTCAAAGATCAGTTGGTCAGGGGTATTCCTCCAAAGATCATTCAGCCAGGGGCAAAATCACTTTGAATCTCACATTGAGGCAGGCCACCTCAGGAGCATAAGAATTCAACCTCTCCAAGAGAAGATTAGTCAGAGGCATATTGTTCCAATACACTGGGGAAGGTCAAATCAGAAGCATCCTATGACACAACTGCTTCCTAACTTATGACTAGGCAATCCATGCAAGGGCAGAGACAAGCTACCCAAAGTACAATTTCTCTCCCTATTTTGAGGCAAGAGAAATGGTGCGTCGACAATTGCTGATCTTGAAGTAGGTGTTGGGGAATCACGTATTTATGACATACACCCTAACCTCAACCCTGTCGCCGTTGCATAGATCTTTCCCAAGCATTAATCTTGTCGCATCATTTATCTGACATAGCATGAAACCTTGACATAAACTTGATCACTGACATGCTGCATATAGTAATCATCATTTCATATCATTGCATTCTCAAATGTATAGCATATCCGTCAAGATAGAGTATTATGCCATATAGATTCAAACAAGCATCCCAATCAAAAATCCAGTTTTCGTCTAGTAGTCAGTTCTCGTCTGACTTGTATCTATAAAATCCAGTTCTCATCTGGTGGTTAGTTCTTGTCTAACCTTTCTTTACAAAATCCAGTTCTCGTCTGGCTTAATCAAGATATCCAGTTCTCGTCTGGTGGTTAGTTCTCGTCTGATTTGTCTCTTCAAAGCCCAGTTCTCGTCTGGTAGTCAGTTCTCGTCTAACTTGTTGTTTCAAAATCCAGTTCCCGTCTGGTAGTTAATTATCGTATGACTTGTCACTTCAAATCTAGTCCTTGTCTGGTAGTTAGTTCTCGTCTGGCTTAATCAAAATCCAGTCTCTTCTGGTGGTTAGTTCTCGTCTGAAATTTCTTTACAAAGCTAGTTCTCGTCAGGTAGTCAGTTCCCATCTGATTTGGTTCTTTAAACCTTAGTTCCCGTCTAGAAGTTAGTTCTCATCTGGATTTTTTTTAAAGTCTAGTTCTCGTTTCAGGAACTTTTTCAAAGCCTTTCCTTTCCTTTGGTATGTCCAAAGCCTTTTTCTTTCCTTTGGCCCATCCAAAGTCTTCTCACTTATCTGATCTGTCCAGAACATTTTCAATTCCCTCTGGCCTGTCCAGAACCTTTTCAATTCTTCCTGGTCCATCTAGGATCTTTTCAATTGTCTTGGGTCCATCCCAACAATCTCAGTTTCTTCTGACCCATCCAGAATATCTTCTTTATCTCTGGCCTATCCAGAATCTTTTCTTCATCTAAAGACTGATTTCTTTCCCCAACTGAGGATGTCGAGCTCGTTTTGCTACAATCTCTGTCTACCCACGACACAATATCTTAACCTTTATCGTTGCATAACATGTTATCAAGCATCATAGCATATGCATTATAGCATACTCCTCTTTGATTGACTTATCTCCCCAGCAGATCTCAACCAAACCTTTCTCTAATCAAAATTTCTACACTTTCACTTTATCATCTTTTGCCGCCATCGGCCAAACTTTCGAGATACTCTTTCATTTTATCTCCTTCCACCTCGAATGATCAAAAAGCTGGCACAATTCGAACATTCAGGTCCAAGAAGATTAAATAGGGGCAGTTGTCGTAATCCGAATTTTGACCTTCCCTTTTTCCTTTTGCATAAGCATGTGCATTTGCATTGCCGACATATGCATTCACACTTTTTCTCTATGGTTTTCATTGCATAAATATTCAAAATTTCCAAGCCCAGTTAATTATACCCTCACAAAGACATCACATCATCATCAAAAACAAAGAAAAACAAGGGTTTATATACCTATTCATCAAAACAAGAGGTCGAAAGTTGAAGTTGTGGCCATAACATCATTTTCAAGCAAATTGGATAACTTTTGGCCTAGTTAACCGATTAACGATTTGCCAGTGTAAATGGTTAATCGATTAACCCTTGTAAGAAATACATATTCTACTGCATTTTCATGACATCAACTTGCACTCTACTATTTTGGGGTCTACTTGGTTCTAGCATTGTGTGGAACATTCTACACATCTCTAGACATTTCAATACCTTTTTAAACACTTCAAATCATTTATTCCAATACATCAATTTGAATTGATACCACCATGTAACTTCATTTGCAAGCATGAGAACCCTTGGATTTGAACTTCCATTGGGATTGCTACCGAGTCAACTACCTAACTAACTGAGTTAACTTCCAACTCATGAGTTAAGTCCAACTAACTCCAAGGCTAGTTCTGAAGCTAGTTCCAAAGCTCATTCCAAACCTAGCAACTCCAAACCTCTTCACTATATAAACAAAGCTCCACCATTTCACAAAGGACCCTTGATCATTTTCTCACCCTTTATCATTTTCTCAATTTCTTCTCCGATCACTCTCTCACATTCTCTCTGAATTTTCTACAACTTTTTCTCACATTCATCTTCACTTTCTTCCCAAACCACACTAGAGCTCAAATCACCGTTAAAAAGTAGCAACTTCTACATTGGTAGTTATTTTCTCTTGAGCTTAACCATCATCGTCTTGCAATTCTACTTGGTTTTCTAGAGTTTTCTTAGCTTTTGATTCATCTCAAGTGATTACTCCAAGCTTCTTCAATGCAAATTCGTATTTGGGGATTTCGTCACGTTTTGCTCGATTTCGCTACGATTCGGTTGTAAATTCTGATTTCTCTGGTTTTCTTTGATTATCTTCATCACAATTCATTCGTAACAACATCCAAGGCAAATCTCAGCCTTGTAGGTTTGTTATCCTTTGCCCATTTTACTTTTTCGATCATTTTCGTATCATTTACAATGTAGTTTCGATAATTTTTGTGTGCGAATTGATTATGTCATTGCTTGATCCTTAATCTTGATGAGTTAATTGATTCCATTGTTGATTATTTTCTATTTTTGAACTTGAATTTCGTGCATAAATGTTTGCCCTAGCATGTGAGTGATTGCACAAATCATAAGTGGCCAAAAGTGCTTTTGAAAAATCAATTTTCAGCCACTGCTTCAGTGTTAATCGAATAACATTTTTGCACTGGCAAAGTGTTAGTCAATTAACATTGTGTATTTTAGCAAAAATCTGCCCTTTTTAAAGGGTTAATCAATTAACCCTTTTGCATTGGCAAAGTGTTAATCGATTAACACTGCTCCAGAATGGCATTTTTGTGCATTTTTAAGTATGTTTGACATTCTTTTCTCATTCAACTCCCATGGATTGTTATGATTGATTTTTGTGGATGTTTTATGAGTCATTTAACTTCTATTTGAATCATGCTTGTAAACTTTCCGATGCTCGATTTCATTGATTACGCATTTGTTCACATTTTTGGCATTATATGATCATGTTCATTCTTGCATTCATTGATCACATGCTACATGATTTATGATGCATATTAAATGATTTTGGTACTATTTTGCACTTCCATTCATGTATGCTTTAAGATTGTTCCTTTTTGGAATAAGCTTAATCTTGTATAATCAATAATTCACCCTTTTGCTTTAATGATTTTTCATCCCTTTGGAAAATTGTTAGCATATCACTCCTTTTTTATTAATTAATCGAAACTTCTTTTTGATTAATTGATCTTCCCTCTTTATTCATCTTTAGATCTTCTAGACCTTTGTCCGATATTTCCTCTGCGGAGTTGAAGATTTGCAACACGTTGGAGCACTGTACAAAGTTTGCGCCATTATGTTGTCGGTTTCGTTTTCCACACTACACTTTGGTGTTAGAGAAGGAATGAGTGTGGAGAATTCCTACACACATTCTGATTATTTTGGGTAGGGGACGAATGACCATGTGTCTGGAATAGTCACCTCTATCTTTTACTGTGGTATCTCCCGTTTCCCAGCCGAGTCGATCCTTGATCACTTGTACCCTAATCTCTTGTCTTTGGATTTAACTTTCCTTTTGATTCAACATTCCTTTCTCTCTTGGCTAATCACCATCCTTAGTTTCCCCAGATATTTGAAATCAATCATTTCTTTGGCTAATCAACTGTTCCTTGGTTAAACCCAAATTCTCTTCTTCCCGACGAAGTCAATCCTTTCTCTTCGGTTAAACACAGTCTTCTTGTTAAAACCTAATCCCCGTCGAAGTTCACAACCTTCTCTTAGCTCTCTCTCCCTCTTGTTTGGTTAATCACTGTCTGTCAGTTAAAAATCCAATTTGTTCTTTTCTCAGTTAATCACAGTCCGTCTATTAACATACTAAGTTTACCTTGGGTTAATCACCTTCTTCCGGTTAATCACCCGATGTTTTATTTAATCATAGTTCGCCTGTTAAAACCAACCTTTCTTTGGGTTAATCACCTTTTCTTGGTTAATCACTCGTTCCTCAGTTAACCATAGTCCGCCTGTTAATATACTGAGATTCTCTTGAGTTAATCACCTTCTCTTGGTTAATTACTCATTCTTTTCGGTTAATTACAGTCTGTCTGTTGAACACCGAATCCCCTGCAGTTAGCAACCTTTCTTTGGTTAAATTGCTCACACCTTTGGGTTAGTAACCTTATTTTGGTTGAAATACCCTTTCCTTCGGTCAAGTACTGTTTGTTCAGTCATTATACCGTCCTTTGGGTTACAACATTTTCTTGGTTCCAAACCCGTCCTTTGGGTCACAACCTTTGCTTTGTTTCGTACCTGTCTTTTGGTTGATCACTGTCTATCGCTTAAAACTAACTCCTTTCTCCTTTCTTCTAGTCCATCACAGTCTGTCTGTTGACACCAACCTTTTTACTCTCCCCACAGAGTTTTGCTCTTATCTTTCTTCGGTTAATCACTGCTTGTCAGTTGATGCACCGAGTCCCCTGTGGATCTTATCCTTACCTCGATTCTTATCCTTTTTTACCTTTATTCTCTTGGTTTCGACACCATTCTTTCATTTCATACCTAGTGGAGTTATCTTTTCTCTTTTTTTGTTCCTCAGCAGAGTCTTCCTTTTCCTTTCTTTCTTGGTTTTGACACCATTTCTTTTGCATCCTCAGTTGTGTCTTGCTTTCTTCCTTTCACTCTTGGTTTTGATACTGTCTCCGTATTTTTTTTCTTTCTCTATCCTAGTTCCTCGAACTATGTAGGCTATGACTTTCCTCATTGCACTATGAGGGTACGTAGGCACAAGATTGCAAAATATTTGTGAGCTACCTTTTTCCATTCTTCTGCCTCTCTGGTCCACCCAGATCTTCTTCTCTTTCCTGGTTCCATGAACTACAGAGCTCTGAATTCCTCATTGCACTTTGAGGATACGTAGGCACGAGGGCCCCAATCCTCCGCGAGCACTTTCTTTCTTTCTTTGTCTCTCTTTTCTTTCTCTTTTTTAGCTAGAAGCCTTTAGATGGATAACTCATCCAAGCCTATAAGTAAGTGAAATGGTTCCTGTCGAGTACGATGGATGCGTAAGGTGCTAGTACCTTCCTTTCGCATAACTAATCCCCTTTATCGTTTCTCTTCCCTTTGGGTTTGATCAATATTTTCCCTGTCCTTTGGGCCTAAATAAAGTTCGGTGGCGACTCTGTTGTATCTTTGAGTCTGTCATTCACTCAGGTATAATCCCGCTAGCTTCATATGCTATTGTAGTTACTATTAGAATGATACATCAATGCAATTATGGTTATTAAAATCATATGGTTGTGTGTAATCGCGAGTCTAAGTTGGAACATAGTTATGGGTAGTTTTGATGGGAGGAGTTGGTTTAGTTTTGAACTATGAAAGTGCTTTTTCGTGTTAAAATTATGTTGCGAACGATTTGTTGGGAAAAAAGGGTTTTTAGGATGCTTCAAAATTTATTCTGGTTTCGAAAAGTTGCAGAAAAGTGATTTTGTCAACAGTGTATTCGGTTATCAGAAATGGCATAATCGGTTACACTGCGGAGAATATGTGTAGTTTGGCCTTCTGGGAAGGGTTTAATCAGTTACCCTATTTGTGGTAACCGGTTACACTGTGTTATTTTTTTGTGTGTATGGATGGTTGTAGGGGTGTAACCGATTACACTGGATTAATCTTTTTTGGAAAATCTTGGAAAATTCATAACTTTGGTTCCGAGTGTCTGATTCGAGTGTCGTTAGAAGTGCCAGAAAGCTATTGTAATGAACTTTCATTTAAAAATAGTTTTAGTAACAAAATTGGAATGTTTCTACTGTTGGTTGATGTTGAACACATTTTAACCGTTTTGTTGTGGTATATAATGATGTTAAATGTCTTGTTGATGCTTGCCATATTACATGTTGTTGTTGCTGGATTGTATGTCATGTTGTTGTTGTTGGCCTGCATGGACATGTTTCATTGTGTTTAATCATTGTTGTTTTTGTTGTTTTCATGCATTACATTAATTTCATGAGTTGTGAGATAAGTTATGTGCCCATGTGGGGTGGTAGTGTCTTATCCGGATTCTGATTGTGGAATCGAATCGTTGATGTTGTTGTAGAGGTGATCGTGTATCCATGTAGGGTGTGAGTTATCATGGTGATTCATGTGCCCGTGTGGGGTGTGAGCAATCACAGAAGTCATGTGCCCATGTGGGGTGCGAGCGATATTTATTGAATTCCAACGGGAATTGTGGTTCAGAAATAGGAACCAATGGTACCACATGAATTGAGTCTAGTTGTGAATCTCATTGCATCGCATATTTCTTGCATATGTTAAAGCATTGCGTGTTGTAGTTGTATGTGCTGATGTTGTTGTTGTATGTCAGATGATCTTATTATATGCTCATTGGTGTTTCTATGATTGGATGGTTGTTGTAATGGCTATGTGGAATGGGTGATATGCATGAAATAATATGATGCTTGCTTTATTACCATGCTTTCCTTTATCTATTTATGTTATCTCATCTCTTCTATTTGAATGTGGTCTTTTGCATGGGCGTCGTGTAGATAAATCACAGTAGAGGAGTTGGAGTAAGTAGAAGATGAAATCTTCTATTTTACTTTAGTGTCAGTGTCTGCTATGATGTGTAACACTGGGGTCTTGAAACGCTTGTTTGTTTGTTTTTTTATGTTGGAGATTTTTAGACATCTTTATTTATTTCATTGTGGTTTATGTTATTGCTAAATGAATAAGTATACTATGTATGATCAATTATGTTGATGCTTCTGCTATTTCAATAAAATTTTGAAGTTCAAGACATGTGAAGTTGTATTAGTTATTATAACTAATTTTCAAATATTGCATGTGTTACATGTCACTATATGTATGAGCAGCTTTGTGTAAGGAATATTGTGCGACATCCTAAATATGTGTTTGAAATTACTCTGGTTTTATTTGTATTATATGGGGTATATTTAGGGTGTTTCAAAAATACTTCCTCAGAAACTCCGTGTTAAACAGCGCCCAAGTGATAACTTCACCTACAGTATCAAACACCTAACGGGTGTTGACTCACCAATCATCAACCTCGTCGGCCAGCATATGTGTACCAAACTGTACCTTCTGTGCTTCTGAACAGTCCATCACACAGAATATTTTCTCAATCTCTTTAAGCCAAGTTTGCACCTCATTAGGATCATACATACCCTTACAAGTAGGCGGATTGTTCCTCTGAAACTTCCCCAGATGACGAAACTCATCTTTCCCACCCACACTAGCAATTGCGACATTGTTTTTTCCAGCTATTTTCTATTTCACCATAATAACAACAACAATGGTTAAAAGACTACCACGACAACATTTAATTGTTACACCACACTGACTCGATAACTTAAATGGACAAACCGACCTGCTCTGCTACCAATATGTAACTCCCCAGACTACATTCAGGATTACCGACTGACCCCATAAACCAACATGGATCTTTTCAACATGCTTTGTCCTTACTCACACACGTTTCGAGAAACTTCCTAGAAGGTCACCCATCCCAAAATTGCTCTAAGTCAAGCACACCTAACTGTGGAGTTCTTATGGAATGGACTACTGGAAAGAAGATGCATCTTGTTGGTATAGGTAGTACCAATTAATCCTTATAAGCCTTCCTTCAACCATGCAGTCTCATACTTGCACAACCTTAAGATCCCTCTCATTACGATGTGAATTCAGTTTTTCCCTAGAAGCTGCTAGGAGTGTCTAATTGTCATGCCTTGTGCATCGATAACCACTCTCTCACCCTCGGGTGTTACATGTAACCACTCTCCGTCATCTTCGGCCTTCAGTGTTACATGCACACCAACTTCCGCTTGATTCGTCCCTAAACCATATCGTATTGGGAGAGGTCTGGTTCTGATACCATTTTAAATCATTTCCAGCTACTGAAACTATTTTAAAATTAAAGTATGATGCATCAGCTTCCCAACACTTTGAACGACACCTCAAACGGACACCTCAAACTCAAGTTATGAATTTTTAAAGTTTGACACAGCAGGTGTAACTGGTTACACAAAAACAGGTAATCGGTTACCACTTAATCAAAAACAATGACTAAACCTTCCTAGTGTAACCGATTACACCTTTCAAAAATGCCCAGATTGCGCCTTTTAAAGACAGTGTAACCGGTTACACCAAAACATGTAACCTATTACACCAAAACATGTAACTAGTTACACCTTTCAAAAATTGATTTTTTTTTCTAAAACATGTCTTAGGTGTAACCGGTTACACCCAAAGTGGTAATCGGTTACCACTGTGACATAAGCACTTTTTTTGCTATTTTGTGGTACAAAAATCAGTTTTGAAACCGCCCAAACCCCCCAAAATTTTATAAAAATCACATATTCGAGTTTCGTAGTCCAATTCACAACAACATACAATAACAGAATCATTTTCCATCATACAATTAATGCAAACATACATCTCTAATAGTATCATCACACAATTACATGGTTCATAGCATAAAGAAAAATTCAATCAAGAGAAAGCAAAACACCCACCCACGTGCTGTCAAACAATCACTTATACAAGAGAGAATTTCACCCTTACCTTAATTTTCCAGCAAAAATACTTCAACAATAGAGTCTTCTCTTATTCTTCCTCAAAGCCCTACCTCTCTCTTCTCTTTCTCCTCCTTTCTTTTTAACGTACAGACAGTTTCTCCCTATTCTCTCTTTTCTTCTTATTTTAATATACTATTATTTCTAATTAAAATTCGTTCCAACTAAATAAAATAAATATTATTATTCTTATTAAATATTTATTTTATTATGTCACTATAACCATACTAATTAAAAATAACCATTTTAATTATTACTACTACTATTATTTATTTAAATAGCTCTAATTTAAATAATAATAACAAATGACACTCCCCCACCACCCCATGTGTTTACACTTTTACTCACGCACCCCAACATCTTAAGTTCTACTCTCTAAAGATACTACTCTACACTAAAAGGTTCTCCTATCACATCAAAACATCAATCAACACACACAATCACACAGTATTATTTATGAAAAATTAATTAAATAAATCGAGCGTTACACTCAACATTGTATCGAGAATTATTTCATCTTTTTCAAAATGATTTGATAGGATTTTGAGAAAAAGAAATATTTGGTGTTGGACCAAAGTTTTTGAAAATGAAACTTGGTGTTGACCAAATATTTTGATTTATTTTTGAAATATTGATTTTATATTTTTTGTTTTTATCTAATTAGTTAATCTACCTAAATAAATAAGAGAACAATATAAAATTATAAATAAAGGATGGGGATACATTTGACAATTGAGGATATAATAAGACAATAAAACAAATAAATAATAAACATTTGAATCCAAGCAAAATGACATAAGAGAAAATAAATAAAGACAAACACAAGATCTAAACAAAAATTAATCCTAAAGAAATAAAAAAAAGTTGATATTTTTTTAGATTAAAATGTTATTATTTATTTTTTAGACTTCTATATTTTTATATTAAGAAAAACAATTTATGTATACTTTTTATTAAAAGAAAACATATACCTAAATAAACTACTAAAAAATATTTTATTTAATTTTTTGTTTTCTAATTTTGTGTCATGAAACTAAATATAAAATAATAATTAAAAAGTTAAGATATTAATAACGATAAACAACTAAGAAAGATTTTTGTTTTCTAAAATTCAAAATGTAATAAAAAATAGTAATATAATCCCTTCACCAAAACTAATTAAAAAAAGTAAGAAAACAAAAGAAAAAAGATGCAATAGTTAAAAATCAAGGCACAACTAACAAAAGCCCAGGATTGTCTGGCCCATAACCCAGGGGGTGCGGGTCTAAAGGCGAGTTATGGGTTGGGTCGACTCGGTTCGGTTCGGCCACTAGTACATCAAAATCATAAGAGAACCTTAAAAAACCACAACAAGCCGTTTCTTCTCAATTTTAGAAACACGGTTTATCAACTGCAAAGGGCTAATCAACTAGAAAAAAAAACACATTGTTCTCCTCTCAAACGCTCATTTACTCTCACAATCGATTGTTCCCTCTTTCTCCCTCTCAATCAAAATCGCCATTTTGAGTTTGAGATTCCAACATCTTGGCTCATTCAATTCGTTGACTCGCTTAAACAATCATAACAATCAAAATAATTCCAAAATCCATTGGAACCAGAGCAAACAATTTTTTTCAAAATATTTTACAAGCATAAAGAGTCAAAGAACGAACAATGATCAATCAATGAAGAAAAAAGTTACCCACAAAGAAAGGAAATTTGCGTGAATGCTTCGGTGTTTACTTTTTTCTCGTTACCTTTAATGTTTCGATCGTGTCCTTCTTCCTCTCTATATTGTGGTTATGATGGAACTTTAGTTTTGCTCAGTTGCTATTGGTTTGTATTCATGATATATGTCTCTGCTAAACTTTTTTTTTGTGATTTTTGATGCATCTGTTTTTTGGATGTTATTAATAACTACTGAGATTTTTGATTTATGATGGCTAGGTTTTTCTAAGATTTTTTTGGTATGAGTATGAAAATGTCTTCCTAAGGCTACCATTGTCTCTGTTATGAGCAATTCTTCTATGTTTTATAGTGAAAAATAATTAAGGTTCATGTAGCATGCTGATACAAGAATGGAACATTACAGAGGAATCTAAACTGTTGTATTTTCTAAATTGTATTTTTTGCAATTTTGGTGAAAACTTGTTGTTGTACTATGTTGATCCATTCTGAATTTGTTTTGTAGTGAATTGGCATTCTTACTGTGGTAAAATTAGAGCTTATTTGTTTTCACTACACTTCTCCTCTCTTTTTTTAATTTTGGTTGTGAGTGGATTTTGTAGGGTTCTTTTGTTCAATGTTTGCCCTTTCACTTTTTACCACAGTAACTTATTTTTTTGAATTTGTCTTGGCTTGGTCCTTAATACACAAATGATGTTTATTTTGTTTGAAATCTACAATTTGTGAAGGTTTTCAATTTGCTTGCCAATGACATTATCATATTTTTTGTGTTAGGTTCTCATTTTTATGATGGCTTTAACAAGGTGGATTCAAGTGTAAAAATGGTTGGAGTATGGCTTAATGGGAAATTACTTGTAGATGAATGAAAGATGGCAAATGCAATAAGAAATAGGATTTGAGAGTTTTAGGTTTTTCAGAGATGTGAGTTTATGGTTTAGGTCTAGGTATTGGTTATGTAAAAAGTTTGTGTTCATGATGTAAAGATTTAGGACTAATCATCTCAGGAGGAAACATGACTTCAAGTTATTCATTAAACAAACCGTCATTCTTTAATGGAGAAGGGTATAGTTTGTGGAAAGAAAAAATGAAGTTTTTCATATAAGGGATGAATTGTGGTATTTAAAAGGCTATGAATAAAGGTCCATTTGTTCCTACACAAAAAGTTAATGGTGTTGTAGAAAACAAAGATGAAAAGGATTGGACCAAAGATGATAAAGAAAATGTGCAGCGTAGTTTGAAGGAGAAAGTTATCATCAATACAACTCTCGGTCTTGATGAGTTTCTCACTACGAAACTGCATTAGAAATGTAGAGCATTTTCCAAATTACCCATGAAGGAACTATTGAGTTAAAGAGGGTAAAGTTATCATCAATACAACCCTCGGTCTTGATGAGTTTCTCACTACAAAACTGCATTAGAAATGTGGAACATTTTCCAAATTACCCATGAAGGAACTACTAAGTTAAAGAGGGTAAGGTTGGCCACATTAATCCATGAGTATGAGCTCTTCAGAATGAAACCTAGAGAGAGCACAAATCAAATACAAACATGATTCACCCATATCGTTAGTCATATGAGAACTCTGGAGAATAAAATGAGAAACTAGGTGTAAAAATTCTTATATGCCTAAACTATAGCTGGCAACCCAAAGCCACTGTGATTTTTCAATCTAAAGATTTAGAGAATATGGACACACACACTCTTTTTAGAAAACTCCAGAAACAAAATATGGAACTAAAAAAAACTTGCTGATGACAAAGAACATGACAAGAAAAAGAAGAATGTATCGCACTAAAAGTCACAAGTCACTACGCCAAAATTGATATTTTGTATCACATAATTTAATAGCGCTTTTAAAGAAAATGCTATTAAAAAGGAAAAAAAAACATATCTATAATAGCACTTTATGGTCGAGCGCTATTATAGGGTGTAGACAATGTGATTTTGATAGCACTTTATTAAAAAACACTATTATTAAACTTCACTAACATAGCGCTTTCTTTAAAACGCTATTAATATTCTTTATTAAGATATCACTTTTTGAAAAACGCTATTAATTCATTATCAAATGTTAGCGTTTATAGGAAAGCGCTATCTTATTATAAAATATACAATAAATAATATATAATATAAAAAATTGGCAAATACTTTTCATTTTGGCGCACATCTTTTCAGATCCTTAAAAAAAATTGGCAAATACTTTTCATTTTGGCAAATACTGCAAAAAAAGAAAAACAAAACACACTTCTCTTTTCAGATCCTTCAAACCTTTTCTAAACAAAAACACTCACATCGTCGTTCCTTCGATTCACTCACACCGTTGACCCAATTCAAGTTCCTATAACAACAACTTCGATCAAATTTCAATTTTCTTCTTTCGATTTAAAATTCACTCCCTTCAAAACCTTAATTTGTTGTGTGTCACCTCCGTCAAATCCTAAAAATTCATTGATTTGTTGTGTCAACGGAACCCTAAAATACCATTAATTTGATTTGTGACCTTCTCCTAATCCTTCTTCAAAAAATGGTGCCAATACTCACGTAGTAGGTCTTTGTTGCTACTTTGCATCCTAAATCGTTTTTGAAAACATCCTCTGCACGATGAAGTTTCCCGAGTGAAGGATTCTACATTTGGATATTTGTGTTCTGCGTCAACACCACTTTAATAAGAAGAACATTGTGCATCTTTAACTTCAAATCTTTGTCTCTCTTTAAAGCTTCATAATCACTATTTGGAAGGAAAGCACAGGTGTTTTTTAAGCATTCTAGAATTGATATTTTTTGCTCTTATAATTGATATGTATGTTAGATGTTCGATTAAATGCCTCAGAGAAATAAATAGTTAATTATTCTGAATGATTATGATATTGTTTCAATGTTGTAGCTTGAGAAAGAGAGTTTGTGGTTTCTAGTAGGGGAGTGGTGTGTAGCTTGTTTGTGTTCACCCATTTGAATATTTTTTGGAAGAGCGGACTCCACCGAATCGAGCGGTTCCATAAATTATGAATCATTTGTTTAAGTAGATTGTGAAGTTGACATCATCTTTGAAACTGTATGGCATAGTAGCACATGGTAAGATGAAACTCCAGTTTAAATGGTGGATATGTAAGATCTTTGTTGAAATTTTTGGTTGATGATGGCCTGCTCAAAACCTGTGAGTTCAGTGGGAGATAATATGTTAGTGATTGCTGCACCCACGAAGCCTAGGATTTTACTTGCTACTGGTGGGAGTGTTACTGCTGTTAAATTTGCAAATCTTTGTCAATGTTTCTGTGAATGGGCTGAAGTAAGACCAGTTGCCACAAATCCATCCTTGTATTTTATTGACAGAACAGTGAATGGGCTGAAGTAAGACCATTTGAAGTTGGAACAATGCAGAAATTAACATTATCTTATCATATGCAGGAGGTGTTAATGGATGAGCAAACTATTTCTCGTCATTCAAAAAAAACATTACTTGGATTTTCATATCCACTAGTTCAATATTCCCCAGGTAAAACATGGCTTGAGGATGTTATAATGTACACCATGTTAAACAATTATTAAAGAAATTGGCATAAATATGAACAAAGTGTTTATACAGGTTTTTGGTTTGTTACATCTTCATTCAATTTGTGTTCTATTTTTATTCTATTGCTAAAATGAGACTCGTGGCTTATATTGTTAGAATTAGATTTTTTTAGAATTAGGCTTATCTCGACTTACATGTAGAAACTTGTAGAGATATTAGCCACTTTCCTAATAGCTGCAACATGGATTTCTCTATGAATATGGTAATTTTGTCATATGTTGGCCTAACATTGTGAATGATATTGAATATAATATTCTACAAGATGCTATGATGTTGAAGTGGCTTTGAGGTGCTTGATTATCATGTCCTCCAAGTGTTTACATCAATTAGGTTGCCACCTATGTAGCCACTCCAGACTCATCATTTCAATTATAAAATTGATGTTTCATATTGCTTTGAGATTGTCTCATTACATCAAACTTTCAGATCTTGGATGTAGTTGTCGTACTTTAGGCATCCAGCTGCTCTTTTGAGCGCAGAGTAAGTGGTAGCTTCATTGTTTTGATATTTCATCGGTTTGTCTTATTTTTCTGTCATCTATTTTATGGGAGATTATAGTGACGTTGACTATTGGTATGCTATAATTTTGAACTACTATTTTATATAGATTGTAGTAGCTATCTTCATTGAATTTCATTATTGAAGGATGAGAATTAAATTTGATGTTTATTAACTTTGTTCTTCAAATACTTCTTCCCCTTTCAAATTAAATAAGATTTTAAAATATTCTTTTGATTTGTGTTATCATTGATCACAGATGTTCTCAGCATTGACATTGATCCATAATCTCTTGAAATAACGTCTCTTAATGCTGAGGAACTCGAGGTATTGTGCTTTTGATGCTTATATTGGTAAATGCTTAGGTTTCATAATAACCAGTTCTCTTGTTGAAGGAAAAGAATAATAAGGCTCAATACTTTTTTCACTGTTGTACATATGTTGAGTAAGAAAGATTCAGGTCCATATTTTGAATTTTATTGAAACAATAGGAGATGAAATACGGTCATTAAAAAAGGCGTTATATTTATATATTTTATTAGAAGTGATTATTATGTTAAATTAGGCCTCCACTAACGGATACTGATATACGCGACTACTTCATTATTTAACTAAAACTGCAGTTGGACATGGATTTTATTGAATCTAATATCATGGACATGAGATGGAAAGGTATTTTCAACATCATCTTTGTCCTTAAATAATATGATACCATCACACTGTATATGTTTTCATCTTGAAGCACAACTAATTTTTTTTTTATGGTATATAATGTCTGCCTTTATTCCGGAAAGTATTGGAGAACTGGATCTAAACAAAGTTCTTAAGCACTATAATTCTGAAAAATAATGGTTTAACTAAGCGCTTCTAGTATAAGCACTTATCATAGAAGTGCTTATATATAAGTTATTTCTATAACAATAAATAAAATAAAGAGAAACCGTATTCATATAAGATATACATTATTTTCCGGAACTTATCTTGGAGAGCTTATAGATATGTCATAAGCCATTTCCATAAGTTCTCCCAAATAGTTTCACTAGTTCTTATGTCGGTATGTAATCTCTCTCAATGTCAGACGATAAGGTAAAATAAGTCAATCCAAATAGGCGTTAGGTGTATTTTATTTACTGTCAAACAATAAAATCTTGTGATAGTCATCAGTTAAGAAGAAAGCAATAGTAATTGTCGCTACTGCGAAAATAAGGTGCCGGCAAAACAGAAGAGTCGCCACCTTTCGTTATTTATCCCTCAGAACGGGAAAGGAAACGATCGGAAAAACCTGACGAAAAGGTATAAGACAAGGTCATCGCAACCAATGTCTGGGTTCGGGAGTCGGTTACTCAAGGGGAAGGTATTAGCACCTCTCACGTCCATCGTACTCGATGGGATCCACACTTGTTGTGTTTATCTGACGGGTTGGTTTAACTATCTACCTATCAAGGCTGGTCTGAAAAGAAAAAAAAAATGACTCGGCAAAGCGTCGCGCTTTATGCCTACGTATTCTCATCAGAGAATGAGAAATCAGAGTCAACGTAGTTCGACTAACTACGGGTTACGGGGAAGGTGGCTCGCCAATACATCAGTATTGTTCCTACGTAATCTCAACAGGTATGAGAGATCAGAGCTTACGTAGTTCGGGCTAATACGGATTACGGAAATTCAGATTCATCTGTTTTATCGAGTAGGGTTAACAAACAGTTCCAGCAGTTTGGTGTACGCAGCTCGACCCTTGGAGACTTAGGCGTTACCGTTTGCGGTAGAACTGGGAGTTAACGACACTCTTTTCTTCAGAAAAGCTTCCTTTGAATTATGGGCCCACGGGGAAAAAAGGTTTGAAGTTTGTTTTCTGTCTTTTACGGAAGAACTATTTTTTATGGTGTTTGCAACTAACATCGCACTAGAGACTATGACCTGAGAGTGAATGTGTCGCATGTCACCCAAAGGGTGCCATACTAAACATCCAAGCTGTCGAAAAGAAACTCTCTGACAACCCTTTCTCAGATAGCTTAAGGCTCGTAACCTACAACATCAGTTAACCTTTATTGTTGTATTTTAATTTGTTTTGAGATGAGAAGAGAGAACGAACAGGTTCAACTAAGGGGAGACTATCAAGTCCTAATGTTGTCATGCCAAGGATTCATCCTTTGGTTGAAGTTTGAAACAGGGATCTCCTAGAAGTTATCATGCATAGGTTTCAACCTAAAGTTCTAATCATCACTTCCTTATCAAAGGAAGTGAGATTCCTAGGGGATCATGTCAATGATAAATTCAAACAGATAAAACATCAGCTTAACAGTAAACAGTAAACGACTGCAAAATGCATGCAATGCAAGTGAGGGAGGAAATGTGTGTGGGACATCAGCCTCCACAAGCTCATCTCAACATCAAGCCAGATATGAATAACTGCAATCATACAGAAGAAATAACATGCTATCAAGCAAAATACAATAACTGCAATCATACAGAAGCAATAACATGCTGTCAAGCAAAATACAATAACTGCAATCATACAGAGGAAAGAATGACATGCTATCAAGCAAACTCAAACCACATAGGCAAGGGAGCAAGGCTCTACCGAATACCCGCAAGCAAAGCCATACAGTAAAAATACAAGCAGAGGGAGCAACTCAATCTCTAGTGCAATCATGCTCCTAGTTTAAATCAATCTACATATGAGCTTATTCTAATGCATCAAGCAAATCAAACAAGTCACAGCAATATAGTTGCACAGCAAGCAAACAGACAGAAGAGAAAGCAGATCAACAGCTTCCACAGCTTCACAGCAAAGCTCCTCAGACACCAGTCCAGTCTTCAGACTTCAACCACTCTTCAAGGCTATCATCTTCAACAACAAGTATCAACTTTCCTCTTCAATCTTTCAACACATCCAACATAAGTATCAACTTATTCCCTCTTCACCAAGACTCAGCTCTTCAGTCAATTCCACCTTCAGGCTTCACTCCTAACTGCAAGTATCAACTTGGCTCCCTCAGGCTCTCAGTGTCTCAACATAAGTATCAAATCATCCTTCATTCCTCAAGCCTCAACTCTTCACTCAACCTCAATTTGATCTCCTTCACAAGTGTCAACTTGTTCTTCAAGCTTCAGCTCTCTCCTCCTTACAAGTATCAACTTGTTTTTCCTGATCTACAAGCTTCAGCTCCTAAAGGTAATCTCCAAACACAAAGAAGTAGCAACCTCTAGCATCTTCAATCTTCTAACAAGGAACTCCATCCTCTAGCAAGGGAGAAAGATTCATCTAACAAGAGCAAAGTTTGGATGATTGGTAGCAGAGTGAAGACCAAAGGTCACCACTAAGCATCCTATCATCAGAGAAAGGGACCCTCAAAGGTTCTACCAACTTGTAAAGAGCCACACATCCTACCAAAGGAGGGATGAGGCCTTTTCAAAGGGACCTTACATCATAGGGAAGAATGGAAGTGATCAACATCTTCCATGTTTATGAAGGAAGAGAATCTATCTAGAAGCTCTGCCTACAAACCCTAATTCTTAACACCTAATCAACACTACACCAAAAGAAGGGGAGATCCTCACATCCAAGCCTCTTCAAGCAATCCATGGTAGCCCAAACTTGCCTTCAACATCATCCAAGAGCAAGAGAGATAAAACCCTAATCTAAGGGAACTAAAGAAGTCATTCTAGTTGAGTTAGTGCATTAGAATCATCTAACACTAGCACTTAAACTAAAATCAAACAAAAATAGAAACTTCATTGAAAATTCCTACAAAAATTCCTAAGGGACCTTAATTCAATCATGAATCTACCATACCAAATCAGAGGTTGAATCATCCACCAAGTCCTAAAAATAAAATCCAAATCACAAGGTATCAACCATAAACCCTAAAAATGGAGCTCTTAAAGTTTCAACCTAGAACTACCACTTACATTCATCACAAAAATGTGAGGAAAATCTATGGGGAGCATGCATATCTATTCTAACTACTCACAAAAAATCAAGGCCAAAATCATCATCACATGATCAAACCAAATTCACCAATATTAAGCATCAAACATGATTATTTTAATATCAATTAAAATGTAAAAATTCCCATAAAATCAAAAAATGCATGGAATAATAATATTTTTTATCTCAAAAATATTAGATTCAATCATGAATCCAATGCAAAAAGAATGGGATCAATTGAGTTATTTTTCCATTTTTTATGAATTAATCAATAACCATGCATAAAATGAAAAAATAAAAGAAAATCAAGATAAAATGACAAATGCGTGGTGCAGGTAGCAATAAAATCCAGTTTAATTCCCAGACTGGGCCACAAAGGGGGTGTGGTTATCAATTCTGACTTAAGCCCAAAACCACAACTTAAATGAAACGCAACGTTTCATTTTAGTTCAGAACTCTTCAAAAATTTTCCTGCGCGCGTGGCCATTGGATCTTCATCTGGTCAAAGGTCCTACCTTGATCCAAGGGCTCTGGGATCATCTTCCCCAATTTGAATCCCTGAAACTCAGGTCACCTGCGCGCCATAGTCACCGCCGTTGACTTTCTCCGGTCGTCATCTCACAACCCTAACTTGCCATAGAATCCACCATAGGACACGATTCCTTGATGAAACTTGTCCCAAATTCCCTCAGGAACTCAACCATGCCATTAATTCAACCTAAAACCTCAAGATTCGCAAGAACGACATCTCACCCGAAAATGGTAACAACCCTAATTGGTCACTAACTCTCAAATTAATGATCTGAAAACCTCCCTACACCATTCTACTATGCATCTAACACAATAATTCTTCCTAATTCTACCTAATTCAAGCTGGAGATTGAAAGTTACTAACCTGAGAATTTCGTGTGCACAGAGGTAGTAAACCTTCAAATCAAGCTCTCCAATGCTCCAGACTCCTTCAATGAATCAATTTCAAGCTTCTGTATGCAATAAAATGGATGGAAATGCTCTGGATTCTTGGAACCAATTCTGAGTTGCAGGTGACAAATCTGAGATCAAGAACACTATACAGCCACGAATTTGCCTTGATTATGATCTGGAATCATTCACTAGCATCCATGGAAGAGATTGCAATCAAGAAAATGGATGGAAAGTGAAGAAAATGGTGTAACCGAATTCAGTTGCAAGCAAGAATTTTCCAATCTCAATCTCTATTCTCTCCTTCAACTATCACCAACCTTGGCCTTGGATCACCTCTATTCAATATATAGGCCATGTATGGATGATCTAGAAAGCTCTAGATCCTTCTAATGAGAAATTCAATTTCTCATATCATGAAAAATTCAATCACATGCCATGGTCATACCAATTCTGTTAGCAGCTTGTATTCACCCTCATTCCCTTCCAATTTCTCTCCTAATGGTATTTTGGATGTGTTTGGATTGAAAGAAGCCTTGGTCATGCCTTGAATTTTGGTTTGGCAAATGTTACTTAAGATGTAAGTAACTACTTTTCAAAGCAACTCCACAAATTAAACTTCAATTCAAAATTGTGGCAAAACCAATGTTCTTAAAAGGTGTTTTAGAATCAAAATGACATATTACATGCCTTGGTTTGGACATGTAGATCAAAAATACCAATTTCCAACTTTGGTTCATTTGAAAATCATCCTTATTTTAAGCCATTTTTGTGATTTTGAGCTACAAGCAATTCCAACCTCTCATGACCTCTTCTTTAGCCTTAAAACATCATTTTGAACAAGTTTGATGTTGAACATTTTCCCATTTGAAGCTTGCAAATAGGAGTTATGGCCTTATGATTGAAATGACCTATAATCTCCAAATGACCAAAATGCCCTTGACTTGTCAAAGCCATAACTTGAGTTCTACAAATCCTATCAAGGACTTCTAGTACTCTCTAGAAAGCTAAGATGATAAGGAACAACATTCATGTTGACTAAAAGTTAATAGGAATCATCCTTCTAGGGCAAATGTTTCATGCAAGTTGGACAACTTTCAAGCTCCAAATTCACATACCTCAGATGACCTGTAACTTGTCAAAGTCATAACTTGAGTTCTAAAAATCCTATCAATGACTTCTAGCACTCAAATTAAAGCTAAAATCATGCTCTACAACATTCAAGTTGGGGGCAAGATGAGATGAAGATCACATCTTGGGTTAAATTGCCTTGAAGATAGGGGTCAAACTAGGGGATTTTACACTGTCAAGCCTTAGAAACCCTAGCCTGAAACTTCTCAAAATCTTCAATCATGATGAGTTGACCTTGGAATCTGTCGCTTCCGAGAAAATAAGGTGCCGGCAAAACAGAAGAGTCGCCACCTTTCGTTATTTATCCCTCAGAGCGGGAAAGGAAACGATCGGAAAAACCTGACGAAAAAGGTATAAGACAAGGTCATCGCAACCGTTGTCTGGGTTCGGGAGTCGGTTACGCAAGGGGAAGGTATTAGCACCCCTCACGTCCATCGTACTCGATGGGATCCATGCTTGTTGTGTTACTGGACGAGTTGGTTTATCTATCTACCTATCAAGGCTGGCTTAAACAGAAAAGAAAATGACTCGGCAAAGCGTCGCGCTTTATGCCTATGTATTCTCATCAGAGAATGAGAAATCAGAGTCAACGTAGTTCGGCCTACGGGTTATGGGGAAGATGGCTCGCCAATACATCAGTATTGTGCCTACGTACTCTCAACAGGTATGAGAGATCAGAGTTTACGTAGTTTGGGATAATACGGATTACGGGAATTCAGATTCATCTGTTTTTTCGAGTAGGGTTAACAAACAGTTCTAGCAGTTAGGGACAAAGCCTGTTTGCGTTGGCGCTGAAGTTTAACGACACTCTTTTCTTCAGAAAAACTTCCTTTGAATTATGGGCCCACGGGGCAAAAAGGTTTGAAGTTTGTTTTCTGTCTTTTACGAAAGAACTGTTTTTTATTGTGTTTGCAATTTCAATCGCACTAAAGACTATGACCTGAGAGTGAATGCGTCGCATGTCACCCAAAGGGTACCATACTAAACATCCAGACTGTTGGAAAGAAGCTCTCCAACAATCCTTCCTCAGATAGCTTAAGGCTCGTAACGTACGAAAGAAATCATTCATGATTACTGTATCTTAATTTGCTTTGAGATGAGAAGAGAACAGGCTCAACTACGGGGAGACTATCAAGTCTTACTGTTGTCATGCCAAGGATTCATCCTATAGTTGAAGTTTGAAACAGGGAACTCCTAGAAGTTATCATGCATAGGTTTCAACCTAAAGTTCTAATCATCACTTCCTTATCAAAGGAAATGAGATTCCTAAGGGATCATGTCAATGATAAACAGAAACAGATAAAGCATCAGCTTAACCAGTAAACAGATAAACGACTGTAAAATGCATGCAATGTAAGTGAGGGAGGAAATGTGTGTGGGGCAGCAGCCTCCACAAGCTCATCTCAACCTCAAGCCAGAATGAATAACAATAATCATACAGAGGAAATAACAACATGCTATCATGCAAAATATAATAGACTGTAATCATACAGAAGAAAATAAAATGCTGTCAAGCAAAATAAACCACATGGGCAAGGGAGCTGGGCTCTACCGAATACCCACAAGCAAAGCCATACAGTAACAATACAAGCAGAGGGAGCAACTCAACCTCTAGTGCAATCATGCCCCTAGATTAAAGTCAGTCTAATCATGGACTTATTCTAATGCATCAAGCAAGTCAAACAAGGCACATCAGCAATACAGAAAAGAAAACAGACAAGAAAGCAAGCAAAAACTCCCTCTGTCATTCCCCAAGCTTCAGCTCTTCTGACAGCAATCCAGTCTTCAGACTTCAATCACCCTTCAAGGCTATCAATTCTCATGACAAATATCAATTTGCTTCTCCAGGTTTCAACCCCCTCAACATAAGTTTCAACTTAATCTTCTTCTTCAAGCTTCAGCTTTCCAGTCAGCTCCACCTTCAGGCTTCACTCATAACTGCAAGTATCAACTTGACTCCTTCAGGCCCTCCAAGCATCAGTGTAAGTATCAACTTATCTTTTATTCCTCAGCTTCAGCTTTACACTCATTCTCAAATGAATCCTCTTCCCAAGTATCAACTTAGTCTTCAAGCTTCAGCTCTCTTTGCTTTACCAGTATCAACTTGGTCTTCTTCTCCTACAAGCTTCAGCTTCTCAGAGTACTCTTTAAACACAAAGAAGTGTCAATTCCATCCTTCAATCTTCTTCAAGCAAGGGACTCCTCACTCTTCATTCAATCTTCATTGGGTCTTCAAGTATCAACTTGTTCTTCTTGCCCTTCAGGCTTCATCTGCAATGGAAATGCTCAAGGAATCACCCTCTTCCACACTCTTCAATGAAGTCTCCATCTTCAAACTCAAGTCCAACATCTTTCAAGATACTCAAACCAGAAGAAATCACTTAACTGGATAAGCTAGGATATTAAACTGCTTATTGACCACCAAATGAGGCCTATAATGGTTTAACATCAGAAGAATGGTTCCCTCAAAAGTTCTACTTCCTAGGTACCATCACTTATCCCTCCAAAGGAGGGAGGTGAATACCATGGAAGGACTTTTAATCATTGGGAGGAATGGAAGCACAAGATGCTTTCCATGTTTGTGAAAGAAATCATTCTAACTACAAAGCTCTCCCTATGTCCTATCTCCTAATCTTCATCAGACACCTTTAGGCACAAGCAAATCCAAAGCTCCAAGCAACTTCAAGCAACTTCCTTGTCTTCAACTTGTCTTCAATCTCAATCAAAGGCAAACCAAGCACAAACCCTAATCTAAGGGAACTAAGGAAGTTAAACTAATTGAATTAGTAAATTAGGATCACCTAAAACCTAGTACTAAAGTTAGTCCTAACTAAAATACTAAAATCAATTGTAAAATCTTACAAAAATTACTATGGGAACCTAGGTCAATCATGACTCTACCACATTAGTTTCAAAGATCAAACCATCAATTTGGACCTAGAACTAAATCCTACATTCTAAGGCATCAAACCTAAACCCTAAAAGGAAGCATCTAAACATCAACCTAGAAAGCACACCTATTTTCATCACAAAAATGTGAGAAAAATTATATGGGATCATACATGTCTAACCTAATCACACACAAAAAATTAGGCTCAAAATCATCACCACATGACCAAACAAAATTCCACAAAAATATGTATCAAACATGAACATTTTAATATCAATTAAAATACAAAATTCCAAATAAATCAGAAATTACATGAAATGAAAATATTTTTTCTCTAAAAAATAATAGACTCAATCATGAGTAATATGCAAAAAGAATGGGTGTGATTGGATTATTATTCAATTAGTTATGAATTTTACAAAAATCATGAATTAAATGGAAATTAAATGAAAATCAAATGAAAATAATGAAGCGCGCGGTGTAAAAAGCAATCAGATTCAGTTCAAAACATGGGTTGGGCTTGTTGGGGGGTGTGGATAGCACTCAGATCACTAAGCCCAAAACATTGAATTAATGAAACGCATCGTTTCCTTTAGAAATCCTTCACAAGTCAGAATTAAAACGTGGCCCTTGGATCTTCTCCCAGTCAATGGTCAATCCATCATCCAATGGTGAGAACTTCATCTCCTACCTTTCAAACCTCTGAGCTTCGTGCCCAGCTCCGGCCACCGCCGATGGAGCTCCGATCGTCCCCTTCAACCCTAGTTCTTCCTAGAGGCCTCCAATCCAAGAGGTCAAAACATGAAACACACTCCAAATCTTGCCACGAACTCAAGCATGCCCATAGTTTCCTCTGAAACCCCAAGAATCAACATCTTCCAATCTCAACCGAAAATGGTGATCTTCCTATTTTGTCTCTAATTCATCAATTAACCATCTGAAATCCATCCTAGGCCATTCTACAACTAATCTAACACCTTAATTCAACCTACTTCTACCTAAATCAAGTTATAGGAAGAAGATTACCAACCTGGAAATTCTTGAATAACAGATGCATGAAATCTTCACTTCAAGCCCTCAAATCTTCTGGACACGATCACTGAACC
The DNA here is from genome assembly GCA_963859935.3 of Lathyrus sativus. Classification (NCBI taxonomy): domain Eukaryota; kingdom Viridiplantae; phylum Streptophyta; class Magnoliopsida; order Fabales; family Fabaceae; genus Lathyrus; species Lathyrus sativus. Next base: position 337,797,101 of record OZ012736.1, on the reverse strand, counting down.
TCCTCCTTGCTTCTGTATGCAAAAGATTCAATGGAAAGTGCTTCAATCTTGAAACACGATGTTGAGTTGCAGGTGCTGAAAATCACTTGTTCCCACACGATCTAGCCACCAATTCTTCTTGGAAATGATCTGGAATCAATCCTTGATACTCAAGGAAGAAGAATCAATCAAGAAAATGGAAGGAAATGGAGGAATTTGGTGAAACCGATTGTACTTGCAAGCTATGAAAACTCAATCTCAAACTATGCTCAAACCTTCAATGATCACCAACCTCTGCCATAGATCCATTCTACTCAATATATAGATGAAGTTTGGATGATTTAGAACCCTCTAGATCCTTCCAATGAGATTTTACACATCTCATGTCATGAGATTTTGAATCACTTATCATGCCATGCTCAATTCTGTTTCCCTTGGTACAGCCACTTGTTCTCATCCCAAAATCTCCCCAAGTGAGATATTAGAGGTGTTTAGCTTGCAAAAACCCTTGCTCATGCCTTGATTTTGAGTTTTGCAAGTGTTGCTTAATATGCAAGTAAGTGCCTTTCAAAGCAAGTCCACAATTTAGACCTCAAATCAAAAATGTGGCTAAACCATTGTTTCTAAAATGTTTTCTAGAGTCAAAATGATATATTACATGCCATGGTTTGGATGTGTAGGTTGAAAATATCAATTTCCAACTTTGGTTTATTTAACTTATGCCCTTATTTTAGGTCATTTTTGTGACTTTGAGCTACAAGCCTTCTCAACATCTCATGACCTCCTTAATAGCCTTAAAACATCATTTTAAGCAAGTTTGATGTTGAATATTTTTCCATTTGAAGCTTGGAAATAGGAGTTATGGCCTTATGCTTGAAATGACCTGTAGTCCCCAAATGACCAAAATGCCCTTGACTTGTCAAAGCCATTACTTGAGTTCTACAAATCCTATCAAGTACTTCTAGTACTATCTAGAAAGCTAAGAAGATAAGGAACAACATTCATGTGGACCAAATGTTCATAGGAATCATCCTTCTTGGGCAAAAGTTGGATGCAAGTTGGGTGACTTTCAAGGCCCCAGATTCACATACCTCAGATGACTTGTAACTTGTCAAAGCCATAACTTGAGTTCTACAAATCCTATCAAGGACTTCTAGTACTCAAATTAAAGCTAAGAACAAGCTCTAAAACATTCATGTTGGGGGTAATATGAGATGACAATCACATCTTGAGCTAAACTGCCTTGAAGATGGGGGTCAAACTAGGGGATTTTACACTGTCAAGCCTTAGAAACCCTAGCTTGAAACTTCTCAAACTCTTCAATCATGATGAGTTGACCTTGGAATCATCCTTATAGAATCTCAATGCATCAATCCATGTTCACATGGCTCTTGAATTAGGTCTTAACCTTGTTCAAATCATCATTTGACCTAGGGTTGACCCAGTCAAACCCTAACTGCACCACTCATGGCTGAGGCTTCTTAATCTTGCACAATGACCTGTCTAGGCTTCATGATGGCTTTCAAGACATCTCATAAGCTCTCTCAAGGCTTCAAGTCCACATTCTTGGCTTCAGAATCATCTGATGGCTTCCCACAACTCTCAAGTTAGGAGGCACACACTCTTGGTTTCAACCACTCTCTCTGAGGATCTTTTAACTTCTCTGACAAGGATATCAACCCTTGAACACTTGAATATCCTTCTTAGCTAGCTTCAAAGTCTTGTGTAGCCCTTGATTGGTAATCATGCCTCTTGATCTCCTGCATACATGTCAATGAAATGCAAATGATAATGCTAATGTGAATGAAATGAAACATAAGCTAGGTAAAGAAAAGTTGGGCAAATTTTGGGGTGCAACAGCTGCCCCTATTCAAACGGCTTGAACCTGACTGGGTGAGAAGCGAACGACTCTAAACCAATCAAAGTGCGAGACGGTTGAATACCAACAAACCCGGAAATTTGCCAACCGCACAAGTACACGGTACTCTGATGGGAACAAATCTTCAGAAACTGCAATATTAGCTGCACGGCAACTAGCTGGGGAATTGGTCACACGGTAACCAGTAATGCATGGTCGATCATGCCGTCAGGCATCCAGATTCTCTGGGACTCATCAGGTCAACAGTCAAGTTAATCATGCCGTCGGGCATTCAAAGGAATTTTTGGGCGTCAGCCGGACTTCATCACTAAGTCGGGAATAGAATTCTCAGTCAATCATGAACCAATTGAGGATATCCAAACTTCTAGCATCAGGCACTCCGCATCAGCTGAGAGAACTGATTCGTCAATACGGCTGGACTTCAATCATCAAGTCTTCAAGGGAAGTTTCAACTTCGCTGTTCAGAAACCTGCTGGGGATTCTGGAGAACTATCAAGTCACTCTGCTTCGGGGTCCAGAAATCATTCTGGGTGAATCATCTCTGCTGAGGAAATCAAGAATCATCTCGGACAAATAACTTCGTGGGGACTTCAAGAATCGTCTTGAACCGATAACTCGGCTGGAGATCTCAGGAATCATCCTGAGCACACACTCTGCCGGGGACTCTAAGCTTCGACTTGAGCAACCAACTCTTGCGACTTCGCTGGGGATTTTAAGAATCATCTTAAACGAGCGCCTACGCTGGAGAATTCAAGAATCATCTTGGGCAAACGACTTTTGCTAGGGGAATTCAAGAATCATCATGAGCAAGCGACTCCGTTGGGGAGAATTCAAGAATCATCTTGAACAATCAATTCTACGGCGGAACACCTGCAAAACAAGAACGGTAACAACCGAGATCATGCTTATTATGCGTATGCTTTGGCAACGACGCAATGCTCCACACGGTGGAAATACTATGCGTTTATGATAAATGCTATGCAATCATGCAAAATGTTGCGATCCCTTCAGCAAAATAAATGCTGAAAGGAGCATCCTCCTGTCAAGGAGAAAGAAACACTCTGGTGGAGAGGAGGACTCATCCTGCCACGGAGAAACGGTCACGCCAATCTCAATCAGACTCCGCATGGTGAAGCAAACTTCAGTCGACTGCTGCAGGGGAACGAAGCTCTACGGGAACCTGGACCTGCTGAGGAGAGCGATGTCAATCGCAGAAATAAACTGCACGGCCTTCATGGCTAACCCTCCTTGGAGATAACGACTCCGACGGGGAAACACAGCATCAGCTATTCAACACTCTACCGGGGAAAAACCAATCATGGCCCGAACGGCTTCCAAGGGCTCGACTCTCTTGGGGATCTGCAAACTCGGCTGGAGAAGAAGAAGTCATCCTGCTTCGGGGGAGAGTACTACTCTGCGAGGAATCTAAATTCCGTTGGAGACTTCAGTCTGGAACTATCAATTGCTGCACACTTCAGTGAACGACTCAGCTGGGGAAATGATGATCCCTCAGGATGCATCTGATTGGGGAGAGAATCTTCTCTTCCTGGGGAGACATATCAATGCTCACGATCTCGTGTTCAGACTCTGCGGGGAGAGGCTGCTGAACTTTGCTGGAGAAGGAGGAATCATCCTGCTTGGGGATGCGTACGGCGTGCTGTCTGGAATATGCTACACCTGCAACAACACAAACAAACAGACAAGATACCCTTCTCAAAGGGACCTATCAAGGTTATCATCTTATGACAATGTTCGAGTAATTCATTGTTTCAACAATCAGTGGCCTAGGCCAGTAAGTTTATGTATGCGCATTTTATCAAAAACATTGGCGTTCTTTTTTCGCAAACAAAACAGATAAATGCTAAACAAACAAACAGAATTGCTGAATAGTATACATTTTATTGATAATGAACCCCTGAATGGGTAAAAATGTTTTACAACAGATGCAAGCCCCTGGAATGAGGAAGCCGCGCAAAAATAAAACATAAATATACATCCGTATATACAAATGTCGGCAACGAGGCGTAGACAAACACCATGAGTTGATCCCTCTATGACCCACTCGACTTCGATACTTCTCCGACGCTTCAGCTTCAGAAGGGATTGATTCAGATAAACGGCCCTCAGGTCTTCCAAACCACTAAACAATGAAAGTCCACACGCGGAATGCAGTCATTTGCTTTTTCAAATCCCTAACTTTTGCGTGAACCGCCCTTTGCGGGTTTTCGATTCACCGGGATACCCTTTTTTGCCAAAGTCGCCCATCCGGGTTTTCGACTTTGCGGGTGTACATTTTTTCAATTTATATCCCTAATTTTTGCCCGAACCTTTTTCCTTTTTTATGGTTCGCCGGGGTGCCCCATTTTTGCCTGGATATTCTTTTTCTTTCCAGCGGGTCATTTTTTAAGCAAAGTATTTTTTAACTGCGTCCGTGTTCACCGGGGATGCAAAATCTTCACCATCTATCGTGGACAACAACAAGGCTCCTCCCGAGAAGACCTTGCTGACGACGTACGGACCTTCGTAATTGGGAGTCCACTTGCCCCGGTGATCGGAGTGTGGAGGAAGAATCTTCTTCAGGACGAGATCACCTGTCTGAAAGCTTCTAGGACGTACCTGTTGCACCCTAAAATTTGCTCAACCTTATTCACTTGGTTTATGTTTCAATATCATTAACATTTGCATATAGAGTCATGTACATAGACTAACCATCTGCATAGCATAGCATGGCAAGTCATTCAACAGGGGATCAAGCATTATTCTCATCTCTAGAGGCCTATCCAGAGGTTATTATCCTAATTCAATCTCATTCAAGTCATCAAGAAAGAATGTGAAAGCAAAGAGTTCAGCAGATCAAGCCTTGAGTCTATCTCCTATCTGAGGGTATCTGAGGGTCAACAAGGGAATTATGAGTTGTGAATGGAGAGCATGGGGAGTATCTAGACATCTGGGAGGACTTAGGAAGTCATTTGGGGAAGAAAACAAGTTGTTGATGTGATCACAAGAATTGCAGTTGAAAACAGTCAACTAGGGTTTCATCTGGGTCAACCCTAGGTCAACCCTAGGTCAATTGATTGATTTGAGGGCATTCAGGTCTATTGGAGAGATGTGGGGTTCATCATTTGACATGGAGAATAAGGATATGTTGTCATGCTAAGAAGAAATCAAGAGGAATCAGGGGGAAGAGGAGTTTCTAAATTAGGGTTTCTATGTAAAATCCCCTAGTTTAGGTCAAATTTCCAAGCAAGATAAGTCAAAATGCAAGCTTCAAATGGCTTCTTGGTAAACATGGAACTTGTAGAGGATCTCAATACCTTTAATTTGAGTGGTGGAAGACATCAAGGAGATTTATATAACTCAAGTTATGGTCCTTGCAAGTTACAGGTCATCTGAGGTATCTGAAATTTTGTCTGTGAAAGTGACTTGACTTCCAAGCAATTGTTACCCATCAAGGAGATTTCAAATGGATTTCTGGTCAACATAAGAATTGTTCCTCATTGTCTTAGCTTTCTAGAATGGTATAGTATGCCTTCATTTGATGTGTGGAACTCAACTTATGGTCTTGGCAAGCAAAGGGTATTTTGGTCATTTGTGAATTACAGGTCATTTTAACCTATGTCCAAAACTCATACAAGGAGGCCTCAAATGGAAAAACTTACAACATCAAACTTGATCCAAATGACATTTTGAGTCTAGAAAAGTGACCATGAGAGATTGGAAAAGTTCATAGCACAAGGTTTCAAAATTGTTGAATTTAATGAAGAAAAATGACTTAAAAAATGAGATTTTTCATATCTTGGCCAAATGATGCAAAATTATAGGTCATTTTGAATGGAAAAAGCATTTTAAAGACATTGGCTAAAGTGGAATTTTGAGTTTAGTTCATAATTTGAGAGTTATCCATGGTTGCTTGAATTGAAAGTAACATAATCCAAGTTGAAAAGGAAAAATGCAAGGGAAATTTCTCCAATGTTCTAGGAGGTTCCTACATCATCTATATATTCATACAAGCTGATTCATGCAAGGGTTGGTGCTCCCATTTGTTCAAAACCTCCATTTTCATTCATTTTCCCATTCTTGCATAAGCTTCTCAAACTCCCACAATTTCTCACCAATCTTCAACATTCTTGATTGAGTCTTCATCATCATCTCACAAGGATCAGAATCCATACTTTCATTTGTCAAATTGAGGAAGGAATTGAACCATTCACCATTATCATCCAAGAGGCATGAACTTTGGAAGTGAGTAATTCAAGGCTCTAGAACCACACTTGTTGCATACAGAAGTAATTACCAAGCCTACTGATCACATTCCCTTCATCACAAGCAGTTGATTTGAAGATCTCAGCACCTGTATCAAGGAATTACACCAGGTTTGTATTCTGTTCGAATTGCTTAGTTTAGGTAGAATCTTAGGGTTTTGATAGCATAAAACGGTTAAGCATAGGTAGATGACTGGTTGTGGTGATTTTAGAGAAGTTTCATGAAGTTTGAACATGAGGTAGTAATTATGTTGAGGCTCTTAACTCTTGAATTAAGGCACGAAAATGTTAGTAGAATAGCATGTTATGATCATGAGGAAGTGTGGATCAGCTTAGGATGAGTTTTGTGAAGAATTGGAGAGGTTTCATATCAGGCACTAATGGTGGTTTCCATCTGTTACCTTCTTCGAATTGGCTGATTGTGTGATTTTTAAGGGAAGTTATGACCACAGACTTGTAGAGGGAAGGAAATGGAGGAGTTTTGTTTTTTACATCGTGCGTTTTCATGGCGTGTGGAGAGAGCATGAAGAGATGGAATTATCGTGCATGGGAAGGGTTTCTGAAACCCTAGATGGCTGGAGGTTGAAGAAGGGTTGGTGGCCATACGATTGGGGTTGGACCTTTGACTTGGGGAAATCATCCAACGGCCACGATTAAAACTTCAGTCTGGTGGGAAAATTTAAAAATTAAAACGCACTGTTTCACTAATTGGGGGGATTGGGCTCAGACGGCTATTCGCACCCCCCAAGTTAGTAGGCCCAACGCGCTGAACATGAATTTCTTGCTATTCTCACCCCTCTGGCTATTTCTTTATATTTGTTTTTTTATTTTCTTTTCATTTTTCATCCATTTTTAAAAATTCATAATAAATAGAAAAATCATCATTTTTAATTCATTCTTTTTGCATTATTTTCTTTAGGATGTCAAGAAAATTATAAAAAATAAAAATGGCATTTTATTTTTTATTTGATATTTTTCTCATATTTTCTAAATAAATAACATTTTACATAATTTCATTTCACACATGATTTTGTGATTTTTTGTTCTATTAATTGCTTCAATATTTTTCATCCATTCTTTTTAGGTTGTTTAGGTTAGACATTAACTTGTAGATTCAACTTAATTCCCATTTTTAGAAATTAAATTTAGGTGCTTAGTGTAAGTGTGAATAACATGGATAAAACTAGGGTTTTAGGTGATGACTTAGGAGATTTGATTCTTTTCCCTTAGGACTTAGGGCTTGACTAGTTTAGTTATGGGACTATAGGGGCTATGGGTAGTTATTAGACCCCTTAGAAAACGTCAGGATTCCCCTACTGCTATTAATATACTGAATATATCTGATTGACTGGTGTGGTGTGCCCTCTGGGGATTAGTGCTTGCTTGCTTGGGTATTGGGATTGTTTGGGGACTTGGGAGAGCTGAAGACTTGGGGAGATGAAGACCATTGGAGATCCAGAGATTGAAGAACAACTGCCAGAGTTGGAGAGGAGGTTCTTGCTAGCAGCTGCTGAGGAGACTATGGTTTAGGAGCTAGGCAGAGCTCTAGAGTAGAAAGCTTGCTTCTCAAACATAGATGGCTTTGTTTGCCTCTATCCTTTCTCTATGATTCAAAGTCTCTTTCAAATATCCACCTCCTTCCTTTGGATGGATCAGTGAATGTATTTGAAAGATAGAACTTTTGAGGGAAAACTTTCTGTTTAATGTTAACAGTTGATGAACCACCCTTGGTAGGTAATTAACTGTCTAACATTCATTCACTTCATCTGGTTGGCTGATGTTCATCCTGGAGCCTGAGACTTGAAGAAAAGCCATTGCTTATAGGAGACTGATGATTAAAGCCCTTGCCTGAAGGCCATGAAGATGGAGATTGATGCTTGTTGAGGCCTGTAAATGATTGGAGATTACTTGAAGCCAGATGTTGATTCAGAGCTGCTGATGCTGTTTCTTTTGCTGTTGTATTTCATTGCTGATGTATTGATTGGTTTTCCGGACTGTATTATTTGTTGTTTACCCTGTTGGGTTGAAAGTGAAGTCTGTTCACTTTTGCCTATTGTTTTCTAGGTTCGAGGTTGAGTGGGACTCCCTTGCCTCGCTTGTACTGTTGCATCCATGCATTTTACTGTTTTACTGTATATATCTGATATTGTTTCTGTTTCTGCCTATCCCTTAGGATCTCTGTTTCTCTCTGTGCAAGAGAGGAGCATGATAGACATTAGGTCTTAACCCATGCATGATAACATTAGGTTAGTTTGTTTCCCTTCGCAACCGTAGGTTAGAGTTCTGTCTCTTCTTTCTCAAAACAAACAGAAAAACACAATAAGATTTCAAACACAATAAAAGACACTTCTTCCGTAAAAGAATGTGAACTCATCAAGACGTCATTTTTGTCCGCTTGGACTGCTAATCAGAAAAACCTTTTTCAGAAGGAATAAAATCAATCAAGACAAGCTTGTGTCGTACGTGGCCCGAACTACGTTTGCTCTGATCTTTCATGCCGTGTAAAAGTACGTAGGCATAGGATGCGATATCCTAGCGAGCAACCTTCCCCTCCTTTCCCGTAGGTAGGCGAACTACGTTGACTCTGATTTCTCATTCCAGGCGGGAATACGTAGGCATAAAGTGCGATACTTTGCCGAGTCATTTTTATTTTAATTTTATTTTATTTTTAACCCTTGACCTATAGTTTAGATAGAATAACAATCCATACCCGAAAACAAGCGTGGATCCCGTCGAGTACGACGGACGTGAGGGGTGCTAATACCTTCCCCTTGCGTAACCGACTCCCGAACCCAGGTTTTGGTTGCAATGACCATACCTTTCCCGTGTTGTGCGAGGTTTACTCTGAGCGTTTCCTTTCCCTCCCGTGGGATAAATAACGCACGGTGGCGACTCTTCTGTTCAGCCGGCGCCGATTTTCGCAGTAGCGACAGCTGGCGACTCTGCTGGGGATCCAACGTCCCCTGGCTGCTAAGGACTGCGATGGTTCTTATGCATTTGGGATCCAACGTCCCTTTGAGCGAGTCAATCCTAGCGCTTGTTTTCCCGTCGAGGATTTTGTATGGATTTATATTTCTGACCTTGTATTTTCAGCTTTATATATTGATTATTATTGCTGTATTTGGGTGTGACGGGTGTTCTGATATTGAGAGATAAGCCGGACCTGGGCTTGAGTGCACCTAGAATTAGAGTAGAAAGTAGTGGGCGCGTGCCGGCTTTGCTTGCATTAGTGTCTCATGAAATCTACACTCGGACGAGGTTCTTCTGGTTGGCTTTTTTTTCTACCCTTTGGGTCGAAGGGGTTGTTGGTCAGCTGAATTGTCGACTCCGGGAACCGATCATTTGGAAGTTGGCTAAGTGAGGCCTCTTCAGGATTTGATGATGCCACTCCTTCTGGGAATCGTATCATCAACCCTGAAAGTCTGTGACGCCGACGACCGCATAGGATGCCATACCTTTGTCAGTTACTAGGACATCTACCTGTGAGAGGGTTTGGGGTTATGCAGGTAACTAGACCTTCAGACTACCGGTTATTTCTTGATCATAGATCCTGGGTATTTATGGAGAGTTAGGAGGTCTGTCAGAGACCATTTGGAGATGTGTTTTGAGGTCTGTCAGAGACCAGTTGGAGTGTTCTGAGGTCTGTCAGAGACCAATTGGAGATGTGATTTGAGGTCTACCAGAGACCAGGGGGAGTTATGGTTTGAGGTCTGTCAGAGACCAGTATTGGAGCTTTGTTTTAGGTCTATCTGAGACCAGGGTTTGATGACTTTTGGATGGTCTATCTGAGACCTTTCTTGATGGGGTTCAGGCTATTCAGCTACAGCTTTGGTCCCTGTCGCATTTTACTTGCATTGCATTGCCTGCATATCCATTACCACTTGCATTTCACTAACGTGTGTCTGTGCTGCAGGTGCATTTGCATATTCCCCGGTTCTAGTGCCCAGACTTCTGAGTATTGATTATGGCTGGTTTGAGGAAAACAGTTGCGTATAAGCTGCCTTCACCTGATATTACTTCCTTGCTTGGTCTGATATCTCTTGCCGATGAGGAGGTTAGGAGAAGCTTCAGAATGAATCATGGGAGATTACTGAGATTAGTCTGCAAGCCCACTGCTGATGAGATAAACGGGCTATACACCTTGATGCAGTTCTATGACCCCGCATTGAGATGCTTTACTTTTGCTGACTTCATTCTAGGGCCTACCATTGAGGAGTATGTGGAGTTTACTGAGCTTCCCGTGCAGAACAAGGTTCCCTTTATTCACTCTGCTGCTGAGCCCAAGTTGGAGGACTTGGCCAAAGCCTTGCATATGAACGCTGCTGAGTTGTTAGTGACTTCTTGGCTCGGGGTTCCCGGTTTCTCTCTTGATTTCTTGGTTGGCAAAGCTCAGGAGTACGCCAGGAACGGTTGTTGGGTGGTTTTCAACGCTATTTTGGCTTTATGCATTTATGGAATTGTGGTGTTTCCTAACTTGCCCAACTTTGTGGATCTGGATGCTTTCTATCTGTTTACTGCAGGCAACCCAGTGCCAACGTTGATCGGAGACTTCTACCACTCATTGCACTACAAGAACGAAAACCGAAGGGGAAAAGTTGTTTACTGTTGTGCTCCTCTATTAAATATGTGGTTCAAAAGTCATCTCCCCATGAAGGGACCATTTGTGGACGGTGCAACCTCAGCCAGTTGGTCAGAGCGCCTGATGAGGCTATATTCCGAAGACGTTGTGTGGTTTGATCGAGACCTGTTGGGATCTGAGCTCATCTTCAGCTGTTTTGGGTACCCTAATGTGCCGCTGATAGGAAGAAAAGGGTGTATCAATTACAACCCTTCTCTATTCATTCGTCAGTTCGGATATGCACTGAAGAATCCACCTCATGAGGAAGAAGTACGGGAATCTCTGTACTTCACAGGTGACGTGAAGGGGGAGTTATTAGCCAAGTTGCAACATGCCTGGACACGTATTAACCGCAAAGGGAAGCCACTGTTAGGTAAGAACGATTGCCAGGATTATGGGCCTTACAGGGTTTGGATCCAGGACAGAGCAAGTCAGTTATTAATGCCATTTCCCGCTGCACCCGTCACTGTTCCCGTCCCGGCAGAAGAGCCAACTACTGTTTCTAAGGAGGCCTACGAGCAAGTTGTGAAGGAAAAGGAAGCCTTGTTGAATATCAACGAAGGGTTAGAGCAGGAGCTAGCTCAGGTACGCAGTGAGAAAAACAAGGCCGTATATGCTTTCCAACAACAAATCGAGCTGTTAAACAGGTTAGGGGCTGAGTTGACTGAGGAAAAGAAAAAGCGTGAACGTCTGGGGCAAGAGTTCAGAAGCTCCCATGACATGCTGGAAGCCAAAAAGAAGGCGCTTGACGCAGCACACCGAGAAATCTCCTCTTGCAATAAGACTTGGAATCCTACTCTCACCAACAATAAGATGAGAGAAGATAAGCTGAAGCAGCAAATCTCCGACCTCGAAGAAAAGTTGAAGTCTAGCATCAAGAAGTGTGAGGAAGAAGTGATGACCCGGTATAGTGTCCAGCATGCACTGAAAAAGGCAATCAAATGCAGAGATGAAGCGGTGTCTCAGAAGCGAAAGCTAGAAGATTGCTTCGGAGAAGCAACATGGGAAGAAACTGCTGAAGACATGCACCGTGTTCTTAAGAGAAGAAACCAACTTGTTGAAGGGCTGCTTACCAGACCAAGTCATCCAGAGACCAAGAAGTTGATAGAAGAGTACCAGACTTTTGGGAGGATTTGATCATTTCATGTAGTAACTTGTAGTAACTTGTATGCTTTATTTGCATAGTGCTGACCATCACCAGGATTGTTGGTTGAGGTCATGCCTTCTTATCGTACTCTCAGTGATATTGTACTCTGGGCTTATTGATTTTCCTTGCAATATATGAGGCTTTCTGTAACACCCATTTTAATTATTTAGTCATTTTATTATTATTTTAAATATTATATGTTGATGTGCCCTTTGGTAGGGTGTATTTGATGATGTTTGGTGGGTGTCCCTGAGATGGGAGATCATTGGTGGTAATTTGGTGAGTTTATAATAATATAAGAAATAATAGTAATATTGGTGGTGGTATTATTATTATTATTATTATTATTATTATTATTATTATTATTATTATTATTATTATTATTATTATTATGTTATTTTTATTAGTTATTATTATTATTATTATTATATTATTTTTATTAGTTATTATTATTATTGGGATAGGAAATAAAAAGGAAAATAGAATATGAAGGGATGGGGAAGTATTAGAGAAAATAACACGATAGAAAGATGGAAGAGAGAAAGAGCGGTAGAAAGAGAGAAGAGGAAAGAATGAGAGAAGTGAGAAGAACGAAGGAAAAAGGGAACGGAGAACGGAAAGAAAAGAGGAGGCCAAGAGACCAAATCCAGGAAGAATTTCATCGATCAACCGATTAACAAGGTAAGGGGGGAGAAACTTGATTGGGAATGGTATATACATGTATAGGGTAGTGGGGATTCCTTAACCCCGTAGGAATGTATCGTTGATGAAGTTTTATATTGACATGCTATTGATTGTTGAGTTATGTTGATGTTGATGGATTGAAATATGTTGAGTGTTGGTGAATTGTTGTTTTTGGTTAATTTGGCGTATAGGTTGGGTTTACGGTTTTAGGGAAGTTCTGTGTGACCTTTTTGATGTGTCGATAGATTGTTTAAGTGATGACTTTGGAATAATATGTATATGATGATGTACGGATGTTTGATGTTGCCATTGTTGATTGACTGTTGGTGTTGGTTTGGTTTGAGTAAGGTTCAGAGTAACTCTAAAGTGTCGGTAGTGTGCCGTAATGTTGATCTGGAGTAGAATTATAGGAAGATTGATAAGCCTAATATGCATTGGTCGTAATACGGATAGTATAGGAAGTGGATGTTATAGAATAGACTTAAATCAGAGAAGAGTGAGAATTCTGAACTGTGAGAACTTGAGAAGTCGCAGGCAACTCGCTAGCACTTCGCTTAGCGAGAAGGCAGCGAGCGTTCACTAGGTGCTCGCCTAGCGAGTGAGGTAGCGAGTGAGTCTAGTAGGTTCTGTTTGCCTTCGCGAGGAGGTTCGCTAAGCGAACAGGTAGCGAGCCATCGCTGGGAGCTCGCCTAGCGAGGGTGTAGCGAGCGTAGCAGAATGGGGTTTTTCTATGCTGTTATACTGTGTGCGCTAAGAGTGTAGTGCCCTTGGACTTTGTTGATTATAGGGGAGATGATTGAGTGTTATAGAGTGAGTACTCGGTGATAGTATGTGATTTCCGTTACTAATTATTTAAATGGATAATTAGTTGGTGTATGAATCATGCGGAGCATGGTGTAGTGATCAGTAGGATCGTGTATTCCCGAGTGGTGGGACGTGTTTATATCTTGGTGATAAAGTATGAACTTGTTTACTTGGTGATGGTACTCGTTTTCCTTGATATTGTTGGTGAACAATTGGTTAACGTATATGTATGTAGTGATCAGTAGGATCGTGTGTTCCCGGGTGTTGGGATGTGGTTATATATGGTGTTATAGTATGAATTTATTTACTATCTGATTGATTTATATGGTGTTGGTGTAATATATCTACACATATATGCATTGATGTATGATGATATGATCAGGAGGATCGTGTGCACTTAGTGTTCCTAAATATGATAGTTATGCATTGGTGTGTGCATATCATGGTGTTTTGGTGGGATGAATCATGTCTCAGGAGGAGCGTAAGTGATTCATCCGTACTCCTTGGTGGAGAATGGTGGGGGATAGATCATGTCTCAGGAGGAGCGTAAGTGATCTATCCAGGTTCGATTGAATGAACCAATGAGTCGGTACCGCATGCATGGTGTTGAGTTGCATATTTGCATTATAATATGTTATATTGTAATTTGAACAGTAGGTTCGTTATATGGAGTTGTTGGGGTGAATACTGGTGTGTTGGTGTGTTTTACTACCTTGTTTACATGTATTACATTACCAATATATTTTTGATCATGTTTTCTCACCCCTTGGTTGTTGTTGTGTCTGTGCTTCTCTGGAAGTACAAATAATCCAGGTACTTAGATAGCTTGGATGGTGGTGTGCCAGTCGAGTCTAGGATGCTCTGATACGTAACACGGGATATGGGTGTTTTAATTGTTTTATGTCAAACTTGTTGTAATCCTGTGACGTATCACTTTTTTTGTGTGAATTATAATAATAAAGATTTTACGAAATTTGGCGGATGGCCGAGAATGTTGGAATAATGTTTTCCGCTGTATTATTTTTGAGAATAATTAATAAAGTATTTTTATAAAAATTTGGTGATGTGATATCCCACTATTTTGGGGAAAACTCTGATGTTTATTTATAATGTTTATATTTTATTTAATTTGGGAAGTGGGGTGTTACAATTGGTATCAGAGCAGGTCGGTCCGTCCGGCCAATGTTGTCTAGTGTTATTGTTTCCTGGTATGCGACATGTGTGTAAAAACACTGTCGGTACATGTTGTTGGTTAACTTCATTGGTAGAAGTGGAATGATTCCAGTGGGGGAGAAGTTGTATTTCTCCGAAAAGCTACAGTGTGGTGGCTTGGTGTGTTGAGGAGTGATATTATAGTTTGGTAAAGATGGTTTGTACCCCATCATGATTTCGGCTGTCTATTAACAAATTGAGGAACTGATCACCCTTAATCTCTTGTTAATAGTGGACGGGATTGTGTTGGATGGGATAGACGTATCTTGCAAGCTTGGGTGGCGTGAGCAGTGTATAGTCTTGAGTTAAGCTAAGTGCTTAAGGGATTATTTTGAGGAATTTGGCGTAAGACGGTGTTGAAGTGTCTATTTTGACTGAAACTTGGAATGAGAAGGAAAGTGAGAAAAATTGGGATTTGTCAATTAATTGCGATTGCCGGAGGTTTCCGGATGAGGTAGGTGATTTACTATCGGAGTGTGAAGTAAAGCTCACACGTTGACTTTGTTGTTGGAACGAGTCCGATATTAGTGACTCCATATGGTGTGTTTTCGTTGGGATTGGAGAAGTTGAAGAGTCAACTTGAAGACCTTCTAGGAGAGAGGTTCTTTTGTTTGAGTGTGCTACCGTAATGTGCACCAATTTTGTTGGTTAGACAGATAGAAGGTTTTGTGAAGCTTTGGGTGAACTATAGATAAGTGAACAGGGTGACTATCAAGGATAGGTGTTCGCTTCCAAGAGTTAATGATTTGATGGAACAATTGATCGAGGGATGTGAGTCCCTTGGTCATGTGATCTCGAGTAGAGTTCTTGTGGTGGATGGGACGAAGGTCAAAAGTTCTATCGTATTAGGAGGCTCAAAGATCTGCTGTTGAGATTGGAAGTAATTGAGTTTTAAATTATTCATAGATTTAAAATGTGTTGGATGGCTTCCTAAGTATAAAACTGTTGTTGTACGTTAAATTCCGAGATCGCAGCTTTTTACGGAATCGAAATCGGAAACTCGGAAGTCGGGTAACGGTCGAAAAGAGGATTTTAGGACTGTCATGTTCGCCTGGCGAGCATACTGGCGAACGTCCATATTCGCTGCGGTGTTCGCCTGGCGAAGGGGTCCTGGGCAGAAAATGTTATTCTGGTGTTTTTGCCGTAACGGGAGAACCGTAACTCGGAATGACGCGTGGTTCGAAGCGTTGGAAAGCTATTCAAATTATCTATGAGATGGTGAAGTATTGACATAGATTTAAGCTATTTATTGATGAAGTGTGTTTGAATTTTGTGGTAAGGACGGGCGGTACGGTATGTGTTCCCGCTATAACTCACAACTTGTTTGTCCACTTGGCATGGGATCTTCTTTAATTATTTATATAAGGCAATGGTTGTGTTAATAAATGATATTTTAAGGTATTCGAAGCGTATAGAGGATTATGTTGAGCATAAGGAACTGGAGTTATCAGTGTTGGAAAAAGAGCGGTGATATACTTTCGTAAGGAAAGTTCTGCCGAATCCGATAGAACTAATTGTGGTGTTTGTGATGCTTGTTGATATAATTAGGGGATTTGCTAAAGACAACTTCAGCGAGTTTCAATTATGCAAAAGGCAACTTGAAGTGTATAAGAGAAATCATCCGACCAGTGATTTAGAGTTGGTTACTATTGTGATTGTACTGGAGTCGGAGTCTTCAAAAGTTCAGAATGAGATCGGAGATGTTTGGTGATCTTAAGAGTTTAAGGTGTTTGTTTAATTTGAATAAGACAAATATGAGGCATAGGAAATAATTGGGACTTCGAAAAGAGTACGACTTCGAGTTGAATTACCATTCGGGTAAAGCGGACATGGTAGATGATGCAGTGAGTTAGAAATATTTGCATATACCGAAGATGATGGTGAAAAGAGTTATAACTGATTGAGAAATTTCATAATATGCGTTTTGTGAGTAAGGATACTTCTTATGGAGTTAAGCTTTTATTATTAAGATCTGACTAGTGATATCCTTGAGAAGAATCGAGAAAGTCAAAAATCTGGGTTGAATAGTGAATTAGTTGAAATTGATAAATTAGAGTCGAAGAGTGGATTGTCGGGTTTGTGGAAATAATACCACGAGGTGTTATGATAGAGTATGTATATCAGATGTTGTTGAAGGGAGTAGGAGTACTCGTGAAGAAATACATTGAGGTAGATGGAGTATCCATCTCGGTGCTATGAAGAAGTAACCGAACTTGAGTAGATTGTTTTTGAGACCATGGATAAGGAGAGGTGGAATATGCTAGTTAGAATTGTCGGAATTCGAAGAGTGAACATCAGAAACTGTTGAGTCTGATGTAGTCGTTAAATATTCTAGAGTGGAAATCAGGTAGTATTTTCACGAAATTGGTGTTGAGATTTCCAAAGAATTTGTAAAGACATAATTTTAATTTGAATTGTTAGGAGTGGATTAACTATTCCGTGTTGAGGATATACGAGATGCATATTGAGAAAGTGGTAAAGTTGGATGAGATACTGACGAATATTGTGTCAGATGGAAATTTGAGGTTTATATTGAGATTTTGGAGGGGCTTACAGGAAGCTTCGGGTACTAAGTTGAAGCTGAGTTCGACCTATCATCCGCAAACTGATGGTCAGTCAGAGAGGACTATTGAGTCTGTAGAGAATTGGTGAGAGCTTGGGTGTCGGATCAAGGTGGAGCGTGGGATGATTAATTATCGTTGATTGAGTTACCTATAATAACGGTTACCATCCTAGTGTCGGAATGGCACTATATGTGGCTTGGTGAGATAGGGAGTGTAGGACTCTCCTGTGTTTAAATAAATCGAGTGAGAGTGTTGTACTCAGACTTGAAGATTATGCTTGAGATGGCTGAGAAGATCGAGAGGATCCGAGGCAATATGTATTTTGAGGGTCACGCCGGTGACTGGTGTTGGTCGAGCTTCGAAATCTCAGAAGTTCGCACGTGTTCTGTAGTTGTATCAGAGTGGCGCAGCGGAGGCATGGGAGGAGTAACATGTTAGACTGTTTTTCTGTTGTCGCTGTGAATTGGCATGATATGTTTCATGTGTCTTAGTCGAGAAAGTACATTGAACCAGGTGGATGATGTACAAGTGAAAAATATTCCGATTGTTGAGGCATTGCTAGTTCGTTTTGGCGAGCGAGGAACAACTCCGAAGGGAGGAGATATCTTTGGTGAAAGTAGTATGGGGAGGTGCTGCAGAAGGCAGTGTGACCTGAGAATTGGAATAAAAGATGCGGGGAGCGTATCCGGAATTATTTCCATCAGATAATTTTCGAGGACGAAAATAATTAAAGTGGGGGAGAGTTGTAACACCCATTTTAATTATTTAGTCATTTTATTATTATTTTAAATATTATATGTTGATGTGCCCTTTGGTAGGGTGTATTTGATGATGTTTGGTGGGTGTCCCTGAGATGGGAGATCATTGGTGGTAATTTGGTGAGTTTATAATAATATAAGAAATAATAGTAATATTGGTGGTGGTATTAATATTATTATTATTATTATTATTATTATTATTATTATTATTATTATTATTATTATTATTATTATTATGTTATTTTTATTAGTTATTATTATTATTATTATTATTATATTATTTTTATTAGTTATTATTATTATTGGGATAGGAAATAAAAAGGAAAATAGAATATGAAGGGATGGGGAAGTATTAGAGAAAATAACACGATAGAAAGATGGAAGAGAGAAAGAGCGGTAGAAAGAGAGAAGAGGAAAGAACGAGAGAAGTGAGAAGAACGAAGGAAAAAGGGAACGAAGAACGGAAAGAAAAGAGGAGGCCAAGAGACCAAATCCAGGAAGAATTTCATCGATCAACCGATTAACAAGGTAAGGGGGGAGAAACTTGATTGGGAATGGTATATACATGTATAGGGTAGTGGGGATTCCTTAACCCCGTAGGAATGTATCGTTGATGAAGTTTTATATTGACATGCTATTGATTGTTGAGATATGTTGATGTTGATGGATTGAAATATGTTGAGTGTTGGTGAATTGTTGTTTTTGGTTAATTTGGCGTATAGGTTGGGTTTACGGTTTTAGGGAAGTTCTGTGTGACCTTTTTGATGTGTCGATAGATTGTTTAAGTGATGACTTTGGAATAATATGTATATGATGATGTACGGATGTTTGATGTTGCCATTGTTGATTGACTGTTGGTGTTGGTTTGGTTTGAGTAAGGTTCAGAGTAACTCTAAAGTGTCGGTAGTGTGCCGTAATGTTGATCTGGAGTAGAATTATAGGAAGATTGATAAGCCTAATATGCATTGGTCGTAATACGAATAGTATAGGAAGTGGATGTTATAGAATAGACTTAAATCAGAGAAGAGTGAGAATTCTGAACTGTGAGAACTTGAGAAGTCGCAGGCAACTCGCTAGCACTTCGCTTAGCGAGAAGGCAGCGAGCGTTCGCTAGGTGCTCGCCTAGCGAGTGAGGTAGCGAGTGAGTCTAGTAGGTTCTGTTTGCCTTCGCGAGGAGGTTCGCTAAGCGAACAGGTAGCGAGCCATCGCTGGGAGCTCGCCTAGCGAGGGTGTAGCGAGCGTAGCAGAATGGGGTTTTTCTATGCTGTTATACTGTGTGCGCTAAGAGTGTAGTGCCCTTGGACTTTGTTGATTATAGGGGAGATGATTGAGTGTTATAGAGTGAGTACTCGGTGATAGTATGTGATTTCCGTTACTAATTATTTAAATGGATAATTAGTTGGTGTATGAATCATGCGGAGCATGGTGTAGTGATCAGTAGGATCGTGTATTCCCGAGTGGTGGGACGTGTTTATATCTTGGTGATAAAGTATGAACTTGTTTACTTGGTGATGGTACTCGTTTTCCTTGATATTGTTGGTGAACAATTGGTTAACGTATATGTATGTAGTGATCAGTAGGATCGTGTGTTCCCGGGTGTTGGGATGTGGTTATATATGGTGTTATAGTATGAATTTATTTACTATCTGATTGATTTATATGGTGTTGGTGTAATATATCTACACATATATGCATTGATGTATGATGATATGATCAGGAGGATCGTGTGCACTTAGTGTGCCTAAATATGATAGTTATGCATTGGTGTGTGCATATCATGGTGTTTTGGTGGGATGAATCATGTCTCAGGAGGAGCGTAAGTGATTCATCCGTACTCCTTGGTGGAGAATGGTGGGGGATAGATCATGTCTCAGGAGGAGCGTAAGTGATCTATCCAGGTTCGATTGAATGAACCAATGAGTCGGTACCGCATGCATGGTGTTGAGTTGCATATTTGCATTATAATATGTTATATTGTAATTTGAACAGTAGGTTCGTTATATGGAGTTGTTGGGGTGAATACTGGTGTGTTGGTGTGTTTTACTACCTTGTTTACATGTATTACATTACCAATATATTTTTGATCATGTTTTCTCACCCCTTGGTTGTTGTTGTGTCTGTGCTTCTCTGGAAGTACAAATAATCCAGGTACTTAGATAGCTTGGATGGTGGTGTGCCAGTCGAGTCTAGGATGCTCTGATACGTAACACGGGATATGGGTGTTTTAATTGTTTTATGTCAAACTTGTTGTAATCCTGTGACGTATCACTTTTTTTGTGTGAATTATAATAATAAAGATTTTACGAAATTTGGCGGATGGCCGAGAATGTTGGAATAATGTTTTCCGCTGTATTATTTTTTAGAATAATTAATAAAGTATTTTTATAAAAATTTGGTGATGTGATATCCCACTATTTTGGGGAAAACTCTGATGTTTATTTATAATATTTATATTTTATTTAATTTGGGAAGTGGGGTGTTACACTTTCTATGATTCAGCTCCGATATTCCTATTGTCAGCACTGTCACTGCACTGGCACCTTCACACTAGAACTGGGGGAATGAACTTCCCTAATGCACAGACACCTTGCATTGCATTCATATTCATATTGCATTACAGGTAATCTTTGAATAAGTGTCTTATGTCCTGCTCTGCACCAGGTACTTTTCAGGATTGCAGATCAGCACCCGCACCGCTATTCTACCCGCACCAACTGTCGAAGAATCATGGATCAAATGCAGAAGGAGATGCAGGATGTGCGCGAGAAGCTCGCTCTCTTCATGCAGACCATGGAAGCTATTGCAAAAGGGCAAGAGAATTTGCAGGCCATGGTCCAGCCTCTGTTGGCCCGAAATGCTGGTCACGGTAACGAGGATCATCAATCTGTACGGGTCGATACTGTTCATGGAGACGGCACTCCCACGCCAGTGGCTCCACCTATAGTCAATACACCTGCTGCTAATGTCAACAACGCTACCGCTGCTGTGAATGGTAATGTCGGAGTTGGGAACGAGACTGCTGTCCATAACGTTGGGCTGGGTGATGTCAATTTGGGAGATAATACGGGAGGCAATGGCTTCGTCAACGCTGGATTCGGATTCAATGATCAGGGATTCGATAACACTGGGAAGTATGGCTTTAATGCTCAAGGCTTTGGGCAAGATGGTTATGGTGCGACCAATCAGGGTTACAGAGGTTTCGGGAATGGAAACGGCGCAGGGTTTATGGCTTTTGGTCCTGCTGGAGGAGTTCAAGGGTACGGCAACAGAGGCCGAGGTCCGGGGATGAATCAGATCAGAGCTGGACGTAATAATGGATATGATGGGTATGGAGCTGGAAATGGTATGTGGCAAGAAGATCAGCAGGAGGACGCTTTCTCCGGAGGAGGTTTCGAAGGGCCGTTGGATGACTCCCAGAAGATCAGAATGCTGGAAGAGCAGATGAGGGGAGTCCTGAACCAAAGTGTTGTGGGTTTGGACATGGCAACAATGGGCTTGGTACCTGGCTTAAGGGTGCCAATCAAATTCAAAGCTCCTGCGTTCGATAAGTATAAAGGGGACACATGTCCAAAAGTGCATGTACGGGCTTATTACAGAAAGATGTCTGCATACTCAACTGATGAAAGAATGCTAATGCATTTCTTTCAAGATAGTCTGTCGGGTCCTTCCCTAGAATGGTACATGGGGTTGGAGCCAACTGATATCAAGACATGGAAACAGCTAGCAGAGGCATTTGTAGCTCACTACAAGTATAATAGCGATTTGGCGCCCAATCGGGTCCAATTGGCAGGGCTGTCGCAGAAGAAGGGGGAGAGCTTTAAAGAGTACGCGCAAAGGTGGCGCGATATGGCTGCCCGGGTCCGTCCTCCTGTAGAAGATAAGGAAATGAATGACATGTTTGTCGGCACATTCACAGGTCTGTTTCATGATATGCTGTTTCACACGTCTCTGGCCAGTTTTTCAGACTTGATTCTGATGGGGGAAAAGATTGAACGTAATATTAAGCAAGGAAAGTTCCAGGTTGAGGAATCGACTGCATCTGGCAGTAATAGGAAGGCTTTTGGTGGGCGCCGTCAGGGCGAGGCAAGCGCAGTATTTGGAGGCCGAGGCCGAGGCCGAGGCAGGGGACGAGGTCAATATCGTCAGCCGCATCAGGTGGCGAGTGTTACTATCCCGTATCAACAACAACCACTCCAGCAACAACAGTCGGTCCAGCAACAGCCAATGCAGCAGCAGCAGCCTCAGCAGGGGGCACAGCAGGCTCAGCGAAGATTCCAGGGTAGTAAACCAAGAAGAGTGTTTGAGAAGCCTCCCTCAACCTATGCAGATTTGTTGCAGACATTGTTGGGATTGAACCTGGTAGAGAAAAGAACTCTGGCACCGATAACGGGAGCTCCCCCGTTTGGTTACGATGCAGGTAGGCACTGTGAATTTCATTCTGGGGCTCCGGGTCACGATATAGAAGGTTGCCATGCTTTTAAGCATGTTGTGAAGGATCTTTTGGACAATAAGACTATCAATTTCGGAACGGCAGGTCCGAATATAGTGCAGAAACCCATGCCTAATCACGGGGCCAACGCCATTCTGACTGAGGAAGGGTTAAATCTGATTATGAATGTCGAAGACTTGAAGACGCCGCTGAGCGAGATAAAGAGCCGACTGTTGCAAGGGGGTGTTTACCCGGGATGTGACGAGTATTGCTTAGAATGTTGGACCCTAGCTGGGGGGTGTGATGATTTGAAGAAGGGCATTCAGGCTTTAATTAATGAAGGCATATTACAGTTTGACCAAGCAGCAACTGAAGAGCCCGCAGGGGCAGTAGCAGATGATCAGAATGATGTGGCCACTGTAACGATTCCTCGAAAGACAATCACTATTGCAGCACCAGCTCAGCGACCAACGATCACCATAACTAAGGCCGGGCCGATCCCGTACGAGAACACGAAAGCAGTCCCATGGTCATATGGGTTGGAGGTGTATTGTGACAGGATAAAGATTGATGTTAATAAGCAGCCAGCCGAGACTGTGGATAATGTTGTTGGTTCGGGAGGTATGACAAGGAGTGGTAGGATCTTTATATCCCCTGAAGTGGAGGCCGAAAGACTAGCAAAAGGAAAAGGGAAAGTGGTTGAGAACGTTCCGGTGCAAGCAAGCGAAAAAGAAGCGGCATCGAAAGATGTAGAAGAGTTCATGCGCTTGATTCGAAAAAGTGATTATAAGATTGTGGAGCATCTGCAGCAAACGCCGTCCAAAATATCCATCCTGTCATTGCTGTTGTGTTCGGAAGCTCACAGAAATGCGTTGCTGAAAGTCCTGGATACTTCTTTTGTACCCCAGGACGTCTCCGTGAATCAACTGGAAGGAGTGTTGGCACATGTGAATGCAGGCCACAGCTTGGGCTTTACTGATTTTGACTTGACCCCGAAAGGAAGAGATCATAATATGGCGTTGCACGTATCTGTCGAGTGTAGAGGATCAGTAATGTCGCACGTATTGGTTGACACCGGATCGTCTTTGAATGTGCTGCCCAAGAAGGCGATGATGAAGCTGGATGTTAGAGGAATTTTGTGTACGCCCAGTGATTTGGTAGTCAGCGCGTTTGACGGCACGCGGAGAACAGTCTTTGGATCAATAACATTGCCTCTACAGGTAGGGCCGGAGGTATTTGCAACGGAATTTTATATCATGGATATACAGCCTGCGTACAGCTGCTTGCTTGGAAGACCTTGGATTCATGGGGCGGGGGCAGTCACGTCCACCCTGCATCAGAAGTTAAAATATATGGTTGGAGACAGCGTAGTCACTGTATGCGGAGAAGAAGACATCCTGGTCAGCCATCTATCGTCATTTAAATATGTGGAAGTCGACGGAGAGATCCACGAAACACCCTGCCAGGCATTTGAAGGGTTGCGCATCAAGGACAAAGGTCCCGGGCCGAGCAAAGTGCCAGAGATAGCCGTCTCATCGTACAAAGAGGCTCAAGCTCTAGTAGAAGCAGGAGAAGCAAAGGGCTTGGGCAAAGTGCTGGACATTCCTGTGAAGATGGACCGGTTCGGGCTAGGATACCGGCCGTCGTCATCAACTCCTTCCGTGGGGGCACCCCGTTTCAGAGTGCCAGTCACCATCCTTGCCAGTGGAGTATGTCATGAGACCGTCAATGCTGCTTCGGAGTCTGACGAAGGAGACAGCGACTGTGATATGGATGCCTGGATTCAGCCAAGCACGCCAGGACAAGGACTGTGCAACTGGTCTATTCAGGAGCTTATTCCTGTGACTTTTAAACAGTAATGCTTTGCTTTATTAATTGTTGAATAATCTGATGTCTTGCCCGGGGCATCAGGATTTGCTTAGGGCTGTGTTGTTATGAACATTGCGTGTCAATCATTAAATAAATGGCGTTTTTTTCATGTGCAAACACTGTAATCCCTGTCTTTCTTATTTTATATTTTTCAATAAAATGGCAACGTGGTTGTTTGCTTTATACGAATTTTGAAGCACTTAACCATTCCTTTTGCAGGATAACATTTTCAGATGACATCCTTGAACCACCTATGACTCGTCCCGACTTCGAGCACCCGGTATTCCAGGCCGAAGAAGAGGTTGTCGAAGATAGCGACGTTCCTGAAGAACTGTCTTGGTTGGTGAAGCAAGAGGAAAGAGCCATTCTGCCTCATGATGAGGTCATCGAAATTATCAACTTGGGGTCGGAAGGGGTTGAGAAGAATATTCGTATCGGAGCCGCACTACAGAGTGATATCAAGCGAAGACTGGTTGAAATGCTCCGAGAGTATAGTGATGTATTCGCTTGGTCGTATGAAGATATGCCAGGGCTCGATACAGACATGGTTGTGCACCGCCTGCCACTGAAAGAAGATTGCCCGCCAGTCAAACAAAAGCTTCGCAGAACTCGACCAGATATGGCAATGAAGATCAAAGAGGAAGTTCAAAAACAGTGGGACGCTGGTTTCCTGGCTGTGACGAAGTATCCTTCATGGATTGCCAACATCGTACCAGGGCCAAAGAAATACGGCAAGGTTCGAATGTGCGTGGATTATAGAGATTTGAATAAAGCCAGCCCAAAAGACGATTTTCCGCTTCCTCATATTGACGTGCTAGTTGATAATACTGCTCAATACTCCGTATTCTCCTTCATGGATGGCTTTTCAGGCTATAATCAGATTAAAATGGCGCCAGAGGATATGGAGAAGACTACTTTCATAACGCCTTGGGGAACATTTTGCTATAAAGTGATGCCCTTTGGTCTGAAAAATGCTGGGGCAACATATCAGCGTGCGATGACGACTCTTTTCCATGACACGATGCATAAAGAGATCGAAGTATATGTTGACGATATGATTGCCAAATCCCAGACGGAGGAAGAGCATCTGGTGAATTTGCTGAAGTTATTTAAAAGGCTTAGGAAGTTCAGTTTGAGGCTGAACCCTAACAAATGCACCTTCGGGGTGAGATCGGGTAAACTGCTGGGGTTTATCGTAAGTGAAAGAGGAATAGAGGTCGATCCTGCTAAAATAAAAGCGATCCAAGAAATGCCGACGCCCAAAACAGAAAAAGAGGTGTGCGGGTTTTTAGGGAGGTTGAACTACATCGCTCGGTTCATATCTCACCTAACTGCTACGTGCGAACCATTATTCAAGTTGTTGAAGAAAGATCAAGCTGTAACGTGGAACGAAAATTGTCAAAAGGCGTTCGATAAAATAAAACAGTATTTGCAGGAGCCTCCCATTCTGATACCCCCGGTGGCAGGGAGACCCTTGATAATGTATTTGACGGTTCTTGAGGGAAGCATGGGTTGTGTTCTTGGTCAACATGACGAGACAGGGAGAAAAGAGCATGCAATCTATTACTTGAGTAAGAAATTTACAGATTGTGAATCTCGATACTCGATGCTTGAGAAAACTTGTTGCGCGCTAGCCTGGGCTGCCAAGCGTTTGAGGCAGTACATGCTGAATCATACAACCATGCTCATCTCGAAGATGGATCCTATCAAATATGTATTCGAAAAGCAGGCGTTGTCAGGAAGAATTGCCCGTTGGCAGATGGTCTTGACTAAATATGATATTCAATACGTCTCGCAAAAGGCTATAAAAGGGAGTGTGTTGTCTGAGTATCTGGCGGAGCAGCCTATTGAAGAATACCAACCGATGAGGTTTGATTTTCCTGACGAGGATATCATGTACCTAAAGATGAAAGACTGTGAAGAGCCGTTGCCAGACGAGGGACCAGAGTTGGGTTCCAAATGGAAGATGATATTTGACGGAGCCGTGAATGCTTACGGTAACGGGATAGGGGCAATCATCACCACGCCACACGGGTCGCACATCCCGTTTACTGCCCGACTGACATTTGCTGTTACCAATAATGAGGCTGAATACGAAGCTTGTATAATGGGGCTTGAAGAAGCCATTGATTTGCGAATCAAGAACTTAGACGTATACGGAGACTCAACTCTGGTGGTGAATCAGATAAAAGGGGAATGGGAGACACGTCAGCCCAATTTGATACATTACATGAATTATGCAAGGAGATTGTTGCCTTTCTTCGACAAGGTTGAATTGCATCATGTACCGCGGGCAGAGAATCAAATGGCTAATGCCCTCGCCACCTTGTCTTCCATGTACAAAGTCAACTTCTGGAACGAAGCTCCCCAAATCACTATCTCTCGGCTTGACAGGCCAGCTTATGCATTTGCTATTGATGAAGCATCTGATGGCAAACCATGGTATTTCGATATCTTTAATTTCCTGAAGAATAAAGAGTATCCGGCTGGGGCATCCAGTCAAGATCAGAAGACTCTCAGGAGGTTAGCAGGCAATTTCTATTTGAACCCGGATGGCGTCTTATACAGAAGAAACCACGATTTGGTGCTGTTGCGTTGTGTAGACGAAAGAGAGGCAAAGTTGCTCATGGAGGAAATACACGAAGGTACCTTTGGTACGCATGCTGGTGGACATGCTATGACGAGAAAGTTGCTGCGGGCAGGTTATTTTTGGCTGACCATGGAAACTGATTGTTTCAAGTTCGCGAGGAAGTGTCACAAGTGCCAAATCTATGCTGATAAGATCCATGTGCCTCCGAGTCCTCTAAATGTGATGTCATCACCTTGGCCATTCTCGATGTGGGGGATCGATATGATTGGAAAGATCGAGCCGACAGCTTCTAACGGGCATCGGTTCATCCTAGTAGCAATCGATTATTTCACCAAGTGGGTAGAAGCGGCGTCATACGCAAATGTAACAAAGCAAGTGGTGGCCAGATTCATCAAGAGAGATATCATTTGCCGATATGGGATCCCCGAGCGGATAATCACGGACAACGGTTTGAACCTGAACAACAAAATGATGAAGGAGCTCTGTCAGAATTTCAAGATCGAACATCACAACTCCTCCCCTTACCGACCCAAGATGAATGGCGCTGTCGAGGCGGCCAATAAGAATATCAAGAAGATCGTTCAGAAAATGGTGGTGACCTATAAGGATTGGCATGAGATGCTACCTTTCGCTTTGCACGGTTATCGTACGACGGTACGCACATCAACCGGGGCAACCCCGTTCTCGTTGGTATACGGAATGGAAGCGGTATTACCATTGGAAGTCGAGATCCCTTCTTTGAGGGTATTGCGAGACGTTCAGCTGGACAAGGCAGAATGGGTGAAAGACAGGTTGAATCAACTGAGTTTGATGGATGAGAAGAGGCTAGCTTCTCTAGCATACGGTCGTTTGTACCAGAGCCGAATGAAAAAAGCGTACAACAAGAAGATACATCCGCGAAGCTTTCAGACGGGCGACCTTGTGCTGAAAAGGATTCTCCCGCCGCAAGCAGATCACAGGGGCAAGTGGACCCCCAACTACGAAGGGCCATATGTCGTCAGGAAAGTCTTTTCAGGAGGAGCTTTATTGTTGTCCACCATGGACGGTGAAGACTTTACGTCGCCTGTGAATTCGGACGCAGTTAAAAAATACTTTGCTTAAAATTGACCCGCTGGACACAAAAAAGAGAGTCCAGGCAAAAAATGGGGCATCCTGGCGAACCAAAAACAGAATGAAAGGTTCGGGCAAAAATTAGGGATAAAATTGAAAAATGTACACCCGCGAAGTTGAAAACCTACACTGGGCGACTTCGGCAAAAAGGGGTATCCCGGTGAACTTAAAACCCGTAAAGGGCGGTTCACGCAAAAGTTAGGGATTTGAAAAGCAAATGACTGTGGTCCGAATTTGATTATTGCAATAAGCATCAATGTGGGAGAATACATTTGAGGAGTCAGTTATCTGATACAATCGCTTCAGAAGTGGGGATACCGGGAAAGCATTAGAGTCGGGCGAGTCATGGAAGGATCAGTTCATGGTGTTCATCTGCATCCCGTTGCCAACATGTGTACACATTTAAGTTGTCAATATTTATGCTTATTGTGCATACTTGTATGTCTGCTTTGTGTAGCTTCCTCATTTCAGGAGTTACATCCCGTGTACAAAACTCCGCCCATTCAGGGGCCCAATTAATGAAATACGTTACTCAGTACTTGACACTGTTCTTTACTGTTTTGTGCATGATTAATGCCTAAGTTTGATGAAACTAGCGTGTGTATAACGTCACTGGCCCTTGCCAACAATTGCTAAAGCTTTGAATTAACTGAAAATAACGTCACTGACCTGAATGGATTTGGTTGCATAGGCTTGTCTTGTCTTGTTTGTGATGTTGCAGGTTTCATAGCCGCACGAGGAAGATGATCAAAAGATTGCAATAACGAAAGACTCAGCCCTCACGCAGGTCATGCAGGTTCTTCCTGAAGAAGGATAGAACTCTCCAGCTAGTCGTGGCTTGTGCAAAAGGATTATCCAGCAAAGTCGTTCATCCTCAACAGAATTGACGATTCAAAGATTGTAGGCTGTATGCAGGCAGTATGGTGTCCCCCAGAAGGATTCCTTATCTCAAGCAGAGGGGTTCAGCCTCAGAAGATTAATATTTCCAAATTGGTGAGCTGTATCCAAACAAGTTCATCTTTCCTCGCAGGGTCATTTACCCTCTCCCGGCGGAGTCAGTTGGTTTTTTTTCCCAAGAGAATCGTCCCATCCCCGGCAGAATCCTCTTTTCAGCAAGTGTTCTTTCCTCCCAGTGGAACTCGAAGATCAAGACTCTCCCCAGCAGAGTTGGTGGTGGATCTTGTCATTTATTTTGTCAGGGATACTGTGTAATATCAGTTCACTCTCCAGCAGAAAGTCCGATCATACTGTGCACATCTGCTATTCCCAAGCAAAGTTATATTCCCCAGCAGGGGGTTACCTCAACAGGGTGTTTGGTTTGAGTCCCAGTTTCCCAGCAGGGTTGACTTCACCCTTCCAGCATTTATTTTGCTGGAATAATTCTGTAGCATCTGGCTATCCCCAGCGGAGTCGGCATTATCTTCAGCATTTATTTTGTTGAAGCAGTTCCTGTATTTTAGCAATTCAGGTAGAGAGAGTTCTTGCTCAAAGGAACTACCAAACATTCAAGATCTTGGCATGGGACATCCAGTGATAATGTCGGTTTCGGCCGTATTCCCCACAGAGTTATCAGGATAAGTTTCTCTTTATTCCCAGGCAGAGTTAGTTGTCATCAGGGGTTCCATGAATCAGAATTTCAGAGGCCACCGCCGGTTATCAGAATAGGCGTCCGATAGTTTGGTTTCCAGATATCCCCAATAGAGTCCGCCTCAAAGTCGCTGTCACGTCAGTGCTAAAGAAGTTTGTGGGTTGGGATCAATGAAGAACTAAGTCCTGACGTGGACAATTTATTCCTATATTGGCGGGATTTCTTCAGAAGTGGGCGTCCTAACGTGGACAGATTTATTTCCCCGGGTTGATGAGATGTGTTAATCCTAGCGTGGACAGATTCGGGTTCTCGGAATGGGTGGAATGTGAAGTCACGACGTTGACAAAACTGATTACTCTTTGTGTTGGTGTCCTGACGTGGACCATTTACTCTCAGCGGTTATCTTTCTTCGTGTTGGTGAAGCATGGGTCCTGACGTGGACAGATCGGACGAAGATGTGAGTCCTAACGCGGACCAGTTTTATTTCCCCAGCGGGTCGAAGAGGCCTGAGTCCTGACGTGGACAAATCAAGACGAAACATGGGTCCTGACATGGACGAATCTATTCCTTACGTGGAAAAAGAGGTTTCAGTTCCTTACGTGGAAGAGCAAGTTCATTCCTTACGTGGAAAGATGGGAGTCCTTACGTGGGAAGATTAAAATTGTGATTCCTTACGTGGAAAAGTGGGTCCTAACGTGGACAATGTTCTCCTTACGTGGAAAGACGACTTTATTCCTTACGTGGAAAGAAGATGAGATTCCTTACGTGGAAAGATTGAGTCCTCACGCGGACATATCAAGATTGATTCCTGACGTGGAAAGAAAGAGATTATTCCTGATGTGGAAGAGTTTAGTCCTGACGCGGACAGATCAAAGAAGTTATTCCTAACGTGGAAGAAGAAGATAGATTCCTTACGTGGAAAAATTTAGTCCTGACGTGGACGGATTCAGAAGAAGAAGTATGCCTAACATGGAAAGAAGGCGTGTTCCTTACGTAGAAGAGAAAGAGAAACTCCAGGTCCTTACGTGGAAAGATGGGAGTCCTTACGTGGACAAGTCAGAAAAATGATTCCTTACGGGGAAAGGAGATCGTGTTCCTTACGTGGGAAAGATTGAGTCCGTACGCGGACACATAGGAGGAGGATTCCTTACATGGAAAGAGCGGAGTCCTTACGTGGACAGATTAAGATGGCGTTCCTTACGTGGAAAAATGTAGTCATGACGCGGACAAATCGGAAAGAGTTGGTTTCCTTATGTGGAGAGATTGGGGTCCTTACGCGGACAGATTCAAGAAAAGTTGATTCCTGACGTGGAAGAATGATGTACTCCTTACGTGGAAAGGTGAGTCCTAACGTGGACAGGTTCAGAACCAGAGCTGTATGCCTTATGTGGAGAGATTGGAGTCCTGACGCAGACATATCGAGTTGTACTGGAGTCCTTACGTGGGCAGATTGATACGGTTCTCCTTACGTGGAAAGAAAAGATTGCATCCTGACGTGGAAAGATGGAAAGTTTAGTCCTGACGTGGACAGATGCAGAAGAGATGATTCCTTACGTGGACGGTGTTACTCCTAACGTGGAAGAGTTTATTCCTAACGTGGACGATTTATCTCTGACGAGAAGGCAGACGAGCCGTCCCCAGCAAAGTTGTTGAAATTTTTTCCGAGTTGACAGCAGATAGAGTCCTGACGTGGACAAGCAAAGGACGAAGTTTCCGATGATTCAATCTTTTTCAAGATGATGAGAAGAATCCCCCAGCACGGTCGCGCGAGATCAGTGGGTTGCCGTAACAGTCAGATTCAGCTGATGAATGTCGTTCCCCAAGCAGGGGTGCAGTTTATTTCTGCGGTTGGCAAATTTCTGGGTTTCTTAGTATTCATCCGTCTCGTACCTCGAATGTTTGAAGGCCGTTCGCTCTTCACCCAATCGGGTCCAAGTCGCTTGAATAGGGGCAGCTGTTGCATCCTAAAATTTGCTCAACCTTATTCACTTGGTTTATGTTTCAATATCATTAACATTTGCATATAGAGTCATGTACATAGACTAACCATCTGCATAGCATAGCATGGCAAGTCATTCAACAGGGGATCAAGCATTATTCTCATCTCTAGAGGCCTATCCAGAGGTTATTATCCTAATTCAATCTCATTCAAGTCATCAAGAAAGAATGTGAAAGCAAAGAGTTCAGCAGATCAAGCCTTGAGTCTATCTCCTATCTGAGGGTATCTGAGGGTCAACAAGGGAATTATGAGTTGTGAATGGAGAGCATGGGGAGTATCTAGACATCTGGGAGGACTTAGGAAGTCATTTGGGGAAGAAAACAAGTTGTTGATGTGATCACAAGAATTGCAGTTGAAAACAGTCAACTAGGGTTTCATCTGGGTCAACCCTAGGTCAACCCTAGGTCAATTGATTGATTTGAGGGCATTCAGGTCTATTGGAGAGATGTGGGGTTCATCATTTGACATGGAGAATAAGGATATGTTGTCATGCTAAGAAGAAATCAAGAGGAATCAGGGGGAAGAGGAGTTTCTAAATTAGGGTTTCTATGTAAAATCCCCTAGTTTAGGTCAAATTTCCAAGCAAGATAAGTCAAAATGAAAGCTTCAAATGGCTTCTTGGTCAACATGGAACTTGTAGAGGATCTCAAGACCTTTAATTTGAGTGGTGGAAGACATCAAGGAGATTTATAGAACTCAAGTTATGGTCCTTGCAAGTTACAGGTCATCTGAGGTATCTGAAATTTTGTCTGTGAAAGTGACTTGACTTCCAAGCAATTTTTACCCCTCAAGGAGATTTCAAATGGATTTCTGGTCAACATAATAATTGTTCCTCATTGTCTTAGCTTTTTATAATGGTATAGTATGCCTTCATTTGATGTGTGGAACTCAACTTATGGTCTTGGCAAGCAAAGGGTATTTTGGTCATTTGTGAATTACAGGTCATTTTAACCTATGTCCAAAACTCATACAAGGAGGCCTCAAATGGAAAAACTTACAACATCAAACTTGCTCCAAATGACATTTTGAGTCTATAAAAGTGACCATGAGAGATTGGAAAAGTTCATAGCACAAGGTTTCAAAATTGTTGAATTTAATGAAGAAAAATGACTTAAAAAATGAGATTTTTCATATCTTGGCCAAATGATGCAAAATTATAGGTCATTTTGAATGGAAAAAGCATTTTAAAGACATTGGCTAAAGTGGAATTTTGAGTTTAGTTCATAATTTGAGAGATATCCATGGTTGCTTGAATTGAAAGTAACATAATCCAAGTTGAAAAGGAAAAATGCAAGGGAAATTTCTCCAATGTTCTAGGAGGTTCCTACATCATCTATATATTCATACAAGCTGATTCATGCAAGGGTTGGTGCTCCCATTTGTTCAAAACCTCCATTTTCATTCATTTTCCCATTCTTGCATAAGCTTCTCAAACTCCCACAATTTCTCACCAATCTTCAACATTCTTGATTGAGTCTTCATCATCATCTCACAAGGATCAGAATCCATACTTTCATTTGTCAAATTGAGGAAGGAATTGAACCATTCACCATTATCATCCAAGAGGCATGAACTTTGGAAGTGAGTAATTCAAGGCTCTAGAACCACACTTGTTGCATACAGAAGTAATTACCAAGCCTACTGATCACATTCCCTTCATCACAAGCAGTTGATTTAAAGATCTCAGCACCTGTATCAAGGAATTACACCAGGTTTGTATTCTGTTCGAATTGCTTAGTTTAGGTAGAATCTTAGGGTTTTGATAGCATAAAACGGTTAAGCATAGGTAGATGACTGGTTGTGGTGATTTTAGAGAAGTTTCATGAAGTTTGAACATGAGGTAGTAATTATGTTGAGGCTCTTAACTCTTGAATTAAGGCACGAAAATGTTAGTAGAATAGCATGTTATGATCATGAGGAAGTGTGGATCAGCTTAGGATGAGTTTTGTGAAGAATTGGAGAGGTTTCATATCAGGCACTAATGGTGGTTTCCATCTGTTACCTTCTTCGAATTGGCTGATTGTGTGATTTTTAAGGGAAGTTATGACCACAGACTTGTAGAGGGAAGGAAATGGAGGAGTTTTGTTTTTTACATCGTGCGTTTTCATGGCGTGTGGAGAGAGCATGAAGAGATGGAATTATCGTGCATGGGAAGGGTTTCTGAAACCCTAGATGGCTGGAGGTTGAAGAAGGGTTGGTGGCCATACGATTGGGGTTGGACCTTTGACTTGGGGAAATCATCCAACGGCCACGATTAAAACTTCAGTCTGGTGGGAAAATTTAAAAATTAAAACGCACCGTTTCACTAATTGGGGGGATTGGGCTCAGACGGCTATTCGCACCCCCCCAAGTTAGTAGGCCCAACGCGCTGAACATGAATTTCTTGCTATTCTCACCCCTCTGGCTATTTCTTTATATTTGTTTTTTTATTTTCTTTTCATTTTTCATCCATTTTTAAAAATTCATAATAAATAGAAAAATCATCATTTTTAATTCATTCTTTTTGCATTATTTTCTTTAGGATGTCAAGAAAATTATAAAAAATAAAAATGGCATTTTATTTTTTATTTGATATTTTTCTCATATTTTCTAAATAAATAACATTTTACATAATTTCATTTCACACATGATTTTGTGATTTTTTGTTCTATTAATTGCTTCAATATTTTTCATCCATTCTTTTTAGGTTGTTTAGGTTAGACATTAACTTGTAGATTCAACTTAATTCCCATTTTTAGAAATTAAATTTAGGTGCTTAGTGTAAGTGTGAATAACATGGATAAAACTAGGGTTTTAGGTGATGACTTAGGAGATTTGATTCTTTTCCCTTAGGACTTAGGGCTTGACTAGTTTAGTTATGGGACTATAGGGGCTATGGGTAGTTATTAGACCCCTTAGAAAAAGTCAGGATTCCCCTACTGCTATTAATATACTGAATATATCTGATTGACTGGTGTGGTGTGCCCTCTAGGGATTAGTGCTTGCTTGCTTGGGTATTGGGATTGTTTGGGGACTTGGGAGAGCTGAAGACTTGGGGAGATGAAGACCATTGGAGATCCAGAGATTGAAGAACAACTGCCAGAGTTGGAGAGGAGGTTCTTGCTAGCAACTGCTGAGGAGACTATGGTTTAGGAGCTAGGCAGAGCTCTAGAGTAGAAAGCTTGCTTATCAAACATAGATGGCTTTGTTTGCCTCTATCCTTTCTCTATGATTCAAAGTCTCTTTCAAATATCCACCTCCTTCCTTTGGAAGGATCAGTGAATGTATTTGAAAGATAGAACTTTTGAGGGAAAACTTTCTGTTTAATGTTAACAGTTGATGAACCACCCTTGGTAGGTAATTAACTGTCTAACATTCATTCACTTCATCTGGTTGGCTGATGTTCATCCTGGAGCCTGAGACTTGAAGAAAAGCCATTGCTTATAGGAGACTGATGATTAAAGCCCTTGCCTGAAGGCCATGAAGATGGAGATTGATGCTTGTTGAGGCCTGTAAATGATTGGAGATTACTTGAAGCCAGATGTTGATTCAGAGCTGCTGATGCTGTTTCTTTTGCTGTTGTATTTCATTGCTGATGTATTGATTGGTTTTCCGGACTGTATTGTTTGCTGTTTACCCTGTTGGGTTGAAAGTGAAGTCTGTTCACTTTTGCCTATTGTTTTCTAGGTTCGAGGTTGAGTGGGACTCCCTTGCCTCGCTTGTACTGTTGCATCCATGCATTTTACTGTTTTACTGTATATATCTGATATTGTTTCTGTTTCTGCCTATCCCTTAGGATCTCTGTTTCTCTCTGTGCAAGAGAGGAGCATGATAGACATTAGGTCTTAACCCATGCATGATAACATTAGGTTAGTTTGTTTCCCTTCGCAACCGTAGGTTAGAGTTCTGTCTCTTCTTTCTCAAAACAAACAGAAAAACACAATAAGATTTCAAACACAATAAAAGACACTTCTTCCATAAAAGAATGTGAACTCATCAAGACGTCATTTTTGTCCGCTTGGACTGCTAATCAGAAAAACCTTTTTCAGAAGGAGTAAAATCAATCAAGACAAGCTTGTGTCGTACGTGGCCCGAACTACGTTTGCTCTGATCTTTCATGTCGTGTGAAAGTACGTAGGCATAGGATGCGATATCCTAGCGAGCAACCTTCCCCTCCTTTCCCGTAGGTAGGCGAACTACGTTGACTCTGATTTCTCGTTCCAGGCGGGAATACGTAGGCATAAAGTGCGATACTTTGCCGAGTCATTTTTATTTTAATTTTATTTTATTTTTAACCCTTGACCTATAGTTTAGATAGAATAACAATCCATACCCGAAAACAAGCGTGGATCCCGTCGAGTACGACGGACGTGAGGGGTGCTAATACCTTCCCCTTGCGTAACCGACTCCCGAACCCAGGTTTTGGTTGCGACGACCATACCTTTCCCGTGTTGTGCGAGGTTTACTCTGAGCGTTTCCTTTCCCTCCCGTGGGATAAATAACGCACGGTGGCGACTCTTCTGTTCAGCCGGCGCCGATTTTCGCAGTAGCGACAGCTGGCGACTCTGCTGGGGATCCAACGTCCCCTGGCTGCTAAGGACTGCGATGGTTCTTATGCATTTGGGATCCAATGTCCCTTTGAGCGAGTCAATCCCTAACTTTTGCGTGAACCGCCCTTTGCGGGTTTTCGATTCACCGGGATACCCTTTTTTGCCAAAGTCGCCCATCCGGGTTTTCGACTTTGCGGGTGTACATTTTTTCAATTTATATCCCTAATATTTGCCCGAACCTTTTTCCTTTTTTATGGTTCGCCGGGGTGCCCCATTTTTGCCTGGATATTCTTTTTCTTTCCAGCGGGTCATTTTTTAAGCAAAGTATTTTTTAACTGCGTCCGTGTTCACCGGGGATGCAAAATCTTCACCATCTATCGTGGACAACAACAAGGCTCCTCCCGAGAAGACCTTGCTGACGACGTACGGACCTTCGTAATTGGGAGTCCACTTGCCCCGGTGATCGGAGTGTGGAGGAAGAATCTTCTTCAGGACGAGATCACCTGTCTGAAAGCTTCTAGGACGTACCTTCTTATCATAAGCTTTCTTCATTCGGCTTTGGTACAGACGACCATACGCAATCGATGCTAACCTCTTCTCGTCCATCAGGCTGAGTTGGTTCAGTCGGTTCTTAATCCATTCTGCCTCGTCGAGTTTCACGTCAACCAAAACTCGCAAAGAAGGGATCTCCACTTCTAACGGTAGGACAGCTTCCATACCGTACACCAAGGGGAAAGGAGTTGCCCCGGTTGACATACGTACCGTTGTACGATAACTGTGTAGTGCAAATGGCAGCATCTCGTGCCAATCTTTGTAGGTCACAGCCATCTTCTGAACAATCTTCTTAATGTTCTTATTAGCCGCTTCAACGGCGCCATTCATCTTCGGCCGGTAAGGAGATGAGTTGTGGTGTTCAATCTTGAAACTTTGGCACAACTCCTTCATCATCTTGTTATTCAGATTCGAACCATTATCAGTAATGATCCGCTCGGGAATTGCGTAACGACAGATGATATCCCTATTTATGAATTTAGCCACCACCAGCTTGGTCACATTAGCGTATGAGGCTGCCTCCACCCATTTGGTGAAGTAGTCGATAGCTACTAGAATGAAGCGATGATCGTTAGATGCAGTGGGCTCGATCTTGCCTATCATGTCGATGCCCCACATGGAGAACGGCCACGGGGAGTACATGACATTCAATGGTCACGGCGGCACATGAACTTTATCAGCATAAACCTGGCATTTATAACATCTCCTCGCGAATTTAAAGCAATCTGATTCCATCGTCAGCCAGTAGTATCCTGCTCTCAGGATCTTTCTCGTCATAGCATGCACGCCGGCGTGCGTACCAAATGTGCCTTCATGGACTTCTTCCATGAGCATACTCGCCTCTTTCTCATCCACACATCTGAGTAGCACGAGATCATGGTTTCTTTTATACAAAACTCCATCAGGATTGAGATAAAAATTGCCAGACAGCCTCCTCAGAGTCTTCTTATCCTGGGTTGACGCTCCCTCAGGATACTCCTTAGTCATAAGGAAAGTCTGGATGTCATGGAACCATGGCTTGCCATCGGCGGCTTCCTCGATCGCAAAGACGAATGCAGGTCTATCAAGACGAGAAAGGACAATTCTTGGAGCCTCATTCCAAAAATTGACTTTATACATCGAAGCCAACGTGGCTAAGGCATCAGCCATCTGGTTCTCCTCCCTGGGCACATGATGGAGTTCCACTCGATCAAAGAACGGAAGTAGCCTTCTGGCATAGTTCATGTACGACACCAAATTCGATTGACGAGTCTCCCACTCCCCTTTAATCTGGTTGATCACAAGCGCTGAGTCACCATACACATCTAGGTTCTTGATTCTCAAATCAATTGCTTCTTCTAGACCCATGATGCACGCCTCATACTCCGCTTCATTATTGGTGACCGGAAACGTCAGTCTCACAGTGAACGGGATGTGGGATCCATGGGGAGTCGTGATGATCGCCCCGATGCCACTTCTGTAAGAATTAATCGCCCCGTCAAATATCAATTTCCACTGGGATTTCCTATCTGGCCCCTCGTCGGGCAACGGTTCATCGCAATCTTTCGCTTTGAGAAACATGATATCCTCATCAGGGAATTCAAATTTCATCGGCTGGTAATCCTCGATCGGCTGTTCGGCAAGGTAATCAGACAATACACTTCCCTTGATGGCCTTCTGGGAAATGTACTGAATATCATATTCCGTTAACACCATTTGCCATCTGACAATCCTGCCCGAAAGCGCTTGCTTCTCGAAGACATACTTGATCGGATCCATCTTTGAAATTAGCATGGTGGTGTGATTGAGCATGTACTGTCGTAAACGTTTGGCAGCCCAGGCTAGTGCACAACACGTTTTCTCCAGCATCGAGTAGCGAGATTCACAGTCTATGAACTTTTTACTCAAGTAGTAAATGGCATGCTCCTTTCTACCCGTCTCGTCATGCTAACCGAGAACACACCCCATACTATTCTCAAGAACTGTCAAGTACATGATTAGAGGTCGTCCAGCCACTGGGGGTATCAAGATTGGAGGTTCCTGCAGATACTGCTTTATCTTATCGAATGCCTTCTGGCAATCCTCGTTCCAGGTAATCGCCTGATCTTTCTTTAAAAGTTTGAACATCGGTTCACACGTGGCCATGAGCTGAGAAATAAACCTTGCAATGTAGTTTATTCTGCCCAGGAAACCATGAACTTCATTTTCTGTTTTTGGCACTGGCATTTCTTGTATCGCTTTTATCTTCGCAGGATCAACCTCGATGCCTCTTTCGCTCACGATAAACCCCAGTAACTTTCCGGACCGTACTCCGAAAGTACATTTTCTAGGATTCAGCCTCAACCTGAAACTCCTAAGCCTCTCAAAAAGCTTCAGCAAATTGACCAGATGTCCCTCCTCCGTTTGGGACTTCACAATCATGTCATCAACATAGACTTCAATCTCATGATGAATCATGTCATGAAACAAAGTTACCATTGCTCGTTGGTAAGTGGCCCCTGCGTTCTTCAGACCGAAAGGCATTACCTTATAGCAAAATGTTCCCCAGGGAGTGATAAACGTAGTTTTCTCCATGTCTTCCGGCGCCATCTTGATCTGATTGTAACCAGAGAAGCCATCCATGAATGAAAACACGGAGAACTGGGCTGTGTTATCGACCAACAAATCAATATGAGGCAGCGGGAAATCATCCTTAGGGCTCTCCCTATTCAGATCCCGATAATCGACGCAGATGCGTACCTTACCGTCCTTCTTTGGTACAGGCACTATGTTGGCGACCCACGGAGGGTAAGTGGTGACTGCTAAGAAGCCAGCATCAAGCTGCTTCTGCACTTCTTCTTTGATCTTAACGGCCATATCTGGTCGCGTCCTCCTAAGCTTCTGCTTAATGGGAGGACAATCTTCTCGCAGCGGCAAGTGGTGGACCACGATGTCGGTGTCAAGTCCGGGCATATCTTCGTATGACCAAGCAAAGACGTCACTATACTCTCTCAGCATCTCGACCAATCTCTGCTTGACATCACTCTGCAATGCAGCCCCTATCCTAACGTTTCTGACGAGTTCTTCAGAACCCAGATTCACAATCTCGATCTCCTATTCATGAGGCAGAATAACTTTCTCTTCTTGTTTCAACAAGCGGGCCAACTCTTCAGGAAGGTCTTCGTCTTCATCAATCTCTTCTTCGGCGTGATAGATCGGGCAATCGAAGTCGCAGTGAGCCGTAGAAGGTCCAGAGTCGATGTCATCTGTCATGTGGGTCCTGCAATAACAATGGTTAAGCTTAAAACAGGGATATGCAGGTTAGCACAAACCCCATTGCCATTTTATTGTTTTTCAAAACAAATATAAAACAGGAATAACAGAGATCACAATATTTGAATACGAAGAAAACGCCTTTAATTTATTAATAAAATGCATGTACATAATCCAACAAGGCCCTGACAATAAAACCACTATGCCCCGGGTAGGACATAGGGTTGTACAATGATTGGAAAAAGTAAATCATTACTCTTCACTTGTCATCTGGATGATATCCTTGATGGACCAGTTGGTAAGGTCCTCGCCTGGCTTGCTTGGCCGGATCCAAGAGTCGAGGTCACAGTCCCTATCTCCGCTGTCTTCAGACACCGCGTTGATGCTTTCGAATATCACTCCGCCACTGGTAAACTGGATCGGCCTTTTACCTCGCGACGCACTGCTAGAAGAGGAGGCTTCAGCTCCAGGAGAATATCCCAACCCAAACTTATCTTGCTTGTTAGGTATCTCCAAAATTCGCCCCCAGCCTGGGGTAGATCCGGCTTGGACAACGGCCCGAGCTTCCTTGAATGAGGAGAGAGTCATCTCTGGCTTTTCGGTGACTACAGGGGCTACGTCCTTCACTTTGACAGCTTCGAACGCTTGTCATAGAGTTTCATGGATTTCCCCATCCATCTCAACATACTTGAAGGACGACAAATGGCTCACCATTATGTCTTCCTCGCCACAAACGGTCACGATGCTACCTCCGACAGCATACTTGAGTTTCTTGTGCAACGTGGAGGTCACGGCTCCAGCAGCATGGATCCACGGCCGGCCCAAGAGACAACTGTAGGCAGGTGTCGCTTTCGCGAAAATAAGGTGCCGGCACAACAGATGAGTCGCCACCTTTCGTTATTTATCCCTTAGAGCGGGAAAGGAAACAATCGGAAAAACCTGACGAAAAAGGGTAAGACAAGGTCGTCGCAACCATTGTCTGGGTTCGGGAGTCGGTTACGCAAGGGGAAGGTATTAGCACCCCTCACGTCCGTCGTACTCGACGGGATCCATGCTTGTTGTGTTTACTTGGACGGGTTGGTTTTATCTATCTACCTATCAAGGCGGGCTTAAAAAGAAAAAGAAAAAACGACTCGGCAAAGCGTCGCGCTTTATGCCTACGTATTCTCATCAGAGAACGAGAAATCAGAGTCAACGTAGTTCGACCTACGACGGGTTATGGGGGACGGTAGCTCGCCAATACATCAGTATTGTGCCTACGTACTCTCAACAGGTATGAGAGATCAGAGCTTACGTAGTTCGGGACACTACGCTTTATTTCCTGTCTTTTACGAAAGAAGTGTTTTTTATTGTGTTTGTAATTTCAATCGCACTAGAGACTATGACCTGAGAGTGAATGCGCCGCATGTCACCCAAAGGGTACCATACTAAACATCCAGACTGTGGAAAAGAAACTCTCCCACAATCTTTTCCCAGATAGCTTAAGGCTCGTAACGTACGAAAGAAATCATTCATGATTACTATATCTTAAGCTGTTTTGAGATGAGAAGAGAACGGGCCCAACTAGGAGGGAGACTATCAAGTCCTACTGTTGTCATGCCAAGAATTCATCCTATGGTTGAGGTATGAACAGGGGACTCCTAGAAGTTGTCATGCATAGGTTTCAACCTAAAGTTCTATCATCAATTCCTTATCAAAGGAAATGAGAGTCCTAAGGGATCATGTCAATGATACACCAAAACAGACAAAGCATCAGCTTAACAGTAAAATGCATGCAATGCAAGTGAGGGAGGAAATGTGTGTGGGGCATCAGCCTCCACAAGCTCATCTCAACCTCAAGCCAGAATGAATAACAGTAATCATACTGAAAGATAAAACAACATGCTATCAAGCAAAAACAGTAAACTGCAATCATACAGAAGAAAAATAAAGCATGCTATCAAGCAAAATAAACCACATGGGCAAGGGAGCTGGGCTCTACCGAATACCCGCAAGCAAAGCCACACAGTAACAGTACAAGCAGAGGGAGCAACTCAACCTCTAGTGCAATCATGCTCCTAGATTCTATCTAGTCTAGATATGAACTTATTCTAATGCATCAAGCAAGTCAAACAAAACATAGCAATACAGAAAAGAAAAAGATAAGAAAACAGATCAACTCCTCTCTCAACTTCAAGCTTCAGCTCTTCCAACAGCAACTCAGTCTTCAGACTTCAATCACTCTTGACAAATATCAATTTTCTTTTCCAGGTTTCAACCCTTCAGCATAAGTTTCAACTTATTCTCTTCTTCAAGCTTCAGCTCCTTAATCAGTTCCACCTTCAGGCTTCACTGATAACCACAAGTAACAACTTGATTCCCTCAGGATCTCCAAGCTTCAAAGTAAGTATCAACTTCCTTTGATCTTCGAGCTTCAGCTCTACCCTCAATCTCAATTGAATCCTCTTCCTAAGTATCAACTTAGTCTTCAAGCTTTCAAGCTCTCCTTGCTTTACCAGTCTCAACTTGGGCTTCTCTTCCTGCAAGCCTCAGCTTCTCAGAGTAATCTTTGATCACTTAGAAGTATCAACTTCATCCTTCAGTCTTTACTTCATCTTCATTGGGTCTTCAAGTATCAACTTGCTCTTGTTGCTCTTCAAGCTTCAGCTGGAATGGCAATGCTCAAGGACTCATCCTCTTCCCTAATCTTCAATGAAGTCTTCATCTTCTCACTCAAGCTCAACATCTCTCAAGATACTCAAACCAGAGGAAATCACTTAACTGGATAAGCTGGGGTGTTAAACTGCTTATTGACCACCAAAGGTGACCTATAAGGGTTCAACATTAAAGGAATGGTTCCCTCAAAAGTTCCACTTCCTAGGTACAATCACTTATCCCTCCAAAGGAGAGAGGTGAATACCATGGAAGGACTTTGAATCATAGGGAGGAATGGAGGTGAAAGATACCATCCATGTTTTAAGAAAGAAGTTAACTAGGTCTAAACTCTTCCTAATTCCTAACCCTAAAACAACAACAAAACAAACAAGACTCCCAAGCTCTCAAGCTCCTCAATCAACTTCAAGTCTTCTACTATGCTCCTCAATGCTCCTCCAAGCAATACCAAGCTCACCAAGCCCACAAAGCAAAGCAAACAAGAATACAAGCCCACAAGGGCAACACAAACAATCATCAACTACAAAAATCATCAAAAAATAGTATACTACTATATTAAAACCTAATATAATTTCTAGGGGATCTTATATACCTACCATTAATACCCCATATGTCCCAATGTCTAACTTGACCTAGAAACCCAAGATTCTAGTGTTATTGTGGACCTATGTTAAGGATTAACCTAATTCTACACAACCTAAAATCATCTAAGCAAAACTAATCAAAAATTCATCACAAAATTATGGAATAAATCCAGGGGGGAGCTAAAGTCCTAATATAACTATCACAAAAAGAATGGCCTAAAAATTCAAAGGGAACTAGCTAAACAAAATTCTACAAAACCATGTATCAACATAAAAGAATTAAAATGCTATTAAAAGAGAAAATACACAAAAAATATTTAAAATGCATGAAATGGGAGAAAAAATCCCCATGCAAAAATCATTAATTTCCTATTTATTATGATTTTCCAAAGCTTAATGAAAAATGGAGAAAAAGAAATTAAAATATGAAAGCTATGGTGTGGATAGCAAGTATATTCAGTTCATTTATGCAATGGGCTCAAAATGGGGGTGCAATTAGTGAGGCGCGCTAGGCCCAATTATTTAATCAGAAATTAAATCAAAAACATAAAGAAAATGGAAAATAATACGGTGCAGAAAGTAACAAAAATCAGTACAAAAGCTAATGGGCCATGAATTGGGGGTGTGGATATCAACTGAGCCTAATTCCCCTTTTAATGAAACGATGCGTTTCATGGTCTTCAGACTTTCCCTCTCCAAATGAAATTGAACCTCAGCCCTTGGATCTTGGTCTTAGTCAAGGGTTCTAACGACCACGCCTCATCTTCTTCCTCCAACTAGGGTTCTAACTGAAACATCCATGGAAGCAGAGCTTCAAGCTCCATCTTCATCAAACTCGAACCTCATCAATTCTCCATGAAAAATTGAAATTCAAAACCCTATCCTGTCCAGAATTTCATGCTGAATCTAACCATGGTCTTAAAATCAATTAAAACATCCTAAATCTCCAAACCCGATCCAAGATCAAAGATATGCTCAAACATCAACTTCAACAATTCTTGCAATTAACTACCTCAGATTGATCACCAACTTACACTGATTGATTCTTGACATCTAATTCAAGCCATAACTCACCATAACTCGAGTTCTTGGTCCAAACAAAAATGGTGCCATCCACTGAAACCTCACCAATTGCTCTCAAACTTCTCAGAATCCATCTCCTATTGGTCTCTAACCGTTCTAGCCTAACAATTCTTGCTAATTATGCCTAAATCATGGTGAAGAAGAAAAGTTACTGACCTGTTGAATCTTGATTAACAGATGGTGTAAACCTTCACTGCGAGCCTTCAAACTCTTCAGAATCGATCCTTGAATGATGATCTTGCTACTGTTTGCAAAAGTTTTGATGGAGAATGCTTGAATCTCAGAATTCGATGGTGACTTGCAATCTTGAAAATCCAAATGCCAACTCTTTAAATCTCCATGGTTTTGCTCTCAAATTGGTCTGCACAGCTTCACTATGATCAGAGGAATGTGTTTAGATTGAAAGAATGAATGGAATTGAATCAGAATGTGGATTTTGCTTTCAACTTGCAATTGAAGCAAGTGAAATGGCTAACTCTCTCTTCTCTCAAATCTTACACCAACCTTGCATCTGAGCAAGTTCTATACATTATATAGAGTGGTTTAGAATCATCTAGAACCATCTGGAACCATCCCATGAGAAATTGGAATTCTCATGTCATGAGTTTATGAATTCACTTCTTCTCACATATCATCTCATGACATAGCTCTTGCAGCAACTTGCCTTGGCTTGAAATTCTCCCTAAATGAGATATAGGATGTGTTAAGATACTTAGC
Organism: Lathyrus sativus; assembly: GCA_963859935.3. Lineage (NCBI taxonomy): Eukaryota > Viridiplantae > Streptophyta > Magnoliopsida > Fabales > Fabaceae > Lathyrus > Lathyrus sativus. The sequence continues at coordinate 337,752,261 of OZ012736.1, read as the reverse complement.
AAGCTCATACATTGCCATTCCTTATGTTTTGCATTTGAACCTTAAGATGCAAGCAACCAATTTCCAAAGCAGCCCCATGATCTATGCTTCAAATAAAAATTGTGGCTGAACCATTGTTTTTAGAATGTCTTTTAGAGTCAAAATGACCTATTATATGCCATGGTTTGGATGTGTAACTTGGGATTTCCAATTTCCAATTTCAACTTATTTAACTTATGTCTCCATTTTAGGTCATTTTTATCACTTTTTGCTACAAGCCTTTTCAACATCTCATGACCTCCCTACTAGCCTTAAAACATCATTCTAAGCAAGTTTGATGTTGAAGATTTTTCCATTTGAAGCTTGGAAATAGGAGATATGGCCTTATGCTTGAAATGACCTATAACATCCAAATGACCAAAATGCCCTTGACTTGTCAAAGCCATAAGTTGAGTTCTACAAACCCTATCAAGGACTTCTAGTACTCTATAGAAAGATAAGAAGATGAGGAACAACATTAATGTTGACCAAGAGCTCATAGGAATCATCCTTCTTGGGCAAAAGTTGGATTCAAGTTGGGTGACTTTCAAGGACCCAAATTCACATACCTCAAATGACCTGTAACTTGTCAAAGTCATAACTTGAGCTCTACAAATCCTATCAAGGACTTCTAAAACTAAAATTAAAGCTAAGAACAAGCTCTACAACATTCATGTTGGGGGTAAGATGAGATGACACTCACATCTTGAGCTAAATTGCCTTGAAGATAGGGATCAAACTATGGGATTTTACACTGTCAAGCCTTAGAAACCCTAGCTTAAAACTTCTCAAACTCTTCAATCATGATGAGTTGGTCTAGGAATCATCCTTATAGCATCTCAATGCATCAATCCATGACCGCATGGCTCTTGGATTAGGTCTCAACCCTCTCCAAATCATCAGTTGACCTAGGGTTGACCCAGTCAAACCCTAATTGCACCACTCATGGCTGAGTCTTCTTAAACTTGTACCATGACCTCTCTAGGCCTCATGATGGCTTTCAAGACATCCCATAAGCTCTCTCAAAGCTTCAAGTCCATCCTCATAGCCCCAGAATCATCTGAGGGGCTCCCACAACTCTCAAGTTATGAGGCACACAACCTTGGTTTCAACCAATCTCTCTGAGGATCTCTTAACTTCTCTGACAAGGATATCAACCCTTAATCATCTGAATAGCCTTCTTGGCTAGCTTCAAAGTCTCATACAGCTCTTGATGGGTAATCATACCTCTTGATCTACTGCATACATATCAATGAGATGCAGATGATAATGCTAGTGAGCACAAGCTAGGTAAATACATGTTGGTCAAATTTTGGGGTGCAACAGCAAGCATGATGTCCATAATGTAAAAGATTGCGTCGAACGTTTCCGGCCCGACTTGGATTGGCAGGGTCACCTCCCCGAAAACGTGGCGTTTAGTTCCATCAAACGCCTTCACAACCAGATCACTGGGTGTGCAAATCACTCCACGAGTATCCAACTTCATTAATGCCTTCTTCGGAAGAACATTAAGCGACGAACCCGTGTCCACCAGCACGTGCGACATAATCGTTCCCCTAAACTCTATCGAGATATGTAGGGCGCTATTGTGGTTCCTCCCTTTCGGCGTCAGCTCTAGGTCAGTGAACCCTAGCCCATTTCCAGCATTCACGTGGGCTACGACCTCTTCTAGCTGGTTTACCGATATTTCCTGCGGTACATATGCGGCGTTCAACACCTTCAGCAGCGCGTTGCGGTGTGCTTCATAACACAGCAACAAATTCAGGATGGAAATCTTCGAGGATGTTTGATGGAGATGATCCACGATCTTGTAGTCACTCTTTTTAATCAACCTCATAAATTCCTCGGCGTCTTTAACGAGTAAGTCTTTTTCTGCCCCACGCGGAATTTCTTCAACGACTTTACTTTTACCTTTATCAGTTGCATCAGCTCTGACCGCCTTGTCCGCCATGACCTCAGGTGGTGCAAACACTCTTCCGCTGCGAGTAATACCACTGATTCCCGTAAGGTTTTCCACGGACGACCCAAACGGTTCTAGCTCCAACTTCTGGCCGTTGCAGTAGACTTCAGCCCCATAATGCCATGGGACAGCAGTAGTGCTTTCGAACGGTATCGGCCCAGCTCTGGTGATGGTAATTGTGGGTGGCCTGGGCGCAGAAATAGTTATCGTCTGGCGAGGGATGGTGATGGTGGCGACCTCATCATCTTGCTTCAGCACTACCTCTCCTGATCCACATTCGTCCCTCCGGCTAAACTGTAAAATCCGTTCAGTCATCAGACTTTGAATTCCTTCTATCAACTGTTCACATCCATCAGGACTCGTGGCACAGTCCATACACAGCTCTCCACAACCTGGAAAGAAACCTCTTTTCATCAGCTTAGCTTTGACGAAGCTAAGCGGCGTCTTCAGATCTCTAACGTCAGTCAACAAATCCAAACTCTCGTCTTCAATAATGGCGTTCACTCCACCTCCCCTATGATTCGGCATAGGGTTCTTCGTGACGTTTGGCACATTATCCGAGAAGTTGATGATCTTAGCGTCCATCATGTCCTGCACCTTGTGCTTAAAGGCTTTGCAGTTTTCTATTGTGTGGCCTGGTGCCCCTGAGTGAAACTCACATGTTGCATTAGCGTCATAACCTGGCGGAGGTGCCCCTGTCAAGGGAGCCAAGGTTCTCTTCTGGATCAACTGTAGCTGAAGCAAAGTCTGCAATAGTTGCGCGTACGACATGGGCGGTGTTTCGAGGTGACGGCTCGACAGTGGTGCCCGATTCTGATACTTTCTGTACCCTTGTTGATTCGGTTGCTGCTGCTGCTGTGGCTGTTGAATTGCCGGGATAGTTATGCTGGCCACCTGTTGGTGAGGGCCTTTACCCTTCCTTCGAGCGTTGGTCACAGTGCTCGTTTCTCCTTCCCGTCTTTTGCCACTATAAGGTTTCTTTCCGCCTCCTCCAGCTGAGGACGACTCACCTTGAATTTTCCCGAGTTTGATCCCATTTTCGATGTGCTCACCCGTGATAATGAGATCTGAGAAGGTTCCAGACATGCCGCTGACCAATTTCTCATAGTAAACCCCTGGGAGGGTGGCTACGAACATCTGCACGAGCTCACGTTCAACCATCGACGGCTGAACCCTGGCTGCCAACTCACGCCACCGTTGGGCGTATTCCTTAAACCCTTCGTTGTTCCTCTACGACAGATTCTGCAGTTGGACTCGGTTCGGGGCCAAGTCACTGTTGTATTGGTAATGGTGCAAAAATGCTTCAGCAAGATCCTTCCACGTACGCACACTGGTAGGCTCCAGACTCATGTACCATTCGAGGGAGGGTCCGGATAAACTGTCTTGAAAGAAGTGCATCAGCAACTTCTCGTCCTCAGAATGAGTGGACATTTTCCTGTAATACGATCTCAGGTGGACGCGAGGGCAAGTGGTGCCCTTATACTTTTCGAATTCAGGTACCTTGAACTTGGGAGGCACCTTGAAATCCGCAATCAGTCCCAACTTGGACATATCAACGCCTAAAGTGTTCTGATTCTCAATATTTCTCAACTTATCCTCGAGTGCCTTGAACCTAAGCCGTGCTTCAGCAGTCAGCTCCCCTTCAGCACCTCTCTGAGAGAACACATCGTCCTGACGATCTTCTAACCACGGCTGAGGCCCGAACAGATTCCCAACACCTGCATTGCCGTTGCCCAGCCCAACATTGACATTAGCTTCCAGACTCCCATTGCCGACGCCCGTCGTATTGCCATTGAGTCCCATGTTAGCTATCACATTTCCGTTGGCACTGCCATTCCCCCTGGTCACGGGGACACCATTCTGCAGAGTCTCAACTGGTGGAGGAGTAGGCACAGTCCCACCATGGAGCACGCCATTGCTATCAACCCTTGAAATCAGAGGCTGAACCAAGGTTTTGAGTTGATCCTGGCCATTGGCGACCGCTTGCATGAGCTCCATGAAGCGATCCATTCTTTCGCGGAGTTCCTGAACATCAGTTTGCACTTGCTCCATGATTCTGGTTTGATTTGCTCTGGTCGGATAGCGGTGGATAGGTCTCTGATCAATCCTGGAACAACCTGAAACAACCTGGAAAACACAAAAGGGTTAGGAAAAAACGACAAAGTGCTCGTTATGCAAATGCTTCATGCAAATGCAAACGTGTGTATGTGCATTAGGGAGATTTCCCCCCGATCCTAGTGCCTGAGTGCCAGTGCTGATAATAAGAAGTCTGAGTCCAGTCATGGAAATAACAATCTCATATATAAAGAAAGCCCATCAAGGCAGTACACAACATCAGCGAGTACAAGATGAATCAACAGCATGACCTTAGCCAACAAGCCTGGTGATGGTCAGCATACAACGATGATCAAACAAAAAGAATACAAATAGTCAAGCACGGCCACGGGCGCGATACTCTTCTAACAACTCCTTCGTTTCTGGATGATCAGGCAGAGTGAGTAACCCTTCGACGAGTAATTCCCTCTGCACAATGGTGTACTGAAGACCTTCGACCGAATCTTCCCATGCTCCTTCGCCGAAGCAATCTTCTAGCTTTCGCTTCTTAGACTCAAACGTCAGTTTGCGCTCCTTCAGGTTAGCAAGAGCCCTGTTGAGCTGGCCTTCGGTGGCATATCTGTGAGCGGTTTCTTCATCAAACCTCTTCTCACTGGCCTTCACCTGGGCTTCCAGCTTGGAGATCTGTAGCATCAGCTTATCCTCCCGCTCTTTCCTGGTGGCTAGGGAGGCCTTCCAGTGCTGGTTGAACTTGGATATCCTCCGATACGCTTCGTCCAAATGCTGCTTCTTCGTAGCCAGTACGTCGTTGACAGCTTTGAAGTCTTAACCCATGCGCTCACGCTCACCTATCTGCTTAGTCAGGTCTGTACCTAGCCAGTTCACCAGCTCTGTCTGCCTCTTGAAGGAATGAACAGCTTCGTTTCTCTCGCTTCAGAGCTGAGCCAATTCTTTCTCCAATTCCTCATTTGCCCTCTTCAATTCATCTCGCTCAGCTAACACCTGATTATGCTGCTGAATAGGCACGGTGGTAGGCTCTTCAATCACTGGAGGGCTCTCTGGCTTGGCAGGAGGAAACGACATTCCTATAGCATCTGCTCTGGCTCTGATCCAAGTCACATACGGAGGGTAGGCTTGGCTATTGCTTCTCCCCAGCAATGGTTTTCCCCGTTTACTGATACCATTCCAAGCGCGCTGAAGCTTAGATAACAGATCCCCCTCTAGAAGACTAGTGAGGTACAGAGATTCCTGCACCTCTCCATCCTTCGATGGAGCTCTCAAAGCATATGTGAACTGTCGGACCAACAAAGACGGATTATAGTTTATACAACCCTTCCTGCCTATCAAAGGCATGTTCGGAAACCCGCTGCAGCTGAAGATAATCTCGGTACCTAGCCTATCTCTGTAAAACCAGTCAATATCCTCTGCAGATAAACTCATTAGACGCTCGGACCACTCAGTTGTGGCTGCAGACGAAACAAAGGGACCCCTCTTGGGCAGATGACTATCAAGCCATTTATAAAGCAAGGGCACACAACACGAGACATTCTTGCCCCTTCTGTTCTCATTTTTGTAGTGGACGGAATGGTAGACATCTCCTATCAAGGTAGGGACTGGATTCCCTGATGCAAAGATATGAAATGCATCGAAGTCTACAAAGTCGGGCATATTGGGGAACAGAATGATGCCGTATATGCACAGAGCGAGGATGGCATTGAACACGACCCAACATCCGTCTTTGGCGCATTGTTGAGCCTTACCCACTAAGAACTGCAAGGAGAAATCGGGAACCTTGTTTCAACTAGACAATACCAACTCGGAGGCATCTAGATGAAGTGAAGGAGCTAGACTAGCCAGATCAGGCTCAGCATCCATATGAACAAAAGGCATCTGCCTCTTGATAGGCACACCTAACAAATCAGCATATTCTTCCAACGTGGGCGCGAGAACAAAATCCTGGAAAGTAAAGCATCTCAGCGGAGGATCGTAGAACTGCAGCAGAGCGTGCAACCCATTCGACTCGAACGCAAAAGGTTTACGAACCAAACTGAGCAATTTGCCGTAAGATTTTCTGAACTCATCTCTCACAAAATCATCTGCTAAAGCAATCAAACCAGTCAGCTGAACCACATCAGGGGTAGGGAGCTTGTAAGCCACGGTCTTCCTCAGAGAACCCATAATAATACAATAGGAGGCAAGAAATCCTGGATCGGGGAAAACGGTACCTGCAACACAGACACACGTTAATGAAATGCAAATGAGTATGCAAAACAATGTAAAATGCAATCATGCAGCAGGAGATCAAGGCAACTGGGTTGTGGAGATTCTGCATCAACAAAACCATGATGCTGCTCTATCAAGAACAACCACTATCTCTGGTAAGAAGAAAACCCTGGTATCGGACCACAAATCTGCTCTGTCAAGAACACACATATGATACGGCCATAAGTCTGCTCTGTCAAGAACAAACATCTGACAATAAGGACCTCCGACACAGGACTAAAACTCTGCTCTATCAAGAACAAACATCTGATAATGAGGACCCCTGATACAGGACCAAAACTCTGCTCTGTCAAGAACAAACATCTGATGATGAGATCCTCAGACCCCAGTCATAAACCTGCTCTGTCAAGAACAATCATACATCTGCTGATGAGATCTTCTGATCCCAATCATAAACCTGCTCTATCAAGAACAACCATCTGGTAATGAGATCCTCTGATCCCCATCAAAACTGATTCACTGTCAAGAAAACCAGGTAGTCTGAAGGTCAAAGTTTCCTGCAAAAAACCCAACCCTGCTCACAGGTATGGACCTAAACTGACTTAAGTTCGGCATCCTATGCGTTCATCAGCGTCACAGACATTCAAGAGGGGTGATACGATACCCAGAAGGTGTGGCATCACCAGCTCATGAAGCGGCCTCACTCGGCTGAATCACAAATGATCGGTCCCCAGAGTCAACAATCCTCCAAACCAACAACCCCCTCAACCCAAAGGGTTGAAAAAGAAGCCAACCGGGAGATCCTCGTCTGAGCGTGGATTTCATGAGACACTAGTGCCTGCCAAGCAAGCACGCGCCCACTAATTTCCACAACTAATGCTATGTTCACTCAAGCCTGGGTCTGGCTTCTCACTCATCAGAATGCCCCTCCCACAACAGCACAGATAATCATATCATACTGAAAATAAAATGCGGGAAATAAAATGCGATAAATAAACACAACCTAGCAAGTAATCATACAAGCACTAGGATCGACTCTCACAGGGGACGTCGGATCCCCAAACTGACTCGCATACGGGACATTGGATCCCAGGAAACTATCAAGTCCCCAACAGTGTCGCCAGCTGTCGCTTCCGCGAAAATAAGGTGCCGGCAAAACAGAAGAGTCACCACCTTTCGTTATTTATCCCTCAGAGCGAGAAAGGAAACGATCGGAAAAACCTGACGAAAAAGGTATAAGACAAGGTCATCGCAACCGTTGTCTAGGTTCGGGAGTCGGTTACGCAAGGGGAAGGTATTAGCACCCCTCACGTCCATCGTACTCGATGGGATCCACGCTTGTTGTGTTACTAGACGAGTTGGTTTATCTATCTACCTATCAAGGCTGGCTTAAACAGAAAAGAAAATGACTCGGCAAAGCGCCGCGCTTTATGCCTACGTATTCTCATCAGAGAATGAGATATCAGAGTCAACGTAGTTCGGCCTACGGGTTATGGGGAAGGTGGCTCGCCAATACATCAGTATTGTGCCTACGTACTCTCAACAGGTATGAGAGATCAGAGCTTACGTAGTTCGGGATAATACGGATTATGGGAATTCAGATTCATCTGTTTTTTCGAGTAGGGTTAACAAACAGTTCCAGCAGTTAGGGACAAAGCCTGTTTGCGTTGGCGCTGAAGTTTAACGACACTCTTTTCTTCAGAAAAACTTCCTTTGAATTATGGGCCCACGGGGCAAAAAGGTTTGAAGTTTGTTTTCTGTCTTTTACGAAAGAACTATTTTTTATTGTGTTTGCAATTTCAATCGCACTAAAGACTATGACCTGAGAGTGAATGCGTCGCATGTCACCCAAAGGGTACCATACTAAACATCCAGACTGTTGGAAAGAAGCTCTCCAACAATCCTTCCTCAGATAGCTTAAGGCTCGTAACGTACGAAAGAAATCATTCATGATTACTGTATCTTAATTTGCTTTGAGATGAGAAGAGAACAGGCTCAACTACGGGGAGACTATCAAGTCCTACTGTTGTCATGCCAAGGATTCATCCTATAGTTGAAGTTTGAAACAGGGAACTCCTAGAAGTTATCATGCATAGGTTTCAACCTAAAGTTCTAATCATCACTTCCTTATCAAAGGAAATGAGATTCCTAAGGGATCATGTCAATGATAAACAGAAACAGATAAAGCATCAACTTAACCAGTAAATAGATAAACGACTGTAAAATGCATGCAATGCAAGTGAGGGAGGAAATGTGTGTGGGGCAGCAGCCTCAACAAGCTCATTTCAACCTCAAGCCAGAATGAATAACAATAATCATACAGAGGAAATAACAACATGCTATCAAGCAAAATATAAGAGACTGTAATCATACAGAAGAAAATAAAATGTTGTCAAGCAAAATAAACCACATGGGCAAGGGAGCTGGGCTCTACCGAATACCCGCAAGCAAAGCCATACAGTAACAATACAAGAAGAGGGAGCAACTCAACCTCTAGTGCAATCATGCCCCTAGATTAAAGTCAGTCTAATCATGGACTTATTCTAATGCATCAAGCAAGTCAAACAAGGCACATCAACAATACAGAAAAGAAAACAGACAAGAAAGCAAGCAACAACTCCCTCTGTCATTCCCCAAGCTTCAGCTCTTCTGACAGCAATCCAGTCTTCAGACTTCAATCACCCTTCAAGGCTATCAATTCTCATGACAAATATCAATTTGCTTCTCCAGGTTTCAACCCCCTCAGCATAAGTTTCAACTTAATCTTCTTCTTCAAGCTTCAGCTTTCCAGTCAACTCCACCTTCAGGCTTCACTCATAACTGCAAGTATCAACTTGACTCCTTCAGGCCCTCCAAGCATCAGTGTAAGTATCAACTTATCTTTTATTCCTCGGCTTCAGCTTTACACTCATTCTAAAATGAACCCTCTTCCCAAGTATCAACTTAGTCTTCAAGCTTCAGCTCTCTTTGCTTTACCAGTATCAACTTGGTCTTCTTCTCCTACAAGCTTCAGCTTCTCAGAGTACTCTTTAAACACAAAGAAGTGTCAATTCCATCCTTCAATCTTCTTCAAGCAAGGGACTCCTCACTCTTCATTCAATCTTCATTGGGTCTTCAAGTATCAACTTGTTCTTCTTGCCCTTCAGGCTTCATCTGCAATGGCAATGCTCAAGGAATCACCCTCTTCCACACTCTTCAATGAAGTCTCCATCTTCAAACTCAAGTCCAACATCTTTCAAGATACTCAAACCAGAAGAAATCACTTAACTGGATAAGCTAGGATATTAAACTGCTTATTGACCACCAAAGGAGGCCTATAATGGTTTAACATCAGAAGAATGGTTCCCTCAAAAGTTCTACTTCCTAGGTACCATCACTTATCCCTCCAAAGGAGGGAGGTGAATACCATGGAAGGACTTTTAATCATTGGGAGGAATGGAAGCACAAGATGCTTTCCATGTTTGTGAAAGAAATCATTCTAACTACAAAGCTCTCCCTATGTCCTATCTCCTAATCTTCATCAGACACCTTTAGGCATAAGCAAATCCAAAGCTCCAAGCAACTTCAAGCAACTTCCTTGTCTTCAACTTGTCTTCAACTTGTCTTCAATCTCAATCAAAGGCAAACCAAGCACAAACCCTAATCTAAGGGAACTAAGGAAGTTAAACTAATTGAATTAGTAAATTAGGATCACCTAAAACCTAGTACTAAAGTTAGTCCTAACTAAAATACTAAAATCAATTGTAAAATCTTACAAAAATTACTATGGGAACCTAGGTCAATCATGACTCTACCACATTAGTTTCAAATATCAAACCATCAATTTGGACCTAGAACTAAATCCTACATTCTAAGGCATCAAACCTAAACCCTAAAAGGAAGCATCTAAACATCAACCTAGAAAGCACACCTATTTTCATCAAAAAAATGTGAGAAAAATTCTATGGGATCATACATGTCTAACCTAATCACACACAAAAAATTAGGCTCAAAATCATCACCACATAACCAAACAAAATTCCACAAAAATATGTATCAAACATGAACATTTTAATATCAATTAAAATACAAAATTCCAAATAAATCAGAAATTACATGAAATGAAAATATTTTTTCTCTAAAAAATAATAGACTCAATCATGAGTAATATTCAAAAAGAATGGGTGTGATTGGATTAATATTCAATTATTTATGAATTTTACAAAAATCATGAATTAAATGGAAATTAAATGAAAATCAAATGAAAATAATGAAGCGCGCGGTGTAAAAAGCAATCAGATTCAGTTCAAAACATGGGTTGGGCTTGCTGGGGGGTGTGGATAGCACTCAGATCACTAAGCCCAAAACATTGAATTAATGAAACGCAACGTTTCCTTTAGAAATCCTTCACAAGTCAGAATTAAAACGTGGCCCTTGGATCTTCTCCCAGTCAATGGTCAGTCCATCATCCAATGGTGAGAACTTCATCTCCTACCTTTCAAACCTCTGAGCTTCGCGCCCAGCTCCGGCCACCGCCGATGGAGCTCCGATCGTCCCCTTCAACCCTAGTTCTTCCTAGAGGCCTCCAATCCAAGAGGTCAAAACATGAAACACACTCCAAATCTTGCCACGAACTCAACCATGCCCATAGTTTCCTCTGAAACCCCAAGAATCAACATCTTCCAATCTCAACCGAAAATGGTGATCTTCCTATTTTGTCTCTAATTCATCAATTAACCATCTGAAATCCATCCTAGGTCATTCTACAACTAATCTAGCACCTTAATTCAACCTACTTCTACCTAAATCAAGTTATAGGAAGAAGATTACCAACTTGGAAATTCTTGAATAACAGATGCACGAAATCTTCACTTCAAGCCCTCAAATCTTCTGGACACGATCACTGAACCTCCTCCTTGCTTCTGTATGCAAAAGATTCAATGGAAAGTGCTTCAATCTTGAAACACGATGCTGAGTTGCAGGTGCTGAAAATCACTTGTTCCCACACGATCTAGCCACCAATTCTTCTTGGAAATGATCTAGAATCAATCCTTGATACTCAAGGAAGAAGAATCAATAAGGAAAATGGAAGGAAATGGAGGAATTTGGTGAAACCGATTGCACTTGCAAGCTATGAAAACTCAATCTCAAACTATGCTCAAACCTTCAATGATCACCAACCTCTGCCAGGGATCCATTCTACTCAATATATAGATGAAGTTTGGATGATCTAGAACCCTCTAGATCCTTCCAATGAGATTTTACACATCTCATGTCATGAGATTTTGAATCACTTATCATGCCATGCTCAATTCTGTTTCCCTTGGTACAGCCACTTGTTCTCATCCCAAAATCTCCCCAAGTGAGATATTAGAGGTGTTTAGCTTGCAAAAACCCTTGCTCATGCCTTGATTTTGAGTTTTACAAGTGTTGCTTAATATGCAAGTAAGTGCCTTTCAAAGCAAGTCCACAATTTAAACCTCAAATCAAAAATGTGGCTAAACCATTGTTTCTAAAATGTTTTCTAGAGTCAAAATGATATATTACATGCCATGGTTTGGATGTGTAGGTTGAAAATATCAATTTCCAACTTTGGTTTATTTAACTTATGCCCTTATTTTAGGTCATTTTTGTGACATTGAGCTACAAGCCTTCTCAACATCTCATGACCTCCTTAATAGCCTTAAAACATCATTTTAAGAAAGTTTGATGTTGAATATTTTTCCATTTGAAGCTTGGAAATAGGAGTTATGGCCTTATGCTTGAAATGACCTGTAGTCCCCAAATAACCAAAATGCCCTTGACTTGTCAAAGCCATAACTTGAGTTCTACAAATCCTATCAAGGACTTCTAGTACTTTCTAGAAAGCTAAGAAGATAAAAAACAACATTCATGTTGACCAAAATTTCATAGGAATCATCCTTCTTGGGCAAAAGTTGGATGCAAGTTGGGTGACTTTCAAGGCCCCAGATTCACATACCTCAGATGACTTGTAACTTGTCAAAGCCATAACTTGAGTTCTACAAATCCTATAAAGGACTTCTAGTACTCAAATTAAAGCTAATAACAAGATCTACAACATTGATGTTGGGGGTAAGATGAGATGACAATCACATCTTGAGCTAAATTGCCTTGAAGATGGGGGTCAAACTAGGGGATTTTACACTGTCAAGCCTTAGAAACCCTAGCTTGAAACTTCTCAAACTCTTCAATCATGATGATTTGACCTTGGAATAATCCTTATAGCATATCAATGCATCAATAAATGATCACATGGCTCTTGAATTAGGTCTCAACCTTGTTCAAATCATCAGTTGACCTAGGGTTGACCCAGTCAAACCCTAACTGCACCACTCATGGATGAGGCTTCTTAATCTTGCACAATGACCTGTCTAAGCTTCATGATGGATTTCAAGACATCTCATAAGCTCTCTCAAGGCTTCAAGTCCACATTCTTGGCTTCAGAATCATCTGATGGCTTCCCACAACTCTCAAGTTAGGAGGCACACACTCTTGGTTTCAACCACTCTCTCTGAGGATCTTTTAACTTCTCTGACAAGGATATCAACCCTTGAACACTTGAATAGCATTCTTAGCTAGCTTCAAAGTCTTGTGTAGCCCTTGATTGGTAATCATGCCTCTTGATCTCCTGCATACATGTCAATGAAATGCAAATGATAATGCTAATGTGAATGAAATGAAACATAAGCTAGGTAAAGAAAAGTTGGGCAAATTTTGGGGTGCAACAGAATCATCCTTATAACATCTCAATGCATCAATCCATGATCACATGACTCTTGAATTAGGTCTCAACCTTGTTCAAATCATCAGTTGACCTAGGGTTGACCCAGTCAAACCCTAGTTGCACCACTCATGGCTGAGTCTTTTTAATCTTGCACAATGACCTGTCTAGGCCTCAAAGTGATTTTCAACACTTCTCATGAGCTCTCTCAAGACCTCAAGTCTAACTTCATGGCCTCATAATCATCTGATGGCTTTCCACAACTCTCAAGTTAGGAGACACACACTCTTGGTTTCAACCACTCTCTTTGAAGATCTTTTAATTTCTCTGACAAGGATATCAACCCTTGAACACTTGAATAACCTTCTTAGCTAGCTTCATAGTCTTGTATAGCTCTTAATTGGTGATCATACCTCTTGATCTCCTGCATACATGTCAATGAAATGCAAATGATAATGCTAATGTGAATGAAATGAAACATAAGCTAGGTAAGGAAAAGTTGGTCAAATTTTGGGGTGCAACAGTAATATTGGTGCTTTCACCAAATCCAATTGTCAATACAATTATAATGAATCCTCCATTTGGAACTCAAAAAAAGGGTGCGGATTTGGAGTTTCTTTCTGCTGGTATGAAGGATAGGTATGAAGGTAAAGCAATATCATGGATGCTGGTTATAAATATTAACATATGACTGATGAAAAATATAATAATATACCTTGTTTCATTAGGTTGCTTCTCAAGCTGTTTATTCTTTGCATAAAACTTCAATAAGAGATGTAAGTCAGTTGCAACTTAAATTTTTAGTTTTTCAATTTAGCAATTTAGTTCTACAAACTTTATCAGATTGCTATTAACAACCACCACTATCTCTGGATTATTGAGTATCATATATCTTCTCAACATAATGAATTGATATTCACTCATGTGTTAGTACCATTGGCTAACTTTATATGATGGCAGCATGTGAAACGTGCATCGATAAGGGATTTCAATGCTAGAAGTGCTGAAGTTCTATATGAGGTGAGTGCAGTTAAACTATTATGGACATTAGTTTTCTTATTCTAGTTATTTGTGGAGTGTAACCATGGTGCAATTCTGGACCATTCTCATTGTTGAAATCTTCCTCTTTTTTTTTTTTATGTTATGGCAGCTTCGATATGATGTTATGGCACCCAAGTACTCTTCTTAGTTAGACTCATTGATTCATAGTGCCCATCATCATCACTCATCAACACACTATTTCTTCTTTCTTCTACTATATTTACAGATCAATTTATCAATCTAAAATTGATACATTGATCTGATTCATGATGAGATCACAGTTTGGGGACACTACGCTGACCAAAGTGTTCGTCGGAGGTCTTGCTTGGGAGACTCCGAAAGACACGCTCAGAGAACATTTTGAAAAGTACGGCGAAATCCTTGAAGCTGTTATCATTTCCGATAAGGTTACTGGCAGATCCAAAGGCTACGGATTTGTAACGTTCAAGGAAGCAGAGGCGGCAAATAAGGCTTGTGAGGAACCGGCTGTCATGATCAATAGCCGCCGGGCAAACTGCAATATCGCATCTCATGGTGCTCGCCATCAAAGGTCTGCTCCCGCCTTCAAGGAATGAAGCAAATTATAATCAGTTCAGATTGTTTGTTATTGACTTAGTTGGTATCGTAACCGACTTCAAACATTTATATAATTCATTTCTATTATTTGAAGTTATTTTGAATACAAATTAATTGATCATGTCTTATGTGTCATATTATCGATATTTGCATTTTTTTTAAATGTGTGATTTTTTATTGTAGTATTGAGTTATAAAATTTCATTTTCTTAAAAGAATAAATAAAGGGCATTAATAGTGTTTTTCTAGAAAGTGCTATTAAAGATAGTGTCTACAATAACACTTTTAGAAAAAACGCTATTAAATACAAGGACTATAATAGCACTTATACAAAAAGCGCTATTAAATACAAGGACTATAATAGCACTTCTTTAAAAAGCGCTATTACATCCTTTCATAAACAATGTGTATGGTAGCGCAGAATAGGGCAATTATAGCATTTATAATGAAGTGCTATTAAAAACACTCATTTTAATAGCGTTTTCAAAGCGCTATTATATGTATCAAATCTATAATAGCGGAGGCTTTTATAGCGCTTTTAAGCGCTATTAAAGGTGGAAAAAACGCTATTAAAAACAATTTTTGGCATAGTGAGTATTAAAGATTTGGAGTTATAAGATAAAGAGTATCAAAGTAAAAGTAATGAATTCATGGAATTCATGTTTCATAAATTCAAATTATTATTTAAGCATGAAAAAGAAACCTCATGGCTCTAGAAGAAAAGTGAAGAAAGTTTCTCTTATTAATTCCTAAATGTCATTAATAGGGAGAAAAATGGCACATAAGAGCACATTGCCCTTAAAATTAGAGAAAAAACTAAAACTAAAGAAAGTTAAATATCTCATAGAGAAGAAAATAAAGCACACATATCCTGCGATAACGATGATATGAAATCTTCAAATAAGGAAGAAGAAAACCTCTGTCTCATATAAAATTATCAAGACGATGAGATAACCTCTCATTTTTCTTATCAAAATTTATTTTACATCTGTCAAAAGATAAAGAAACGAGTAAAATTGATAAACCAGTTGTAAGAAATAGAAAGTCTTAGAAAGAGACAATATAATCTAATTCAAAACGCTTCCTCGTCTCATAAAATTTTCATTACTTTTTGTGCTTCATCTCCAAAACCTATAAATCATTTTCATCTCTCAACCTTTCAAAGAGTGAATGTTAAAAAACACATTCTTTCCTTAAACAATTGAAAACCCAAAATCCACTTGTTCTTACTTTTTCAAAAAGCCTTTTGAATCTTTCTTGAACACTTGCAAATGATTTCTTTTATATTCTTTCTCATTCTTTATCCATTGTTGCATGGATCTAAATCTCATCTTTATATATTTGTGATCGATTGAGGAAATTTGTTTTTGGATTTAACATTTCTTTGAAGATTTGTTTAAAATTTCAAAAGCTTGCAAGGTTGTGCGGTGTTGTACTGGTTTTGACAATTTCAATGGAAAAGAATAAGGTTCTTCTCTCCAGATTGACCTTGGTAGCAGTGTGCATAAATCTACAGACAAAGTAGGAGTTCTTTTGATCTTCGAACAGACCAACGCTCAAGATACCGGCAAAATTGTGTGGAAATTTCTACAAATGAAAACTTAGGAGCAGATTGTTGAGGGCAGAAGATTTAGGAAGCAATCTCGTGTAAAGATTTTGCATTCAATTATTGGAGTTGCGTACAAGTCAAGATCAAGAATAGAAGAAATTTTATTTTTCAGCATTTTATTTGTAGATTAGTGATTGTACAAATTTTTTTAATATTG